>WOFM01000431.1:1032750-1356246 GCA_011428145.1 Ericerus pela
CTGCACCAAAGTTGTTGATTATAAGTGGGGGATAATACCTATATAATAACCACCTAATTTGATAACATTTGTTAACAAATTGAACATTTTCGTAGAAAAGGTTTAGTGCATCGGTTTTGGCATGTGCTTCATCCATACTGCATGCTTCTATTCCTAGAACATCTAACTTGCAAAGATTTTCTATTGATTTGGGATTAGTTAGAAAATTTGGTACAAAAAGATCTTCATCTAGGTAAGAATTAGACCATATTTAGAAAATACATTGTATAATAAAAATTATTTAAAACCGCAGATAAAAATTACTGGTCAGTGACAAAATGATGGATGAGAACGAAGCAACAGAAAAGATACAGAGAAATATATTTTAAGTTGCTGCTTTATGAAAAAAAGGGGGTGAAGCCAACAACGGGGTTGTTAAATTGTATTTAATACATTACCACTACTACCACCACCAACGGGTAGTGACACGTGCTAGTAGTACAGGAAATAAAAAATAAAATAAAAATGAAATAGATTGAAAGAGGGAAAAATTACGTTTGAGATACATACCTAGGCTAAGTGGTTAGCCTAGCCAAGAACGCTCATGGTGTTTATTGTTAAATGGAGTTTATTTATTATTATTTTTTTCAAAAATTTTAATTTATTTTATTTTTGGGGATGACCGCATCCCACAAATGTGTTCTACATGTTTTTCTAAAGATGATAAATGTTTTTTGTATGATTTGGGTGGGAGTTTTTAATGCAGACATTAAATAAACTTTCCTCATCTATCATAATTGCAAATTTTCAGTAATTATCAATAAGTACTGCTACTTTGTTTAGTGCTTCTCAAATTGATGCAACTGAGTTACTCGCATTTGGCGATGCAGTAATTTGAAGCCAAATTTCTGCCTTGAATTTGCTTGGATCACCATAACATTCATCTGAATATTTGAGTCATTTGTGATAGCCATCTTTATCAGGTAGTAAATTATTGGAAACAGATGTTTTCTAATAAATAACAGAAATTTCTGTTTCTTGGACAATATTTCACATCGAGAGTTATTGTTTCACATCTGTATTTAGACTATATCTCCATTTTGGCCATCTTTTTTCATTCAAATAGATTGTTTAAGAGTGGTAAATGAGCAGAAGATTACCTATGTAGCTGTATGTGAGGTATTGAAATAAGAATTATAAGGTATTTTCTTTAGGGAAAAATAAATATTTTATTATTGCTGGAATTTGGGAGAATGATAATGGCTAATAATTTTGTAATTATGGAAAGTATGAGTACTTTGTGTTCACCTCTGGTGGTAAAAGAAAATATGTTGATTAAAATCTTTTCCTGCTTTACAGAATAATTCATGAAAAGGAACTTATATTTTTGACCATTGAAAAATGGGGAAAAAGCTGTAAATTTCTGCTGATGTGAAGGCAGCATATATTTAATCACTGTATTTTAGCCTATACTCCTATGATACTGAAAGAAAGATGAAATAAAATATATTTATCTTATATATATTACGAAGATATTCATGATATTTCGGAGAATAAAGTCTTGGAAAAATTTCTAAGTCTTTTTATTATCTGGTTGTTTGTCAAAGAATTCAAGTCCAGAGCAAAAGTACGTGGAAATACAAAGTATTATGTCCATTTTCTTGTCAAAAAAATTTTTTAAATCTAAATTCATTTATACTCGATGAAGTTTATTCATTAGAGTGTTTTATAATGCATATGTGGAAGCATATAAAAGGTTGAAAAAAATTTTCCTTCATTGGATCTAACCTTGCTCTGCTACCATGTTTGATGTAGGCAGGATGTTAACATCTAAGCCATTTACTTAAAAGTAAATGCGCAGAGTGTGATGACTTCACTCTGAGTGCTGAGGATTTAAGTTAATAAAATAAAATGTGTGTTCTCATCAATCTCCCTGTACGAGCTCACACTCGCCACCAATACCTTCACATCGCACAGTATGTTGTGTAATGTTGCCAGATTTCCTGGGTCTTGTACACGCGCAGGAACTCGTGGCATAGGACCATGATATATACCCATTTTTTTATGTCATATACACGTATAACAAGATTGTTCTTGGCATATAGGGAACAATTTTAACTTAAAACTGAAAATTTTCAAACCTGATTTTCTTCAAAATGAACAAAATGAATTATTTTGTGTTAATTTTTATCACAGTTATTAAAATTTCTTGAGTATTCGGACCCCGGGGTGGGAATGGATAAGTTTTTCATTTCATGGTCTTCTGAGCATTTTGGAACTATTTTTGAGAATTTATTTTTATCCCTTTTTGCGCCGAGTCCTTTTCCAGGTGTAATTTTGATTGGATGATTTCAAAATTTGAAACACATATTTGGATCCACCGAAGGAAAAACCCAGTTGTTTTTATTTTGGATCGGGCGCATAGTCCGTCCGGTAGGTCAGTTTATATAAATTTTTTATTGAACAGTGCACAGGTTGCAATTTTCAATGGATAAGCCTAAAATTTAGTATGCGCATGTGCTTTAGGTCAAGGACAATACCTATGAAATTTGGTTCGGATATGTAGTGGCCATTTTGTTGCATTTTTGTTATATTAATTGTTCTAAAAAAAAGTAATTTTCAAGCTGTAATCACAAAATTTGGTACAGGTATTGATTCGAAGTATATATAACATGATTTCAAATTTGGTTCCTATTGGTATTGTTGGGACAATACTCGTATGAGGTAATAGGGGCTCGCACCTCTCGACAACAGTCACCGCCCAAAGGCTGGCAATAATCGTCTTTATGACGTTAAACGAATTTATACTAGTGCGTTTGTATGTTTGTACCTGTACCTATGTACAGGTAAGATACAATTTACAGGCCGAGATCAATTACCAAATAACGATCTCGGTGATGTCACAGCCCGGTACCAAACGCACTGCGTCGTTTCTTATTACCTCGACAGAGGCAAGAAACGACGTAAGGCATGACATAATTACATACATGTACGTATGCATGTGTGTCTGTGTGCGTGTGCCAAATTCTGTATATAAACTCTCAGAACCAGCTCAAAAATCGCCAGTGTTTGCCGAGGATTTGGCTCTCCCATACTTAATTGTATGAAGTGGCAGAACACGCAAATACTGTTAAAAACCTTCGAGTGTGAATATCTCTCACAACAAGGTATTCCACAATGGTGACCCGATGTGATTTTTTTGGCTACGTCGTGGGTGTCTAGGGGCGTTGCACTAATTCTAAAACTAGGCTCGGTGCGCTGGCGAGTTACTCGCTTGTGATACAAATGTTTTCACAGTCCTAGACATCTTTGGCTGTCAAAGCAGATGTCTGACTTTAAAAGTGGGAAATTAAACCCCCCCATCCAAATATATTTGCCGGAAGGGAACCAAGAGAAGTAGACCTGGAGGAACAAAGTTGCCCTCATCTGCCAACTCCTCCAGCTTTGACCAGAGACTCTGAAGTCTTTGAGACTCTGGAAAAACAAAAACAAATCTGGAGACCAGAAGCCTTGCGTTTGGGAGCTGTAGTCAACCCAAATGAGACAACAGCTCGCACCCTCAGAAGCGGTTGTCTATTGAGCCAAGACTCCGACCCTTTGACCCCAGACCAACAACCAACAGAGTCTGGTGGAACCTTTGCCGAAAAAAAACTCAACAGAGAATCAGCAGATTACAATGCCTAATGGAAATGGAAATATGACAAACCCAACATCGAATCAGCCTGGAACAGGTGCAAGTGGTCAGCCACAGCTAACCCCCGAAGTACTTGCACAGCTACTACAGCTGTTGCAGATGCAGACTCTGCAGAACCCTGCGATCCAAAGGTGGAGGATTGAGATTCCAGAATTTTTGCCAAATGAGGTAGAACTCTGGTAGACTCTCCTCGAAGGTCGTTTTACAACAGAAAACTTGCAAAATGACCAGAAATATTCACACATTTGCAGCAGCATGCTCGCAGAAATAATACGCTGCATTCCGGATATCATGGAATGCCCTCCTGCGGAAGCAGATAAGTACAGTTGGTTCTGCAAGAAGATTCGAAATGTGTTTGGTAAAACCCAAAACCAAATAATAGATGATGTCATGGGTGGAATGAAGATGGGAGATGATAAACCCTCTATCTTCATGGCCAAACTAAGACAGAAAGCCGATAACATCGTATCACCGTCAGTCATTGGGAACCAGTTCAGTAAGCAACTGCCCCAACATGTTGTACAGTGTCTGGCAGCTGTGGGTACCACGGTAATTAACAATTCCGAGGACCTAGACTTTTTGACAAAGAGTGCCGATAGTGCACTGGAACATTCGAGATCAGCATCCTCAATTTGTGCAGTATCGACAAAGACTGGAGAACTAGCTCAGCTTAGAGCCCAGATAGCTCAGCTTACTAGCAAAATAAAGAAGAAGAGTAATAACAATAGCCCAAGAAATGGTAGAAGCAACAACCACTCAAAAAGCAGGAGTAACAACAGAAATAACGATAGAAAATCCAGGTCCAGATACCGAAAGAGCAATTCTACCAGGGGTCAGAGTCCAACTCCCCAAAGAAGATCATCATCCCCCAAACCCCGGTCTCAAAACTGGGATGATAAATCCTGCTTCTTCCATAATAGATTTGGCGCAGAAGCCACCAAGTGCAACAACAGATGCCAATGGTGGGGAAAAACGTACAGTAAGCTGTCAAACTAGAAAGAGGGGTCGTCTATGCTGCTGAAGATCCCTCGAAAAAGTATTCACGCCACCTGTTCATCAAGTACAGGACAAACAGGAGACGTTACCTTATAGACTCAGGTGCTGACTTGAGCATTTTGCCAGTAAGTAAGAACCAAAAGGCATTTCCTCCGAAATACTACCTCCAAACTGTGAATGGTCAAAACCTTCCTACTTATGGAATAGAATCCAGCAAAGTAAGCATCGGTTTGCGAAGAGACATGACGTGGTAATTAACAATTGTGGACATTCCAACTCCGATCCTGGGTGCAGATTTTCTCACGCACTACGGCTTGGTCATCGACCTCAAAAATGGAAAAATCATAGACAACAATACTGGTCTATGGGTGGAAGGCAAAATGCTAGCTTACCAACTGGACACCAACATATCCAGCTGCACAAAAGTCGATGAACAATTCCTACGGATTCTGTCAGACTATCCTGGAGTCACTCAACCATCGATTCGCAGGCATCCGACATATAAGTATGACCATGTTCACTATATAGAGACTAAAGGACCACCTTGCCATGCTAGAGCCCACAGGCTACTGCCTGATAAACTCAAAGCAGCATGGGAATACTATGATTGCATAATAGGGGAAGGCATATGCCGCCCCTCGAAAAGCTCATGGAGTTCCCCGATCCACATGACAAAAAAAGCAAGTGGAGAGTGGCGAATTGTTGGAGACTATAGGGCCTTAAATGCCAAAACAGTTCCTGATTGCTATCCAGTCCCAAACATAATGGACTTCAATGCGAATATGAAGGGTGAAACGATGTTCACAAAAATCGATATCAACTGGGCATTCCACCAAATTCCAATGGCTGAACAGGACATTCCAAAGACAGAGGTAATAACCCCCTTTGGTTTATTCGAATACCTTCAAATGCCGTTTGGACTCTGTAATTCTGCACAAACTTTCCAGAGATTCATCAATGTACTGTTTATGGATTTGCCGTTTGCCTATGCATATTTGGATGATATATGCATTTGCTCAGAAGGTGGTGAGCAACAGCACGAGAAGAATGTAAGAGCCATTGTACAGCGTATACACGCTGCTGGACTTACCATCAATGTTGGAAAAAGTTTATACAAACAAACCAAAATTGACTTTCTCGGCTACCAAGTCTCGACCGAAGGCATTTCCCCTTTGAAGACCAAGGTAGAGCCCATATTGAAATTCCCAAAACCCTCAAACGTTGCAGAACTCATACGCTTCTTGGGGATGGTGAATTTCTACAGATGTTGCATTAAAAATGATGCAGCCGAACAAAGTAAGCTGTTTGCATTGATCAAAACAAATAAAAAGAAAAATAAAACTCCACTCAATTGGACAGAAGAAGCTGAAAAAGCCTTTTGAAAACATCAAAGAAACACTGGCAAATGCAACTCTGCTCGCTCACCCAGGCAAAAGTCTGCCATTATGTGTCGCAACTGATGCATCCGACTTTGCTATTGGTGCAACATTGTACCAAAAGGATAATGACAAGAAGTTACCACTCACTTTCTTCTCCAGAAAGCTATCAAAAACCAAAAAGAACTACAACACATACGACAGGGAGTTACTAGGAATATTTGCTGCGTTGAAGCATTTCAGGCACCAATTAGAGGGTAGATGTTTCACTGTGTATACAGATCATAAATCCCTAACACATGCCTTCACGCAAAAGACAGAACCAGCTTCCCCAAGAAGAGCTCGACAATTGGACTATATAGGACAGTTGACTACAGACATCCAGTATATAAGTGGAGAACTCAACACTCCAGCTGATGCTCTTAGTAGGATCGAAGCCATCTCGGCACCGTCTCAATTACCTTACGCTGAAATAGCTAAAGAACAGTTAAGGGATGCAGAATTGCAAGAACTGTTGTCAAACAATGACACAGCTCTCAAATTGAGACAAAGGAAAATCCCTGGTACTAATGTTTTACTAACATGCGACATTAGTACAGGCAAGAATAGGCCATTCCTGCCGACAAAGTATCGCAAATTGGCTTTCAGTAGTGTGCACAATCTATCGCACCCTGGACCAAAATGCACTGCTGGATTAGTAGCATCAAGATTTGTTTTGCCGCAAATGAAATCCAACTGCAACAAATGGGCTCGCAGTTGCCTGAATTGCCAAGAGTCCAAAGTAGGAAGACACACTCGTTCGCCACTTAAATCTTTCAAACAAACGGAGCGGTTTAAAGCAATACACATAGACTGGGTGGGTCGATTACCCCCATCCCAAGGACACAGATACCTGTTGACGATGATCGATAGAGCAACTCGATGGCCAGAGGCAGTTCCTCTCTATAAGATGACAGCTCCCACGGTAGCTGCCAGGTTATACGACACCTGGATTGCCTGCTACGGCGTACCTGAATTTATCATCATGGACCAGGGTTGTCATTTCGAAAGCTCGCTCTTCCAAGAGCTGTCTAAGAAGCTTGGTGCACAACACAATCACACTACAGCTTACCATCCTCAAGCAAATGGCAAAGTTGAGTGATGGCACAGAGCTTTGAAAGCCTCCATCATGGCTTGTGACACCAAGAGATGGGTTGACATACTACCAACCATCCTCTTGGGCCTTCGATCTGCTCTTCACTCTGAGGCGCAGTTGGTGCTAGGCAAAGAGCTACGCCTACAGGGGACTTTTTCACCCACTTGAAAGAAATTAGCCCCAAAATGCTCGTCCAAAACATACGGACTGATGCTAACAGTTTTTTGAAACAGGCAGCTCTTCATGGCCAACCAAAGATTTATGTCTCCAAACACTTGGCCACAACTTCTCATGTGTTTGTCAGAGACGAAAAAATAAGATCTTCGTTGGAGAAACCATACGCCAGTCCTTATAAGGTTGTATCATGAGATGACAAAAATTTCTTGATACTAATTGCAGGTGAAGAAAAAACAATTTCAATTGATAGATTGAAACCTGCGTACCTTATAAACAACGACAGAAAAATGCTCCAAAGAGCAACAAGGAAGATGACAGACAGGGAAATTGAAGAAGAAAAACAGACCACACAGTCCGATACCACACAACCACAAAAAGTAGAGGACAAACAGGTCAAAAAAGGTGATAAATCACAAAAATCACCAGTAGAAAAAACAAAAATAAAGAAAATGGTGAAGTTTAGTGACAAGATCATCAAAATACACTACAATCCGTCAGCCTCCTTATGCCCTCGAAAAAGAGGCAAGCCCCTTGACAGCACAAAGCAAAAAAACCAAATTCCAACTCGAAAATCTGAAAGATTGGCAAGGAGAAACTAAAAATATTCACGAAAGTTAATATCCGCTGCAAAAATTACAAACACGCATAAAAATACGCACAAGAATCTGGGAATATTTGTAACAAATGAAATTCCACAGATAAGCAGAGAATAAATGCGTACAAATAAAACATGACACGAATAAACAAACCCACATGCGATACGGAAGAAAACATCGCAACGTGTTTCTATTGACAAATATTCCGATAGCAAAATAGTCAATAGATCGTGATGTCACAAATGAAGAGTGCATTCCTTTGTGAAATACAAAATTCAAACACGCTTAACTCTGCTTGTACTTAACAGATTTTGACCGGAAAACTTTTCAGCCAAAGAATATTTAATGCATTATCCCCTCCGAACATGTCTGAAATAAGATAACGACTTTGAATAAAGCTGCGATCGAAAAATATTCTCGCAACGTTTTTCACTCGCCTTTCTGCTGTTGACAATTTAACACGCCAAAATTTCTACCATTTTTCTTTTCTTTTTATTCTGTCTTTCCTTCCTTATGTCGTCCCCAACCAACACGCCATTTTGAACCCCGGATTTCCAATTTGTAGTCCCACCTGTACCTCAGCCTGTAAAGACTAAGGAACAGATGGAACACGAAAAAGAAATCAAAAGGATTGAAAATGAACTATTGATTGACACGACTTCGGCTGCGGACATTGTCAAGATGATGTCTGCACCCCTTCCTGCCCTTATCTCACCGCCAAAATCTCCAGAGAAGACACCAAGAGTGGAGTGCCCACCCCCGGAGTCCTCAGCCCTGGCGACATTGGAGGTGAGGAGGTAACTTCCTGCGGAAGAGGTGCCAAAAATATGCCCTCCTCCCACCTTCGGTCCGATCTACAAAGCATCGGAGTCTTCTAACTCCCCGATGTTTAAACGACCGTGACCAAAAACCCCATCTGCTCCTCCACATTCCCATTGTCCCCATCACTATACCCATCCGGCTCCACCAAACAGACCGCCTAGACAAAGGGAACAGGCTAGAAGGGACGCCTACCAGGCCCGTTTCAACGCACATAAGCAATCTTACGAGTGCATAGGGGCTGCGGTAGGCTCAGCCCTCGCTAAATGGGAGAAGGACCGGAGACAGCAATAGACTCGATAAGTCCCCTCAGGCACGCAACTTAACATTTTTGCAGTGCAAAAACTGGGGGGAGTAGCTATGGGGACAATACACGTATGAGGTAATAGGGGCTCGCACCCCTCGACAACAGTCGCCGCCCAAAGGCTGGCAATAATCATCTTTATGACGTTAAACAAATTTACACTGGTGTGTTTGTATGTTCGTACCTGTATGTACGTACAGGTAAGATACATTGCACGGGCCAAGATCAATTACCAGATAACGATCTCGGTGATGTCATGGTCCGGTACCAAATGCGCTGCGTCGTTTCTTATCACCTCGACAGAGGCAAGAAACGACGTAACGCATGACATAATTACATACATGTACGTATGCATGTGTGTCTGTGTGCGTGTGCCAAATTCTGTATATAAACTCTCAGAACCGGCATCACCAGTGTTCGCCAGGATTTGGCTCTCCCATACTTAATTGTATGAAGTGGCAGAACACGCAAATACTGTTAAAAACCTTCCAGTGTGAATATCTCTCACGACAAGGTATTCCACAGATATTATGATTCATTCATTCCCTTTGGGTGTTAGTTGTGCTAATTTTTTATGTTATCTCAATAAAAGTTGCAATTCTCTTTCAATAGTCACAAAATTTGGTACAAAGAGTTTCTTCCATACAAGGACTAGATCTACCAATTTTGGTTTTGATTGGTCACTTTGTTCTCATCTTATTAGCTATTTAGTGTGATTTTTCCTCTTTTACAATTCATATAATAGTCCTGAATAATTGATTTTCTAGGCTTCATTGAGAAAAACACTTGTTTCAGCTTAAAAAAAAAAAACACGATCTCAGCAAAAAGTCAATTTTTCACCTACCCTCACCTGCTTCCGTTTTGAACACAGACACTAAAATCTCTGCTAATATTTTCATAACCAGCACGTAAACAACTGCACTATACTTCGTTTTGCAGTATGGGAATTTTTTTCACTTATAATTGTTGGTTTTTTTTTATTTTTTTTATATAATCCACAAATCTCGTCACTGCAGGAAAGAGAATTATCGAATTATTTCCTAAAATTGTGCTAGTTATAGATAATTTTTCATTTCACAAAAAAATATTGATTTTCGAGACAAAAATTAAAAATTTATTTATAAAATATTTTGAAAACATGGTACTCAATCAATATATTTTATTGCATGCATCGTATTTGTGAAATATTGGTAATTTATTGCAAAAAATAGAAATATTTTATATATTAATTTATTAGAAGAATGTTGGTGATAAGGGTTTACTGCGCAAGAGTTTTTTTTATGTATTTCTTAAACAAAAATTAAATGGTAAAACTCATTTTTCATTATAACGAAGGTGTAAAAAAATATGGCTATTTAAATCAGAACAAAACTTCCCTTTTTCCTCATAAATATGGGTGAATCTTCAAAAGCTAGATGAAAATGAATAATATACATTAGGTCCCTCGTACCGAATTTTGTTAATATTGTCAAGTTGTGAGAAAGTTATAATAAATTTTTATTCCCCCCTCCTTTAATGAGTGGGAGAGTGGCCGTAACTCGAAAAGTAAACATTCTCATTATTTTGTAAAATGAATTTTTTAGTTTTTTCTGCACCAAAAATCAATCTTGGAAGTTATGTTGTTTATCTTCCTGACATACTGTTTATCATTAAGCGCGTATCCAAATTCAGAGAGCAGGGTACGCCACTGATTACACTTCTGTAACTGGAAAGAGTCTTGATACGTTGTTTTCGTTTAATCTGCAACACTCTAGCAATCTTTAAATCATCAATTTTTTCACCTAAAACTAGCAACGAAATATCAATATATCGATAGGTATCAATGCAAATATCGATTACTATAAATATTATTTTACAAATTTTTCAAGTATTTGGAATTCAGATTTTCTTTTTTCGATTAGGGATGAAAATTGAAAAACTGGATTTGCTAGCGAAGTATTGCTGAGCTAGTGTTTTTTTTTAAATTATTCTTATTTTCTATATGTTTTAGTGGGGCTTCACCACGTTTTAGGGCAGTTAGACCCTCAACTTCCCATCTGACCCTTGGTGAAAGATTTCTACAAAACTGGTGATTCTGAAAATTTAGAATTTCTGTCTTGTGGAAGTATTTTCTAACAACCCCTTCCCACCAACTGGCTGCGTCACTGTGATTGGCCAGTATCACCTTTTCTGTGAAATAACTTGAATCCATTTATACGATTAATATTTTAATTCCTCAGCGATTCCAAGCAGCAAACTTCTTACTAAGGCACCTAGGTTTACCTATCTAATTCAGAAATTATACTTAGTGCATAATTATCATTAATTTCATTTTAATTAATTCTTTAAACTCTGTTCATTTTTAGGTTATCCTATCCGTCGAACGATGCGGTGATGTACTCGATGTGTTACGAATTATTCAACAGAGCTCATTATCGTTACAATTTGAAAGTATACATAAATCAAACTGCATACAGTAAAAAAGATTTAAAACCTACCTGCGGACCATTTTACGTCACGTTTCAAACAGCTCTCGAACAGGCAGATGGGCGGGTCACTCAGATGGAAAATATTTGCGGATGTTTCGGTCGACATGAGCCTATGAGAAGTAGCGAGAGACTGGACGATTATCTTCGCACGTTTTACTTAGCTCACAACGGTGACAGATCAACATTTTACGTATTTCGAGCGAAAATGACCAACCAGGGTGCAGTAATACATTTCTATGAAGAAATACGCAACATGGCTAATCCAATAGAAAATCATAAACCTGAAAGAAAGATGATATTCCGAGAATCGGTGCTTCTAACCATCGAAACTATTAACCCATGGGAAGCAGAAGTTGAATCTATTTATATTCGAGAAGTATATAGTACCGAAGGGATAGTGATGTAAGTATGACTTTGAACATATTTCACAAAAAAATTAGAAAAGCTAATTGGAGCCGTAGGAGACCGCTCGTTGCTTTTCCCCCCGAATAAAAACAATTGAACCGACTTCAAGGAAAAACGAAACAGAACCAAAAACAGAAAACAAAAAAATTTTAACCCCAACAATCGGTTAGAATTATATTTAATTTTTAACGTACACAAGTATCATATTTGAAAAAAAAAATTTTTGTTTTTCCAAATTTTTTTATTTTAAAATAATATTTAGAGGCCATCAGTTTTTAGGCAGAATAAAAAAATTTATGATACTTACCTTTTACCAAACCCGGTCCGATATGATAACAAACGCCACCCAACAAGTAGGCCCTATTTCCATTTTCTTCGTCAATTCCTTCCAATTTTTAACAGACGTCGAAAAAAAAAAGGCGTAGGTCATCAATTCGACCCGTAGGTATATATATATATATATATATATAAGTTTTTTATTTTGTTTTTTTTTATGTTTGTTTCAGCATAATTTCTCAACCTCAGCACCAATTTTGATAAACTTTTTATTTTTAAATGATTATGGATGACCCCATGGTGGTCCCATTAAATTATTTTTAGAATCGATGATCACGTAGTTTTGGAGTTATCTTTAATTAAATAAAAAACTTAGTTTTAAAGTAATATGGCCGCTGACGGTAGAAACGAAAAATAATTCTTTTAAAATTTTTCCAGTGAAATCTAGATCTAGGGACTGGAATTATTGAAGTTGGCGCTCCACCATCTGGGCTTTATATCTGCGTCAATTCTTTTCAATTTTAGGACAAAACTTTGTAATTAGCGTCGACTTTAATAATTCCAGTCCCTAGACTTAGATCTTGCTGTAGAAATTTATAAAGAATTATTTTTCACTTTTTAGTGATTTTTTTTTTTTTGAAATCCGTTCTATTTTTTTTTTAAATATTTTTCGTGACAAAACTTCTTAATTAGCGCCGACTTCAATAATTTCAGTTCCTAGATCTAGATATTTTTGGAATAATTGTAAAAGAATAATTTTTCACTTTTTAGTGAATTTTTTATTGTTTTTATGCGCTTTTTTTCTACTCACTCAATTTTTGTTGAAGTAAATACACCAGATGACCAATTTCAGCGCTGCTTTCACGTGTTGTGACACACGCACACGTACACTTATACCCGTTTTTATCTGTTGTTTTTTCAACTTTTGTTTGTTTCTATCCCGGAAAAAAAAAGTGAGAAATTTAATTTTCTTTTTCGCCGTTATTTTCTTCTTCAAATTATAAATTAAGCGTATTTTTTAAAAACTCGTTTTTAACCTAACTTATTTTTTTAAAGTTGGTTCTATTTTAAAAAAAAAATTTTTTATCATGATTTTTCGTTTCTAGCGTTAATGGAAATATTACTTTAAAACTAGCAATTGTTTTATTTAAAGATAACTCCAAAACTTCTTTATCAATTCTAAAATAATTTAATGGGACCATCATGGAATCACCCTTTATCATTTGAAAAAGAATTCATCAAAATTGGTGACCAGGTTAAGAAATTATCCTGGAACAAATATAAAAAAAACGTACATACGGATTGATAACCTCTTCTTTTTTTTTCAAAGTCGGTTAAAAATAAAACAGACTTCAAAAACACAATAAAAAAATGCGTTAAAAGAAGAAAAATAATATTTTTAAAATTTCTTCAGCAAGATTTAGGTCTGAGGACTGGAATAATTGAATCGGCGCTGATTAAAAAATTTTGTCATAACGTTTGACAGAATAGACGTATAAAGCCTACGAGGTGAGCAGAAAAAAAAGCGTCGACTTCGATAATTCCAGTCCCTAGACCTACATCTTGCTGGAGAAATTTAAAAAAAAAACCATTTTTCTATTTTTAGCGTATTTTTTACTGTCCGTATTTTGCAGTCGATTCTATGTTTGAAAAAAATTAATAATTTACGGTAATGCTTTTTCATTTCATTTTAATTTAGTTGTAAGTTACAGCAGAAAATCGAAAAATGAAAAAATTTCTTCAGAGAACTACTTTTGCACTTTTTTATAGGTCGAACAACCTTTTATCAAAAAATCCTAAGACTTCCGAATTTTCTTTTATGTCGAATAAAGTATGTCTGTTTCGCACCCGCATATTCCCAAATGTAGCCCAAACATTCACTCATACATACACACAGGATATGTTTGTACTCGCCATATGAGAGTTAAGAGCGTATATAAGAGAGTTTCTTGGGGCGTTTAGACTGCCTAGTAGCTCAAAATAAAAATTTTGACAAAAAATATAGTCTGTGTTTGTGGGTGGTGGTGGTGATGTGGAGAGATTATGATGTCTGGAGAGATGGCCAAGAAAATGTAGACCCCGATCTCTTACGATAGAGCTATCTACGCCCTTAATGAAAGTACAAGTTAAACTCGCACATATTTTAAAGAATATTCTTAATATTAATATCAATTTTTATGATTTCCAGATATTATGTTTATGTTCTTTATGATTCCATAATTTGTATTTTTTAAATTAATTAATAGTACAAATTTTGTTTGCAAGATTACGAAGTTAGGTCGGTCATAATTTTTAAGTAGGTTTTCTTTAAAAAATCTACTTATTACCCTTGATGCGGTATTAGCCCCCAGGGTTGGGAGTAATTTTGGCACCAATAACTCAAATTCATTTATAAGTACCTGTATAAGTCAATTTTTTGTTCCCGCGAAACAGGTCGCAATTTTTGTCCGATAATAACAAAATTTGGTACGAACATTTTTATTACACCAAGAACCAGACGTAGTGATTTTGGTGCGGATCAGCTGGACGGTACTTCCAGTACCACTATTTTTATTTTTATTTCGACTTTAAAATACTCAATTTTTCACCAATAGCCACAAAATTCGGAATTAATATTAATTTTAATTCATTGTAGTATGCTACTAATTTTGGCGCAGATCGGCCGGATGGCACTTCCGGTACCGCTATTTTTGTTTTTATATTGGACATAAAATGCGGAATTTTGGAACCCATAATATGTACGAAATTCGAAACAAATACTCATTATAATTTATCGTAGCATGCTTCGAATTTTGGTGCGGATCAACCGAAAGGGTATTTTCGGTGAAGCTTTTTTTTCCTAATTTGCATGAACTTTTCTTTTTACAAAATTAACTACATGTTCATGTTTTCTTTTTTTTTATTTCATAACTTTATTATATTTCTATGGTTTTATTTGAAATTATATGATTATTTGCTATATTTTATCGCCATGATTAATTTTTCATTTCAAGAAATAATGCTTTTAAATTTCACATCGTCCAATATTTTGTTAGCAGCAAACAAATTCCATACAATCATAACATACCATTAACGCATATAAACTTACAAACAATTAGCGTGACCATCAAAATTCATAATTCTTTTTCTCGAAAACATACTTTTTCTAGCGAGGCTTGCTGCGCTAGAGTTTTTTTTTACCGTTGTTTTTTTAACGTATCGGACTTATTAAATTATAGGTCTAACGGCGATTTTTACATTATTATGTTAATATTCGACCAAAATGGAAGCTATATGTATTGTAACAAATTGTATATTTGGCACCTTCAGTTTTAGTCCAAGATGCTAGAAAATGGCCAGAAATGTAAAACGAAAAAACAAACAAAAGGAATTTTTAAAAAACCGCCAAATTACTTTATTTTGGAGACTCATAAATCAGATTTGTCCGAAGCATTACTAAAAAAAAAAAAAAAAAATTATGGAGCCATAAAGAACACATGCATACTTAATGTACTAAAATATTAGCCTATTTAACGTACTACAGGTACAAACTTATTAAAAAATAATTTAAAAAATTTTTGAACCTCACCATTCAGGGCGAACATGAGATTTATCTACCCATTAGTCCTTTATAAAATTAAGCAATTTTTTCGTGGAAAATAAAAAGAAATATAGGAACTTCAATCTGTGAGAAATCATTTCGAATGAGACGAGACAAACGAAAAAATTGCATTCCAGAACGAAAGGTGAAAAAAAATAGACAAAATTTTGAGGAACCAGCATAAAGTGTGTTCACTCCAACCCTAAATCCAATCGACTAATGATGGTCTGTCTATTCTGTATCTGTTCCAGGAATTCCCTATCCGGCATAGATTCTAACACTCTGACGAACTATTGCCTCTTCCTTTTCACGAGTCTACCAATGGGAAGTCAACAATTTATTATCGATGGCGCAAAAATGAACTCGTGGAATGGCCAGACCGAAACAATTATGTTGTTTTTTCAATTTGAAACTGATTATGCCAATATTCCACAAGCGACGTATCCGTGTCACGAAATGGCAGCGACAACCTCTTCCACGCAACCTTCCCACTTGTATCGAATATCGGCTGGGCCGCGACCAAATTCGATTATTGCCTTTGCTTGGATAAATGGTTTTTATTATCCTAAGTATATGTTCGAAAATTTAGATTTCGGACCCTTACCGCCGTCGGTCACCAGAATAGAAAACGTTGATCCCGCCGAAGGTGAGGCTCCGCCCACTGAAGAAGCTGGACCCTCTGATCCAGCTGAACCTTCTGGAGCACCTGGAGGCTCCGGATACGGAGGATACGGCGGATACGGAGGATACGGAGGATACGGAGGATACGGAGTATACGAAGGAGAACAAGGAGGAGGATCCGGAGTAGGATACGGAGGAGGATATGGAGAAGAATACGGAGGAGGATCCGGAGTAGGATACGGAGGAGGATACGGAACAGAACAAGGAGGAGGATCCGGAGTAGGATACGGAGGAGGATACGGAACAGAACAAGGAGGAGGATCCGGAGTAGGATACGGAGGAGGATACGGAACAGAACAAGGAGGAGGATCCGGAGTAGGATACGGAGGAGGATACGGAACAGAACAAGGAGGAGGATCTGGAGTAGGATACGGAGGAGGATACGGAACAGAACAAGGAGGAGGATCCGGAGTAGGATACGGAGGAGGATACGGAACAGAACAAGGAGGATACGGAGGAGGATACGGAACAGAACAAGGAGGATACGGAGGAGGATACGGAACAGAACAAGGAGGAGGATCCGGAGTAGGATACGGAGGAGGATACGGAACAGAACAAGGAGGAGGATCCGGAGTAGGATACGGAGGAGGATACGGAACAGAACAAGGAGGAGGATCCGGAGTAGGATACGGAGGAGGATACGGAGGAGGATACGGAGGAGGATACGGAACAGAACAAGGAGGAGGATCCGGAGTAGGATATGGCGGAGGATACGGAACAGAACAAGGAGGAGGATCCGGAGTAGGATACGGAGGAGGATACGGAACAGAACAAGGAGGAGGATCCGGAGTAGGATACGGAGGAGGATACGGAGGAGGATACGGAGGAGGATACGGAGGAGGATACGGAGAACAAGGAGGAGGATCCGGAGGAGTATCCGGAAGAGGATACGCAGGAGGATCTGGAAGAGGATCCAGAGGAGAACAAGGAGGAGGATCCGGAGGAGGATACGGAAGAGGATCCGGAGAAGAATCCGAATGAAAATACGAAACTAATCTACGTTTTTGTAAATTTGTTCATTAGCTCCAAATAAATATCGATTCCCAGCGTCTCATAATTTCATTTAATACGGTGGGCAAGGAATCATTAAAATTGTATGAAAAGTGAAGTGCGTGCGCAATGCATTATGTTTACACATCAATCCTTCATGAGTATAGCCCGTATAGCTCCAGTGGAATTCACTCATTTTATTTGTTTTTATGTAACCTATTGTGGAGTTATCATTCAGCTACCTCATCAACCAAGAAAAGTAAAATTTTCTCAGTTCTATTCCACTATTATTTCAAATTTTCCCCAAAAAGTCAAGTTTCATACGAACCTCGTAACCAGCAAAAATATTCCTATAATGTGCAAATATATACTCCAATAATGGGATATACAAAATCTTCAACATTTGGTTTTCCTATACTTACTAATTTATTCATAATGATTGGGGCTAAATTTGAGGGGAAAGAATTGTTCAAACCCACTTTTTGTATTGACCTGTGTTAAAAATTGATATAAAATTAAATAAATAAAATTTTCATAATTTTTATGAGGTGAAATTTCCAAACTTTTTATGTGAACATTTTTTTAAATTTTCCAACTATTGAAACCTTGACTATTCTGAAATAAAATATCAAAATTAAAAATATTTATTCATTTAAAAACATCAACATTAATTTCATAAGAAATATTCAGTGAAACCTCCCAATAACGAACAAATGGGACCAAGCATTTTGTCCACTATTAGGAGGTGACCATTATTGGGAGGGAAAATTTAAAATTAAATTTAAAAATATTTATTTGTGATACAATTGTGTAAAGTAGGTGATTTTGATAAGTGTGTGATCCTTGCAGAACAAGCCAAAAACGAATGATGCAAATCACACGAGTAGCAATCACTTACTTCGCTGGAGTGTCACATACTATTTTTTGCAACAAAGCCCCCCCAAAAAAAAATTTACCATGAAACAATTTTTTGGAAGTGTATTTAAACAATACAAAAATGTCAAATTTTCCTTTAATTCGCGTTTTTTCGTTTATTTATTTTCAAGTAACTATGAATGAATAAAACTTTTAATGGAATAATGATTTAAATAAATTTTAGCTTCTTAATTCCAGTCGTACTCACCCCAGCTTTCTAGCTTAAATAGTGGCTGACGAATTATTGATTGAAAGAGTAGAGGTTTCTAAATTTCAAAAATAGCAAACTTTCTATTAATTTTTGTTTTTTTACTTCGTTTATTTTCATGAAGCTGAAGATGATTGAAAAATCAAAAGAAAAGTAAATTCGAGCATATTTTCTCTTCTTTCTAGAAATTCCATCTCAAGCTTTCTAGCTTAAATAGTGGCTAAGGAATCATTGTGTAAGTGAGGAGAGATTTATAGATTTCAAAAACTGGCCAATTTCTATAGATTTTTTTTCGTTTGTTTATTTTCAAACAGATGAAGATAGTTAAAAAATCAGATGAAAATTTTGTAAACTTTATTTTCTTTCCAGCAATACTAATCTCAGCTCTCTAGCTTGAATAGAGGCCGAGGAATCAGTAAATGAAACAAGAGACGTTTGTTTCAAAGCTTAAATGTTATATTCACTGTTAAAGTGGCAACTTGACAGTTTTTTGCAAAATCCGGATGTGTATCATAATGTTTGATAAAACATAGTCTGCATGCGCAGCCAAGGCATTGGTTTAATAATCGTAACAAGTACCAAGCTACGTGTGTGCAAAATTTTTCTTTTCGGCGTTGGGGTAAAGTCTCCTACTTCACGTATAGTTAATACACATGAAAATATATGTTTTTGGGATAGGTATTGCAAAAAATATATTGTGGGATACCACAAGTGATGTGATTGCATGCGTGTGCAGTGTGCATGCACATAGTCACACATCTATGCTCATACAGACACATTTTTTCATCTCTCTTTCTTCTCTCTTTTCTCTCTCTGTTTTCCCTCTTTCTCATTGAAATTTTCACCAAAATTAGCACCTAGATTTGCACTAAGATTCGTGCTAACCTCTTTCAAGTTTTAGTTTCTACCCTGTAGTGAAAATGAAAATGTCTTCAGCATTTCATTTTGTAGTTAATATTAATTTTAAAATGTTAAAAAAATGAATGTGATTCTTAAAATTTATAAAAAAATGTCCAATTACGTATTCAATTTAAACAATGACTAGACATAAAATTTCAACTTACTGTGATTTATTCACTCAGTTCTATGTGATCAATCAGAATGCAATTGATAAAATTATGGAACAAAATTATGTTATCTGTTAGTGTTTTTTGTTTTTTTTGTGATTATTTTTATCCACTAAAAAATGTCCTAGATAGCTGAATTTTCTTTTAGGTAATAAGTACTTCTGATTTTAATTTTAATTTTTTTTATAAGGTAAAGAACAATAAATTTATATTTATTTCAAAAATATTAGCTATGCTTATCACTAATAAGTACTATATGTCATGGCTACGCCCACGAGTCCTGTGCGCACAAGCGATGTGCAGAGGATTCGACATGACTGGAGATACTGGGCTGAGGCGACGCTAACAGTTGTCTTACAACCAGGCGCGAGCTAAGGTGTGTGACAACAAATATATTTTATTCGTCCTTGTGACGTAAAACAAACACATTAGTAAACTCCTCAACTACATGGTAGCAGGAGCACAGTGTTTTTCACTGGACCTCGAGTTAATAATTCATTTTCATCAAAATTTAATTTCGCAACTCGAAATTTAATTTCAAAAAATCGAAATATCATTTCGAACATCGAAATCTCTTTTCGGAAATCAAAAATTAATTTCGGATCTGATCGCGACAAAAGGAGATATTAATTTTTTGTGGCCCGACATACGGTTCGACTTGAACTGAAATAATACACTCTTCCACTCATAAATAACTCTCACCCGTACATCGTACGCAATCACCAGTCTCAATAAGAATTAGCCTGACAGTTACACTCAGACTTAAACATTACGACTTATTGAAGACTGAAACTTAATTCATTATTAATTCCCTATACTAGGTATAGTCAATATTTTCTAATTGTTAATTAGTTTAAAAATGTCTTTCGTAATTACTGCTGTTAAATAGCTGACGAAAAAATAATTCATAATTATTTTTCCACCGCCCCCAGCACTGAATATTACATATATTATTTCAATAAATAAAATTCATCGAATCTACAAATTTGTCTTCACAACATTAAGGCTGTACAAAATACAGAAATTGCTAAATGATAGCACATTTTTGTCTTTGTCCTTCAAAACTGAACAAAGCGAGAGAGACAGAAAAAAAATCTAGGAATATTCCTATCTCTCTCACACCCGTACGTTTGAAAAAACGATCTCTAATAAAGACACAAATAGCATAAAAAACCGATTGAAATTCCTCAAAACTACGATGATCATGCAGAACACAAAAGATCTGGTTCATCCAATCGGCTTTCATGAGCCGCTGGACGATTGAACAATCATATGAGTTTTTGTGTGAACACACACACATACGCAAAAAAGATCGTAACCCTTATGGAAAAAACACACACAAACAAAGTTTGTGCAGTCTGCTGCAACAGCAGCAACGATGGAGAAAAAACCCCATGCATGCGCTATCTCACCCCGACAACAACATGTTCAACATGACGTACCCCTGATGTACAAATAGATAGTGTATTATCTTCACTTCTTGTCTGATTGTGATTGAGTTCATTATGCGCTTCATCAGTAATTGAGTTTTTCAACATAATTAATTGATTTTCACAACGTTTTTTTCGTAATTATTTACGCATTTATTTAACATTCCCACCGGAGTGTAATGGCGAAGTTTCCGGAAGGTGCAGCCATCAAAATCAAAGGAAAACCGTAAGTACACTTACACATCATTGTAATCTTAGTAAATTTTCTAAAGTGTCGCCATATTGAGAATATGCATTTGTAGCAGATTGTTACGAGACTAAATCTTAGTTATTCGGACTTCAAATAATTTATTCCTATTGTGTACTATTATAATTTATTATAAATCCTATAGTCAGTCCGCCATTTATATAATAGCCTAAGATCGCATATCGATCTTAGTGCAAATTTTAAAGTCATTTTTACGTAATCTAGTTATGAATTGAAATCGGTTTGTCGCCCCAGGGTCACGCCAAAATTTTTTTTGGGGTAAGACCCTGAATATCAAACTGATTTTGAAAAAACATTATCTTTTCTTGAAAATCAAAAATGATGTTTTCACCCAAGGGTCACGTCCAATTTTTCATTTAATGAAAAAGACTCAGAAAAAATTCCAAATTTCCATCAATCTTTTCTGTGAAATTTGAAAAATACATTTTCGCCTACGGGTCCTGTGGGACAAAAGATGGCGATGTTGGCTCAAAACAAGCAAGGAACTCATTCCCGAGTGCTGAGCTTCATGATGTGACCCAATCGACTAAATCAATAAAATCGCGTAAAATGAAATTTGCGATCTTCCTTCCACATAAAATTAAAGCACATGGTAAAAATTGGTAACACCAGTTACGTCTTTTCTCTATACAAAAATACGACGCGCGTTTATAAAAACGTACCACTGTAGTACCAATACACAAACAGTGTCATTGACCTTTGTTCGAATGTAGGTTTATAGTACAAACGCAAAAATCGTGTTTTATTCGATCTTATCTCCCTTTTTGATCGATAGGCCTAACACCTATAACGATATAAGAGGATAATTTTTTTCTTCCATTTTCATCTTCTTCGCAAAATCAAAACACGTCGCGAGGCGACGACATCGACGTCCTTCTTGACACTGAAGCACTATTGATGGAGGAGGAGGAGTCAAATGAGGCATCGATGTCCCGCCAGCAGGATGCAACACGGGCCCCACAACCACGCTGGGCCAAGGAGGTCGATGAGGAAGAAGAGCTGGACAGAGCAGCGGCAAGACTGCCAAACCCGCAGCTGCTGCCGAGATGCAATGTCCTGCCCATACCCATGGATCTACAACCAAGGAGCCGTGCATCCACGTACGCAACCAGCAATATGACGGACAGCGAGGACGAGCGCCAGCAATTCATCGCGATATTAGAAGATGCTGAAGAATATGCCCAAACCCTCGAACAAAAATTAGAGGGGCCCAACGTACGCATGTACGAAATTAACGCATTGGCGAATGAGGATGAGGCAATCGAGGCCACTGTCAAGGACCTCGACTATGTACCAAGAGGCCTCGCAAGGGAAATCTTGTGCAGGGCCCGCCAAATAAAAAGAAAACTACTGGTGCTGAAATCAAAAATCAAAACGAAGGTACAGCAGCACCAAATAGAGGAACTGGCACATGTACCCATGGTACGCGAAGATGCTGACAAGCAGCACCGTTGGGAGGAGCAAGTTTGCTGGGACGTTAGGTCTCTGGAGTTGGCCAGAGAGCTAGGGGACGCTCTGCGCAAGGAGGCCAATGCCCGAAAGGTGTTGACCACCTCGCATAATAAGGTTTGCGACCTCTTGGCCTTGGTCCATGAAGACCTGGGCATTCAGCCAGCAAGTTTATCCTCCAGTATCTTCCCGACGCCACAAAGGCAGCCAAACATGAGCATTTGCCACAACCTGCACCACTCCCGGAGCAACGCACACTGGCGAGGGGTGAACAAGGCCATCCCAGAATGGTTACAGGTAATGAAATTTCACATTCAGCCGAACATATTACAATTCCTGAAATTAATGAGGGAGAACCAAGCCTGAAAAGGCTCTGTTCCCATCAACCCTCCTTATCCTATATTAATTCCCAAACATCGGACACGTCGTGTCGTGTCGTGTACTACTGCAAAACTCAGTAGAAAATAATACACCCCTAGCAGTAGCGATGGACCCAAACACCATCGAAAAACCACCATCCGAAAATTATATTTCAAAATATTGGAAACATGATCCAAAAGATCAAGCTGATGCTGGGTTTGCAAATCTCAAACCGCCTAAATTTTATTTAGAAAAGTGGGACGGTGACATTTTAGGCTATCCTGGTTTCATTAACGGATTTAATAACTACGTTAATAAATGAAATGATATCGCCATCCCACAAAAAATTAACCTACTGCAAGGGGCCCTACCAAAATTCTTGGTAGAAAAAATTAGCCATTTCTCCCCAGATAACGTTGGCTACATCCAACGCCTAAAATTTTTAGATAGTAGGTATGGGGAAAAATTCAAGATTTGAGCTGAAATGTGGCTAAAAATAACTGCATACACAACAACTACTAACGATACAACGTCAATCTTAGACACGTTAGACACCCTCACCATCATGGTAGATAGATTTTGTTTACTTGCAAAAGTAATCGATGAGGAGCAATTATTTAATATAGTAATTAAAAAATTTACCCCCGATCTTATCAAAACACTTTAAAAAGTAGCGAACGCAATGTTAAACATTTGTTCGAAGCAGTTAGATCGTTTATTATGAGATGCCCGACCTATAATTTTATTTTTCATAATTACGTCTTTTCCCGTCACAGCTCCCCTGTTTTTTTTTTGAAGTATCTTTCCTCCTTGCGGCAAATACGCTAGCCGAATTACCCTTTTTTTACAATAATTTTTTCTCCTCAGCTCACGAATTACTTTCGAATTGTCGCTTACGTATTTTGTTAAAATAATATTACATTTTGCTACGTATTTTCTCTCATAAGTGGCTAGACTACACAGTTTAGACTTGTTTAGCCTGTCCGTCTTTTTATTATTTGCCACTTAGCCTAGCCGCAACTTACGCTCAATTGTACAATGGCCTATGCTATATTCTCGTAGCTGCTTGCCTAACTTTTGGCAGTCCGTTCGGTTGCTCGCCTAACGGACCAAAAAAGTTGTTAAATTCAAACTGTTGCAGCAGCCGAAATATTTTATCTTTTTACACAGGTGATTGGCTGTAATTTTATAGTGTGAGAATGTACGAGGCGATGCAATCGGTGGTGAGTTCTGGGGGGAATTCCTCTCGATGCCTGGTGCAATCCTTATAGTTTTAGCCTACAGTTAATTGAATTTTAGCAGTAGGATCGCGCCGTGTAGAGGTTTTTGCCTCGAAAGTGTTTTTTTTTGGCCACTAAATTTTCAATTCAAAATCAGGAAACTTACTCGGAGGGGCCTGCCCTCACCGTTTAATGTTACAATAATAAATCGCAAATTGTGTGTTTAAAATTTTCCTTGATTTCAAGGTTTCATGCCTATTTTTGGAAGTCACGAAATATTTGAAATTTGACACTTTTCTTGTAATTTTGTCCATTAGGGTGGCCAATTCTTTTGTGTCAATCGAAATTGAAAATCCTTTGGCCTTCAAGGTCAAATTCGAATTCTGCTCAAATCATAATTCGAAAAAGGCCACAGAGGGGTGCAGAAACCACACCTCCACAGTGGACCTGCCTTCAACCAGATAGAGCAGCGGAACAGAGCAGAGGATCCAGTTAGTTGCAATTTATTTCAACTTTTTGCTGTTTTCTCCTGTACTAGTGTTTGTCAGTGGGGCTACAACAGCCGGGGCGACGAGAGGCATTCCAGAACCACACCACCTGAATTTGCATCGTCTCAAGGCCGCTGCGGAGCTGTCACAAAGGAGCAGTAAATATATGGTTTTTTCTATTACTCTGTTTCAGTCACTCTTTTCTTGGGAATCAAAATCAAAATGATAGCCTAATAATCAGGCATGTGGTGGGAGGGGGGTGGTTGATTATTCTGGACTTTGGGATGTCAGTTCTGAAATGGTGAATTTTCCTTTTTCTTCCTTTTTGTCTATTCCTACACTTGGCCATGCAGGAGTTCCTATACTCTACCTGCCTTTCTGTTGGGTCTTTTTTTTTTTTGTTGTTTGTTTGGTTTTTGTGATTTTTTTGGACCTCACATTAACTTATATGGTGACTGTGACAGGACACTGTGAGGCATGTCTCATGGTGTTCAGTGACCAGAAGCTGCACCCCAGTCCGTAGGCTCTCACGCCCCATTTTTTTTATTAATTTTTTAACCAAAATTTCCAAATTTGTCTGCTTATGTTTTTCTGTGTTCTTACCCATCACAATCCTTTGCCGCTGCCGCCAGGTAGTCTGTCCACCTAATTTTTATAAATTTTTCAAACCCATTTCTTTCAGAACAGTGTTTTCCTGCATGGCTAAAGTGATTTGGCAACTAGTAGTTGCACATGTTCATCTGCCCCCCTGGCAGGTATCTAGTCCAGGTTAGGGGCCCAAAACTGTGCAGTGTGTTAGGAACCGAGGGTGTAGTTTGGTCGGCATGATGCTGGTTTTCCAGAAAGTGCCTTGTACCCCTCCCCTCGCCTCTCACATGCAGGGTGGATGTCTCCCTAATGCATCTGGTTGTGTGCTTTCCAAAAACACTCTGGCGACCATTTCAACCGACCTTGGCATGGTTCCTTTTTCTTATTACCCAAATCGTCTCACCATGACAGGCTGGCACCTTAACCCAGTCTACCGCCACCTTCTAACCACCACGCCGTTTTTGAAAATTCAAAAACTAAAAAATCAAAATAATAGTGAAGTTTGTTACTTAGCTTTTTTTAGCACCAATCTTTGTGTGAAAATATTTTTATCTGCCTCTGTCTCACCAAAAGTGGCTTTGACCCATAAAAATAAACAAGCCTTTTGTGCTCGGCACATAAATCGAGATAATAAATCCTTTGGATATTTTTCATTCTTCTTTGCATATATTTTATTTTATTGTGTATTTTTGCATTCTTTTATTTATTTATTTATTTGTGTATGTATGTACCCCAGCCCTTGAGCAAGGCTGAAGTCCAAAATAATCAAAATTTGGTGCCTTTTTCACCTTTTGGCTATTTTATCGGCGGCACTTCCTTTCTATAGTCTGTTGCGCCGAAATACCCCAATTCCCAATAACCACAGGTCTCCCCAGACAAAAAATAAATTATTTATCTTAACTTATCTGTCTGCCCAGCTCTTAATTTAACATCACCTGTGGTCCCTCTTGGCACCTACATTTTTTTTGGTTACCCGTTTCATTTTTCTAGTCATTTTCCCCTTTTTATTTGTTTTTTTTACATTATATTTGTGCATTTTTATAATAAACAATACTCTCGAAAAAAAAAAATGTTTGTTTGGTTTTTGTGATTTTTTCGGACGTGACAATTAAAATTAGGGAGTTATCGGAGCCTATTTGTACTTCCGTACCAAAAAAGGTCGATAAACCTAATCCACCCCCGCAAAATAGAAATCCCTCTCAACCTAAAGGCAGGAGAAATTTCAGGATTATTTCTACAGAAAAGAAACCAAACAAAAAAGGACAGAATAAATCCAATCCTCGCAAACGACCAGCCCAACGTTCGAATTGCACAAACAATAGGGATACTAATGTAAATTTATCTACAACAGATGCGGATGGCACAACATAGGTGCAGCTACCATCTGGCAGGCGCATCCCGGCATCGACGGTCCACACGCCCAAGAAACTAAACACACCGTGCATCTTCTGCAAAGGCGAGCATCACGCTCACCGTTGCTGCAAGAAAAACATGCTGGATTCTCGATGTGCGCACTATCAACGCTATTGGTTGTGTACATGCTGCACACAATCCCACCCCGGTACGCAGTACTGTAAAGCTCTGCCACCATCGAACTGCCGCTGGTTCAGGTGCGGGAGCACGGAGCACCACTCCAACCTCTGTCCCGTGATCGACTACCCGATCGCGGAGGGAAAAGTTGAAGCATGGGTGGAAATGCTTCGCAATTGTAAGCAGTATCTACTGCCAGGTAACCTGTTTGATAAACAGCAACAAAATTTACCTGCACCCAATCCTAAATTCCCTGTAACATTACAGACAACTGCAGTTTCAAGCGGAGATACTGTTAATCTCGTTGCGCAACAATGCTGAGAGGATGAGAACCAGAGTTCTGAGTCCGGAGTTCCAGTGTTAAGTGAGTGTTTATCATTTTTTACTACTAAAGATATTGACGCTCATTTCTTAACGTTTTCATCGTACATTCTCGCTCCAAACGCACAAGAACCAGTGAAAATTAATGGCTTTTTTGATTGCGGAAGCAAACATAGCTATATGTTTTACACATATGCCTATGAACACCTCAGACAAAACTTTTCTGAGTATGCTGAAACAATCAAATTTTATGGCCTAGCTGGACAAATGTCAAAACAAATTCGCACGCAAATTGTAAAATTTGAACTATTCAAGCGCGATGGAACTAAAGTTCAAATGGAAGCCAATACGGTACCACAAATCGCAAACAACCTTTCCAAATTTGATTTTGATGAATTCAAAAACGATATTCCAATATCAACTTTTCAGGATTGGACCGAGAATCTATGATACATTTATTAGTTGGTAATTATTATATGTGGTCATTTATAAAGCACATTAAACATTTGTCACCAACCCTAACCCTAATCAAAACTGGTTTCAGAAACATGTTAGGAGGATTCTTAGGAAAACCAACCAAATGTGACGCATTTGAACCATCATTCTTCACATCCCTAGAAAGTATAGAAAACTTCTGGAAATTGGATACATTAGGTATCGAAACCAAGAATTTAGTTGAGGATGATGCTGAAACTGAAGCATTGCACTTATTTTATAAAAACATAAAATTAGTGAATAATAGATACCAAATCAGGTGGCTATACAAGTATAGCCCCCCACCCCTAGTCAACAATAGACAGTTAGCCTTCAAACGATTAGAAAGACAATTGCCCAAATTGAAGAAAAATCCAGAATTTTTCGTAAGATACGATCAGTATTTTATCTCACTAATCGATTTAGAAATTATTGAACCTATCGAAAATGATAGACTGGCAGAAGTTGTACATTACTTACCACACAAGGGTATCTACGATCCAACAAAAAGCACTCTGCTCAGAGTAGTTTTTGATGGTTCAGCCAAAACCAAAAAGTCTAACTTGTCCTTAAATCACTGTATGCATAAAGGAAAAGTATTATTAGCTGATCTAATAGCAATGCTTGTAAGTTTTCGTAAGAACCCTTATGCAATAATCGCTGATATCAAAAAAGCATTTCATCAAATTGGATTGCACCCGGATGACAGAGATGTCACACGTTTCCTATGGATTAAAAATCCTAACAATCCTATGACCAATAATAATTTAGTAATATTTCGAATCTGCCGTGTTCCCTTTGGAATCATTACGGCACCATTCTTACTCGCAGCATTGCTATTACATCACTTCCGATTGGTTGACATGGAGTTCCATGACAAGTTCTTAGAACAATTTTACGTTGATAATTTAATTGTTTCTGTACCAACGTACGAAGAAGCAAAAGAATTATACATAAAATCCAATAAATTATTCAATGATATTTCCATGGAACTCGCCCAATGGGGCACCAATTGCAAACAGTTAAGGAAAGATATCAACCCAAAACACGCGTTAAGCAACCCAATTATCAAAGTGCTTGACTTGTACTAGGATATGGACCACAATGTACTTTACATGCCCAAACCAAAACCGTTTACATCCCCAAAACGTACAAACTGGTACAAAATTTACCATAGCTGACTTTAGAAGACACTATTTTGTACCAAAATCACTAAAAGTGTTACCTCAAATTCTAAAGAACTTGTGCACACTATGCAAAAAAGCTGAAACAAGACCGTTTAAACAACCAAATTTTTCAGCACTACCAGACTTTTGTCTGGTACCTTTTGTAAATCCATTTACCTACACAGGTGTGGACATCTTTGGCCCATTTATGGTATTTGACAAATACCTGCCAAAATCGAAAGCACAGTTAGCAACACCAACCACAACACTAATCAAAAACTGGGTGTTGATTTTTACATGCCTTTCCACCCGAGTAGTACACTTACTCTCAGTATCAAACTTGACAACTGAGGACATCTGGACAGTGTTCCTAACATTTTTTGCTGACAAAGGCACACCCAAAGGTATCCTATCCGATAATGCAGCGCAATTCCACTTAATTGCAACGTACTTACCAGAGTACTGGAAAACATTCACTGACTGAAGAACGAAAAATCAAACCTAGCTTAGATGAAAGAGGCATTAGATGGCACTTCATCCCAGCTTAAGCACCATGGTATGGTGGAGTTTATGAACGACTGATTGGCGTTACAAACAGGTGTTTTATAAAGTCCATGGTCACCACTAAATTTACAAACATACTTTTCAAGCGAGCTTGAAAGATATACAAACAATGGTCAACAGAAGACCAATATGCTCATCTCCGGATGAGCTAGACCAGTTGACACTAACACCCGCACATTTCATGCGGGCCAACTTAGGTCACCCAAGCAATCCGATTAATAAATCGAATAAAGAGCCAACTCCTACAGCAAAACAGCTTATGGACATTTGGAAACTCGACCAAGATTACCTGACAAACCTTTGGTTAACTTGGAAGAGACAATATCTCTTATACCTAAGAGATAGACCACCAACTGCGCTCTCCAACACAGGGGGCACGATACCATTTGTACCAAAAGTAAACGATATAGTACACGTTTTGGACTACACATCCAAACTGGGTGTTTACAAACTTGCGAAAATCATTGATTTAGAGAAATCTCGTGATGGACAAGTCCGTCATGCAAAAATAGAATTCTCAAGCAAGCAAACATCTACAAGACCTTTGAAGTTCTTGGCTCCGTTGGAGTTAAACAACAAAAATGTTGAAAAACTCGATACGTAGTATCGTACCTCCGATAGATCCCCCTTGATTATGACAAAAATAGACTGGTCTGACAAGCCAAATTACTGATTTTAGGGTATGCCATAATTGGACATTATACTCCTAAAAACGGTATAACTACGATTTTTTAGCACCCACTATTACTCTCAAGTGCTTTATAAAAGGTTACGGGTAATAAGTGGCAGAGTGCACTACTTAACCTAGCATCATTGATGTTTACACGACTCGCTAATTCCCAAATATTCCTTTACAGAATCTGTGATCTACGGCCAATAACTCATTCCATCCTCCCAACTGCAGCATCCGGCGGTTGAAACGAACTTTCGCTGAAAGTATCGTTTATGTCACTTTTGTTTATTTTAAATTTTTCTGTGAATAACTATTTTTTCATGTTTGTATATTATACTTGTTATCTTTATTTTTTATAATAAAATAACATTTTATATATCAACATGTATGTCTAATCTTTATTCTAGATTTCAGGGGAATCTTCGGAGTTGGCCACCGATGGCCACCCAGGAACACCGCCCCCAGTGTCATGGCTACGCCCACGAGTCCTGTGCACACTAGCGATGTGCAGAGGACTTGACATGACTGGAGATACTTTCTGAAGCGACGCTAACAGTTGTCTTACAACCAGGCGCGAGCTAAGGTGTGTGACAACAGATATATTTTATTCGTCCTTGTGACGTAAAACAAACTCATTAGTAAACTCCTCCACTACACCATATATCCAATTTCCAATTAAAAAATACAAAAATTAAAAAAAAAAATTAACAATAAGTATAGATAAGGTTTTATGGATTCAAAGTGCCAGGTGAGAAACCAAGTCCTCTGTGTTGCTTGATTGCTTGAAGTACATCTTTTTGGATTTATAGCGTGGCACAAGAGACTACAATCATATTTTCTACATTGCATTTAGCAGTAATTTTGTATTTACAGCACAATGATGACAATAGGAGCTTCTTCTTAATTGTATTTCAGAAAACAGAACATTCTGGAATTATTATTTATCAATAAAAGCATAGGTAATTCAATCAATTTTTTTAACAAGTTCAATGGTGTGTTAATTATGCATTTGAAAATGTTTTTGAATATTATTCTTTGAAAGATGCGGGGACCTTATCCTTTCCCCTCCTTTATGGGCTTGGTCCATTAGTCCACAGACAGATTTCAGACCATCCCCGCGACCTCACTTAAGTGAATTTCATATTAAACAAAAACAACATCGTCTGTACCCACACATACAAATGATGTACCACTTACACAGGATGTAGAGCTAAATAGGGAAATCGGGTACCTAGTATAGGTTCTCGTTGATAATGTGCGTGTCATGACAGATATAATTTATTACTGCAACTAAAATGTGACTGAATTTTTAAGTGGGTTGGGTCCATGCAACTGTAGATGATCAATTAGCCAAACATGCAGCAAAACTTAATATAATATGGTAAGTAATCAGTGCCTATACCACAACAGCCACAGCGATGACCTTTGTACACGAGTGAATATGTAAACGTGTTCCCTGAAAGTTCACGCACCCCCTTCAGCAAAGTGGCGTTTAGTCATGGCAGCGTAGGCCTGCATCGCCAGTATGGTCAGTACTTAGTTTACCGCATGGCAGCAGCCTACTTCGCCCTCTTTTGTGATGTCGTGCTGCATCGGTGGTGGTGGCAATGGAGATGGTGGTTGTGGGAGACCTGAATCTCGAAAAGTTTCGATATCAATATACAAAAACTATCGATGTGGACCATAAAATTTTATTTTTCTTTTATTCCCACGTTTTACCTCGTTTCGCCTCTTTTTCCACATTTTTCGGTGGGACAAGAGCATCAGCTTACCCCCCTATCACTGCACCCATAAAGCACACGCAAAAAATGCTAAAAACAAGGGATTTGGTACGTTATAGAAGAAGAAAAAAATAAAAGGGTCAACACTTGGCAAATTTGGTTAAATTATCAAGTAAACTATTTAGAAAAACTATAGAAAAAAAAAAAAAAAAAACTCGATATCGATAGTATCGATAGTATTTGATATATTGTGCCGCCTCTAATGCACACCTCTACGTTTAGTAGCGATGGCGTAGCCGCGCGTATAAGTCACTGCTTTTATACCTGTCGATTCCCCACGCCACCAACTGATGTTAAATTTATGATTCTCAGGTTTTGACTGATGGATGAATTAGCAAACTGTGTATTTTTGTGTGGCGATTCAGCGTTAGAGTTTTTATTTCGGTACGTTTAATTTTCGTATTTGTAGGAACACATTTGGAAATGATAATGGTTCAAGAAATTTGAACTGGTTGATATAAACACCTCGAAATGAAATGGACAATAAAAACATGAGGGCTGCAAGAAAAATGATGATCTCGAATCCGCAAATCAGGCAATTTGCATACCTACCCAGGCAATGGAAGCAGAAAACGTAATGTAAACGCTACTGCCTTCGCTCTTGACAAATTATAGATACATGATTTAGGTGATCTCCAAACTGTCATATCTTCATCGATACATGAATTATTTTATTGTCTGACCAGTCAAATCTAAAATCTTCATGAAATTTTGTCAAGTTTCAAAGTTGTAAGCGAAAACTTGTGGTTCTCATTATTGAAAAAACGAAGTTTAGCGCCCAGTTGGTACATGCGGCGGTTGTACGTAATTTCTGATTATTGTAAATTCAAAATCTGCGTTACAATTTTGAACTTTAAGTGGAGTCACTCTGGAATACTTCTTTCTATCTTCAAAAAAAAAAAAAAAAAAAAAACTAGCATAGCGAGAAACGCTAGAAAATGTATGTTTTCTAATCCAAAAAAAAAAAAAAAAAATTAAAAAAATAAATATTTGAGTATTTGATGAAATTGAATTATGTGAAACATAATAAATGATTGTTTGTTGAATAAAGTAAAAGCAAGAGTGCTTTGATGACAGACTTATTTTTCGTTTTAGAGTATTACGCCTATCATCTTTTGTTAGCAATAATCGAAGGTTTTTCTAAGTTATTTCGGCACGAGAAGTTTCAAGTTGGTTGAAAACATATGTTCCATCATATTTAGGTGGACAAAAATATTCGCCAACCTAAATATTTTGAAATAAGTAACGGCGAATATTTTTTGTGAAATATTCACCATTACCTCCAAACATGTCCCACTCATTGACATACCTAACAAATAAGGTAAGGTTGCCAAAATCGTACCGTTTCCTAAACCGTACCCCTTCTGATATTTAGGAAATGGGGAAGTTAATTACTGATTTACCTGGTGATTAGTGAAACTAAATACAACTAACCACTACAGCACCAATAATTCTCCAAATCAACACCCTTTTTCCCTTTTTTACAAGCTTTTGAAAAAATGCATACTCAATGATAAATAATTTGAGCATGTAGTTTTAATAAGCTTATGCCCGAGGAAAATGTTTCAGTTCTTGAAATCATTTATTTTTTCAAATTATAGAACCTTCTTCATCATTTCTTCAGAAAATTTTAATCAAAATTACAGTTTGCAAATTAACAATTTAAGTTTTATTGGAAGTAAACACTGTTTCCTAAATCGTACCACAGATGAGTTTCCTAAATCGTACCACTTTTTATTGATAGGCTAACCAAAATTTATCAACTGTTATTTTCACAGTTTGGAGCCACATTATTCATAACTTTAACTAGAGAAAAATTATTTCTGTTCGATTTGTTTCTATTAAATTAATGTGTCAACGTTTTTTCCAATGGACTCCAATAATAATGAGCCTACCAAACGTAAATAAGGACCAACATATTCTAAAGAAGAAACCAAGAAACCTGGTAAGAAAAGAGAGGCTCCAAAAAAGTCTGCCAGAAAGAGCCTTAAATTTGATAAGAATCTGACAACTGATCAAAATTCTCTTGTTATTGAATATAATCAAGAAGACTGGTATTGTTTTATTTGTACTGAAACATTTTTCGAAAACATGGTAAAATGTCAGAAATGTGAGCAGTGGGCCCACGTTTTGTGTGCTGGAGTTGAGAATGAAACCCAATTTGTTTGTGGTTTTTGTTAGTTTTATCAAATATTTCTGATGATTATTACCTATTACCTACGTATGTATTCCTTTTGAAACGTGTGTGATTTTTGTGATTTTTATTACTAAGCTGCCTACCCAATTTGTTTTCAGTTTTTGTTAATTTTATCAAATTTTTCTGATGATTACTACCTTCTAGGTACTTATTCCTTTCGAAACGTGTGTGATTTTTATTACTAAGCTACTTATCTACCTATTATTATAATATTTTTTACATTTTATTTTTAAATTTCAATACATTATGTTGAGTTTATTGTAATAAAATAATAAAATGCATAATTTTATTCCCTAAAGGTATGGTAAAAAATAAAAACTAACACCAAAAATAGAATATCCCAGGTACGATTCAGGAAACTGACTGGTACAATTTAGGCAACTAGTTTCCTAAATCTAACCATTTGGAGTTAGTTGACAAAAGCATCTATAATTTTCACAATTTACGAGTGAGGCCAGTGGGAATGAGAATATAATTGGCCTAAGAATGCACGAATCAAAAAATGTATCATTGGGGATTCCAAAAATATTATGATTGTGATTACAGACTGCTGAAATGCAAAGTGGTACGATTTTGGCAACCTTACCCTATACGGACAAACACCAAAGTCAGCATATTTTTCAGCACAATAAAGGAAAGTACAGCAAGTACATTTTGTGAGTAAACAATTCTAGGCATCAATAACGAATCGATTTGGAAATTCGGTTTAGACCAGGACTTCACTTGCCATTCTATCAAACTGAAGACCAGTGGTTAGCTGACTTCATTCGATTAGTCTGAAGTTAAGAGTACACCCTAGCGGAGAACCGGAAATGTAATTATCTCGTGACTCGATAAATAAAGAGAAATAAACTAAAACTGAGTTCACTTATTTTGTAATACCTTTATATTTATCCGGGCCGGAGGCATAACAACATATTTCGTAATTTCTCGGAATACAATCCTAATTTGATGGAATTAAATGCGATAAAAAAATAAAAATATGAAAATTATTTCGCAGAATGGCGGGTACGTATTACGTTCAAAATGAACGGTCGAAGAACCATTGGTAATGGCGGCGAAAGAACGAAGACGTACGTATTACGTAGTTATGGTACGTAGCAAATTAAATAAAAGCAACTCGTCTCATTCTTCTACGTTAGGCGCGTATAGAAATCGAAAGAGTAGGTAGAAAAGGGTAGGCCGGCCGCGAAAGTGAGTCGACATTCATTGACGAAAGGGACGAAAGCTGGTCACTACGCGTGCTCCCTTAAAATTGTACGAACGCTTCGTCTTCGACTTGGTCGGAACCCTTCGTTCATGTTTCGCAGTCAGTCTCCGTTTAGGCCACCGCATAATCGGTCCGGTGATCTATCCGCCATTACTCACTCAGAGTGCGTCGTTCAGGTACCAACGTGACATTCGCGAGTTATGTTTCGTTCACGCTGGGCATGTATGCGATCATTCGTGCGTCGGCACCAATGAACATATTATTTTAATTTTTTTATTCTTCGAAAATTAATGAAAATTAATGACGATACTATACATATCCGTTTTTCGAGCTGAAAGCATGAAGTCTCGTTGTACGATCTGGCGAAAGAAAAAGGGACCGTCTTCTTAAATAATACCAGTACAATATATGTTTTTATTTTTTATTTATTTTAATTAACATTCTTTTTTTTTTTCTTTTTTTTTTTTTTTTTTGAATAATTTTTTTTTTTTTTTCTGACAAAAAAGAATTATAGATTTTATTCGAATTCATTCTGTTTAGTGGCTATAGGTACAGGTAATTATCTATTCATGATTATCCCTTTTCCTGCAAATTTTACTCGAGATTTCAAAAAAAAAAAACAAAAAAACGTACATACCTAGACTATTATCAGATGATATGAAATATTATAAATCATACAGACGCCTATTTTGCTTTTTTTTTTTTTTTTTTTTTTTTTTTTTTTTTTTTTTTTTTTTTTTTTTGCCGGTAGTTTACTTTAAAGTAAGTGGACGAATAAGAGCTATTTTTCGTCCCATCGGCCGTTTAATGTGATTTTATTTTTTTACTTTTTTTTCATTCCGTGTCATACGAGTGTAATGAATGGGCAGAAATAACGGAGAAATCTGTCTGTTGGTCTAGGAAGTATTTTTCCTGGCCTAATTTTATAAATCGACTATGAAAAGAATTTTGCCGCGTGAAAATAAGGTATCATTAGAAAAAATGTCATGATTACTCATTCAATAGGCAGTCAAAGTAGGCATGTAGGTAACTACCTGCTTATTTTAGTATTCGTGACCGTATTCCAGATTCTGTTGAAGAAGGTGTTACAAAATTCCCTCTTTCAAATTCCGTCGTTGCCTATTCTTCATAGAAAGGCCTACGCATGCGCCAACATAATTAATGCTCTTATATAAATTTAATGATTGTGTAAGTACCTACATAATAAAAAAATCAGATTTATTTGGGTCTTTCATGCTGGAATGATGACAAATACCTATTTTTTTAATTTCAAAAAATCTGAAAAAATAATTGCAAACCAAACTATGGAAGACCATAAAACCATAAAAATGATCTATTCACTTCATGTCACAGTAACATAAAATGCCCGTATTGAACTAGATATAGAGCACAGGCGCAAATAGGATCTGAAATTTGGAGGAGTCACGGTCCCAACAAACTGACGAGCAAAAAAAAAATAAAAATAAAAAAGGTATCAATTTATAAATTTATATTTTACAAAATTTTTAGATAATTTCATAGAAAATATTTACTGGAAGAGCAAATCGGAGAAAAATTTTTTTCCTAAATCGTCGTAAAAAAAATTTCCTTTGGGCGAACACAATTCATTTTGGAGGGGCCTGGCTCCCCTAACCATCATATAGTATTTGCCCCTATGATATATAGAACAGCAACAAAGAGTTTAAAATAAGACACTTTCTGTTTCAAGTAACTTTTATGAAATAGGCGAAAAATGGCTATCATTCCGCGTCCATAAAATTTATAAAACAGAAGACAAACAAAAAAATTGTAAAATTTCGAAGTGTTAAATGAATTCATGTAAAATCTATGGTTCTTTTCTCTCAGTATTTTAATGATAATGGGCCATATTCTTCGTCGTCATTAAATTCACTTAACATTGAGGGCGTTTAGCCAAATGAATTCACTTAAGTGATTCTCTAACCAGACGAATTTTCCCCTTAGAATTCATACTTAAGTGATATCAATGACGCTTTAAGAATACCAAAACAGTGAAGTACACTTTATTTTTCCTTTAAAGGGTTTACTTAGTGAACCGAACGACTAAGAATATGGCCCTATGTCTTTATATAATTCATAAAGGAGTATTGAAATAGAATTATTATTGTAAATTCTTGCTCTATTCAAAAATAGTATTGAGAATTACTTCTTTCCTCTACCCCACTTTTTAATGTTATTTTTCCACTACATTTCAAGAACATTATAATAATTAGGATATCCTGCGTACCTACATCCTTAAGTTGGTTATTCGTGTTCAAAGACTTTAAATAATCATACAGGTCGGCCAAGTTCCCAGGCGTAAATAGGTTTTATGTTTTGTAACGTCATCGGTTACAATTCTAAGAATTGGAATTGGCTAATCACAGTGCGATCATATTTTAACTACTTACCCACTCTGATTGTACCGAACATTTATCTAAATCTAGTTTAATTTAAACTGGTGAATCCAACCCCCAATAATGAATGAGGTGAAGGCGAAAGAACTGTCGACGTCATTTGTCTCACGTGTTGTATTTTTGTTTATATCGAAGTTGGCCGACCTATAGTGATTTTAATGACATTGATTTAAGTTAAAATTTCGAAAAGTAGGTAAATGCTATCAGCCAGATGATCTCACCACAAATCGAAGGTGAATGATGCAAATCACACTAGCAGCTATCACCTACTTCTCACCTGCATCACATATCAGTTTTTCATGATGTAGATACCCAATGACAAAGGTTGTATGAAGAGGAGGCACAAAATCAACAAAAAAAAAAAACACTAAAAAAGAATAAATAATTTTGTTAGCTAGTATCTCATAATATTATGTTGTAACACCATCCTTTTTTAATAAAAAATATTACTACACTATCTTTTTTTTTCTGAATGAAACTTTTTAAGTCAGTGCCAAATTTCAAGTAAACAATATAACTTCATAAACAATATTATTGGTTATAGAAAAACTGAATCAGTCAAAAAAAAAAAATTCCATATTATGACGTCTATACAATACAATGTGTCCAAAAATCGTCTCCCAAGCCAAATGAGTCTCAAAGAATTCATCGAGAAACGCAAAACAGTTCCCATTAAATCCGTCTTTTAACATTGAATTGTTTCAGAGTTTATAGACTTTCATATGCGTGTGTCGGATAAATTGCATATTCATTCGTTTGAAGGAAAAATTTACAAAAGATGATAGTTATAATATTAATCGCGGGTTCAAACCCAGTTAGCAGAAAATTTTTTTTTCAGAATTTTTCAAAACTGAACATTAAGCATGCTAAAATTTTAACAAATTTCTTCCGTTTTTAAATAATTTTAACTTTGTAAGTATTGAAGATAGGGACCTGGACAAAAGAAAGTTTTTTAATGTTCTCGATGAGTACGATAAGATACACTCATCGAAAACCAAATTTGAAGAATATTTTAAACTTCCCCATTTGATTTAACTATGAAAATTTTGAAAATCTGAGACCCTTTGTATCTCTGAAACAACCAATTTGAAAGCCTATGTTAATAAGAAACTTGTTCTTCTTTCGATGAATTCTACAAGACCCATTTGGCTTGGGAGACAATTCTTGACACCCTGTATAGATCAATATATCACATTAAATGTTTCAGTCCACCCTGGCAGGCACTGAAGTACGCTTCTTTTTTTTTTTTCACCTAATTCCCTGCGTGTTTACCTATTCATCATTCGAAACGTCAACGTGTAACATGATAATCTTGTTGATAACTTCGTAATACAGAAATTTCTTCATTTATAATATTTACTTATTTATTTTCATTAGACTTAATAGGAATCCGTCGTCACGAATGGCGAGAATTTCAAAAAAACTTGAATTGATACAGTAAAACGTTGAAACATCCATTTAAAAAATTTACATAATATTATTCGAAAGATATTTTATTTGAAAAGTGGAGAAACATGTAATTTTAAAAATAAATAAGGCTGTAAGCATGGAACATGTAATGAAAAACAAAAAAGTCTCCGAACAAAAAAATTCGAATTTCTACGAAAGTTTTATTTTTTGAGATGCACACGGAGGTGACTACGAGACAGAATTGTGAATAAAAAAAAAATATAACAATTTACTCTTGGGGCAATAATATACGTTATGTTACAGACGATACTGATCGACGTTTTGGTGTTTCGGAAATTGAAAATCTCACCATCACTTCATTTTCTCCTCCCGAAAACCTACCTATCGACACCGCCAATCATAAGTAAATTTAAGGAATCGAATATTCATTTATTTTTCTTTATTTTCTGTACACTACGTCATATTTGAACTCCAGAAAAAAAGATACTTGGATTGAGAAACAAACGATCCATTTTCGGTACACATACGAAAAAATAAAAATTCTAATTGTGGTAAGTATCTTTTCGATGTTTTCGTCGAGCTCCCCCAAAGCAATTTCATTTTATGAAATTCAAAACCTTTCGATAAGTACATAAATGCGGGAACAAAATATACCTAAATTTTATCTCAACTCGGTTATGGTAAAACAGTAAACTCAATAGCCTATAGATGTGCGAGTGAAGAAAATTTTTTTTTTAGAAAAAATTTCGATGCGAAATTTACATTTAGTACCTATTGAGCGGGTTGAAAATATATTTCGAAAATGTGCTTCACTTGAAATTCTATTTCGCGTCATGTTCTGTTAAAAGCGAGTTCTCAGTTTAATCCTACGCGGTTTTAGGTAGAATGGATGGTAATAGGTTATGGAAGGAGAGTGAATGAGTAGAAAATATGTCCTAACAAACCCATATAGTTGAAGTTTGTGTGCTAATTTTTTTTTTCTCACTTCGATACCGATTTGACTGGACCACATTAGAAGGGAACTTTTTACCAGAACAATACTCATAAAGTTTATATTAGGTTTGGAAGTTAGACATTTTTAAAAACTGAAGTTGTTTTCTGAATTTTAATCCCAAAAATCGAACAGTCTCTTCTGAAAACTAGTTTCGAGCTTTGCTTGATGAAAAATCTATAGTGAAAATGTTTTGAGCAGCATCCAATCTTCTTACCTCGCCCCTTCTGTAATCGAACATTTTACTAATATTGTCGTAGACGTACTTCGTTCAAAACTGTAATTACGTAATGTCGGTAACCTGCCTACTCTGTGTCTTCTTCTCCGTAATAATTTCAGCGGTAGACGAACTTTCGTACCATGTACTTTCATTCTGTGTTTGATTTCGATTTCTATACACCTCCGAGACAACTACTAGAGGCGTCTTAGTCTTTGGCCTTACGCCCCATTTCACAAACATTACTTCTTTCCGCCAATCGCGATCATTTATTGCTACTTTTTACTTTCTTTCACTGACGGCTAATGTGCCCCTTTCATCCTTTTCAACTATTTTCTTCACTATCTCTCAGTTGTAAGGGCGGAGGTGCGACTGAATTAAAATTTCGTCGGTGAACTGTCGAGAAACCAGAACTTTGAAAAAATACCAAATTAAAAACCATTCGAGGCTAGAAGTTGCTCATTCTTTTTTTACGAATTCAAAAGTAGCCTACGCACTGTTATTTGATACAATACAACCGTATCCAGCAAAAAAACAAAAATGTAAAAAAGGTCTTACTGGAATTTTATTATTCCGAATATCTTAAAGAAACTTATCTGCCTCTTAACTCATCATATGCATTATAAGAGTTGTTATTGATTTGATGAAAATCTACAACCTACCCCTACTCCCATTGCTTGAAAAATACTTTCCATTAAGAAAATTTTCAAAATCATCAGCACATTAGTTGTACTCACAGAACATTAAATATACATAACATAACAAGCACCCTACTTAGGAGGCTGTTGATAGGAATGGCACCACTTTTGTTAGCTATTATCTTCGTTCCTCGGGTAAGGTCAAGATAGTGTTATATTATGGCTGTCAAAAATTCTTTTGGAAATATTTTCCGAAGTTTTTACTCAAGTTTTTCAGTTTTCATAGCATTGGATGGAGCCTTCGAAAGACTACGAAATCAAAATAAATTTTACCCTGAAAGCCCTTTACAACCCGAAGTAGAGTCTCTTCAAATAAATAAAAATTGTGACACATTACAACAGTGGGTTGTAAAAAGTCATAGCCATGTTTTAAAGTGTTATAATTGCGTATAAATAACTGTCTCAAAGTATGAAAAAAGTGTAACATCATAAGAAAAAGTGTCACAACATATAAACAATTATTCTTTCAGTCTAATTTTATTTTAATATAAATTCAATTAATTTTTTCGAACTTGTCCAAATCAAAGAACAAATATATAACACAGTAATCGAGAAACTTTCTGAGACCAAACTTTTAGCACTAATTATTTTGGAATCCATGCCACACTGGCCACCAAAAGAAATGTAAATTTGATCCCTCCACTAGTTTTTGTCAAAAATTTTATTTTGTAGGCATCTATACCGAGAGATTTTTTACAGCACCCCAATGTGAGACATTTTATAGCACTCTACCATTTGGCATTCAGACGTGTAACGATCATCCAAAACTAAACTATTTCTGAAAACTTGTAATGTCACTAGATTCGCCTTTAACAGGGCTTTTTTCTGTTATAAGTTACACATTATGTTTCTTTTCCTCGAATGAAATTGACGTTGCAAATCGGAAAAAGCAAAATTAAAAAATTTCAACTTTTAACCACTGAAAATACCTTTTGGAATTACTGATGAGTGAGTAATATTAATTTGAAGCAGATCAATAAGTATGATACATATATCGATACACATTTGGTCCAAATTTTATTTGCAGGTCAAGTGATTCCTGAGATATGTTACAGTTTACAACATGGGACACAATACAACAAAAATTTCACCTAACAAACTCAAAACTGTTTACCTCTCATTTGGGCTCATTGGCAATATGACAAATTTCTTTTTAATAATTGAATTAATTTTATAAATAAATAAAATTATAAATTCAGAAATCTCAACAAACACGAAATATGTGAACAAAAATGAGATTAAAAATCATAAAGTACTTTTGAAGTGGGGATAGGTATTTCATTTTGAAAATTGTGTCACTTTTCATTTCTTGTACTTCTTCTGTTATATTTGATGCACGGTGGTTGTACTGTGTTAGTTTTAATACCTATACCAAGTTGGCCTTATAATTTCGATAAGGAGCGAAATTATATTAAGAAAAGAAAAAAAATTCAAAGCTGGGTTAATGTTACGCAAATCTAAATTATTTTGTTACTTAGATACCACCAAATATTGAATTTATAATTACAAAAGGTACATTTAGCCGCTTTTAAAATTTTGAAGTTGGATCAGGTTTTATTTCAACGTTGAAGCAAACTTCAAATAATTGTACAACTGACCTTGTAAGGTCTTAAAATCATTTTACTCTTTTCTAAAAATAGGTTTTATACGTTTTTTGTGTTGCAGATGCTGGTATGAACGCCACTACAACTGAAATCATCAAAACCTTAAAAGCATTTTCCGTACCAATTCAACAGGTGTCTCATACAACGTATATAATGGCAGCCTATTACTTAGCTGTGGTTACTGTAGTTGGAACATCATTCAATGCAGTGGTAATCTTTGTCATACTCACCGACACTAAAGTAATTGAATGAATATTGATCTGTAATTAATTCATAATAAGTAGATATAAGGAAAATTTGAATTCATCCTTTTTTGGACATACTCTGACTTCCAGTAGTAACTCGTGACAATCCTAGAAATTCGGGTGCTTCACCATTGTCCTATTCTGACAAATCGGGGTGGCGTGATCTTACTCATCCCAGTTTGGTAGCCTAACTCGTTACTGCAAGTCACACGAATCTATTTGTTTCCAACTGCTGGAACAGATTATTACCTCTTTTCGCAGAATGGTTCTTAACGATGAGAACAGTTCGATTCATGTAACAAGCACCCGATTCAATCACGTACGTCAATTATCACAATAAATTATAAGTGGGTCATGACTTATGAGCATGACAGTACTCATCTATTATTATTTGAGATCCACAGCCTCCTAAAATGGTAATTTTTGAAACTCAATTATAGGCCAATAGGCTGAATATTAAATTTATTATCGTCTTTCAGTAAAATTAATTTTCTCACGAGACATTATGAAGTAAATACCTACTGAAAGCAATTAATCTGTTCAAGGTTTTCATCTATTAAAACTGATGAAAGATATCAATAAAAACTGTGACAAATAAGAATAAAAATTTTATGTCAACATATGTTTTAAACATTAAGTCGGTACCTATCTACATACAAACAAATAATAAATATCATGGAGTGGTATTTCCCCTGAATTACTGTTGCCAATATAGATAGTTTCAGAAAATGAAAGTACCACATCTTATACAAGTATATCGGTACGTATATCTATACATTATGCAATGACAAAAAGTACATTCATTTACTGAAAAGTGAAAATACATTGGCAAGGGTGAACTAAAAGAAATTCCCCTTCATGCTACTCATATTAAACTCGAAGATATTAAATTTGAGGGAATAATGTGAAAATATGTTTGTTAATTAATTTCGCTTTGAAACCATTAATGACAAAAATTTTTATTTATTAATTTCACTTGGCGACGAGTGAGGCTGTGAAATAATTATGAATAATTAACACTATGATTGGAATGAGTAAGGTAATCCCCACAAATAGGGCCTTCGTCGTAATAATGAAGCAATTAAAAATTTTGAAATACGAATAAAAACTTCCCTTTTGATACTAATTAGCTATCAGTGCGTCTCGGCTAGGCTCTTTGTTTAGCCTAGATTCGTCTCGCAACAAAATTTCTCCATCCATAAACCAAAATTTTCGATCTTTTTTCTCTTATTACTATTAAATTAAATTTTATTTTCCCCTGCACCTGCACTCGGTGGTAGCTGTCTTCAGTGGTGGCTGTAGCACTGATTCTGCTATGTGCACCTTGGATTATTCAATAACTTGTTTCTTCCCTCTCTCTTTTTTCAACCGAGATGCAATATTCTTAGTCTAACAGTATATGTAATTTTTTACTGTTTGTCATTCCATCATTTCACTGTCAACCAATACCTAATGATTATACTATTTTTTGTACTTCCAAATTTTCGTTTTACAATACATGATGTTTGATTTTATAAACATGTTTTGATTTTTCTACTGGTACTGAGCCAGGCGTCGGTCAAATTCATGGTAACTATTGGTTAACATTCCTCTCAGAGCGCATGTAACGAGAATATAGGTTACAAAATAATTTAAATACTCGTAAATGAAAAAGGTTGTATTAAACACAATATAAAACAGTGAAATTGTAAGTTACCTAAGAATAATAAGTTTAACATAAAAGGTAAAGATGATAGAGATAGATGATAAAATGTACATGGTTACATAAGTTTTTATAACTAGAAGTTTTGGGAGGAGAATATGGCGATTTCTTGGAGAGTGGAAATGGTAGTGATATGATTGGATAGTTATGACAATACAAGTTTAGATATTGTCCAATAGGAGTTTAAGGAAATGACATAAATGGTGATTTTGGGTATTTGCAATATCTGCAGAATGGTTTCATAGAAAAGAGTTGTTATGAAAAGTGTATTTATGTTTGTTTATAAACATAAAATATAGAACAAATGAGTCATTAAAGGCAAGTAAAGACTTGTTTACATGACGTCAATATAATGAGAATTGTTTTAGGTGATTGATATATATGTGGAATATATATATATAAGAGAGAGATATTATGAATGATACGAAATTATCATTACAGCGCATAGACTAATTCGGTAAAATTTTTAATTTAATTGCGTAGAAACAGTCACACAAATACCTTGCTGTCTGCGAAGGTATAGTTAGTCATATTCATTCACCTCACTTACCCTCATTTCTCACAGAAGTCTAAAGTTTCTGATAGGAGTCTTTCACACAACTAAATCTCCATCTCTTATGAAGACAAACAAATAGGTGAAGACAAAAGAATTATCTGATGCTGATTCTGTGGGCATCATCCAGTGTAGGTGGCTAATATCTTGGTTCCTTGGTGCGTGTTTCATGGGGTTAAATATATTGTCAGGACTGTAGGAGGAATTCCAAAACGGGCCCCCTTGGCATACAAAAATGGATCATCCAGAAAGTCAAATACCTGTTTAGTCATTTTAATATTTCAGTTTTGTAACATTGGAGAATAAAAGCAGAGAATGTGATTGAAAAACTTTGTGAAATTAACCGAGCATAAGATGAGACTTTTAATAAGTACCTAAGTTAATGAGGAGATTCATTGCCACCCGTTTGTATGTGCATCTGTGATTAGACAAAGCAATTGTTGTTCCATATGTTTCTGATTGCATATGTAAAGAGACAGAAAAAGTATAGGAGAGTACAAGACTACTTCTGTCAGTATAAGCACTTTTCTTTTTATGTAGCATTGAATTTATCTCATGCTCTCATACTCCCTCACAACAACATCCCAAAAAAAAAAAAAATTATAATAAAATTTGAACATGCCAAAATAGACTACTATCCCCTAAAGCCACAACAGTACTACCCAAATCACCGCTTTATATACCTATCTAGAATGACCATCAAAAAAACATCATTAATGATCAGTGGTAACACAATTAAAAATATATTTTACATCTGAACATAGACCCTTCTCCCCATATGTGAAGAAAAAACCTAGATGTCAACCAATTTTTCGCTTAGATGACCATTTTTGTGCTTAAATGTCTGCACTATGGTGCATTAAGACGAGAAATTTGCAGACAAATGAGAAGAGAATATTAAAAAATATTAGACACTATATTGCTTTAAAATAAATTCCATGGACAATAAACTACATATTGCACAGCGTTCAGTAAGTTTAGACATCTATCTTCCATAAACCCAAATCTACACTTTGAAAAACTTTGTGAGTATAGGAAAGGCTTCGAATTTTTGGTCGTAATTGTCTTGAAAAAAAGGATAGCAACTTGATTTACATAAATGAAATTTTAGAGGAGGTTTTAGGAAATAAGATGAGTCAAAAAACAAGAAGATTAAGCTCTTAGAAGCCGAGAAAATTTAAGAAGAAGATGAAATTTTGCGTCAACTTAATTTAATGTTAGCAGTAAACTATATTCTAATGACAATTAATTAAAACTACTCATTCTCACAAATTCACTGTTTTTGAGTCTTGTCATTAGTTGTCTTTGGGAAAAATTTTATTCATAACATAAAATAAAACCAATTTGAATGGCTTAAACTTTTTGTTCTTAAGCTCATTTTATTTCTCAAGTCCGCTTCTAAAATTTCATTTATGTCAAAAATGTAGCTATCTCTTCAGAAATAATTTTTTTTTTTTTCAAGTTCTACATTGAGAAATTAATAAATATAAACTACAGAGAACTTTTGCCATAATTTTCCAAATCAAACGGCCTGTTTTTAAAAAATTCTAAAAAAAGTCCATTCTCTTTTTCCCAATTTTTACAGAAAGGTTATCAACTAAGGCGAAATTTTTATCTCATTAATTTTTTTTTTTTCTCATAAAAACATCGAATAAATGGTTTTTAGACATTATGAGTCCCTTTGAGAAAATCCTGAATGCGCCATTGATACTTTATGAGATGCTATGATCCCGATATTTTTGTCTTATTTTAAAATTAATTTTTAACCGACTTCAAAAAAAAGGAGAAGGTTATCATTCGATTCGTATCTATATAAAGATATATATTTTTTTTTTTTTTGGTTAAAAGAAATACTTGAGCTACAATAAACTTTATCAAATTTCAACAAAGAATAATCACATTCTTATTTTCGTTAACAAAGGCTTCGTCGTAACCAAACCTATCTGTAGGTAATACTGATAAACGTATTCGTGACTGCTTATCAACTTCAAACTATAGACTTCATTATTCAACACTCGTGCAGTTATGTACCTACCTACAATCAGATGTAAAATTCTGACCGGATCAAGTTGAATTCCCCGACGCTATAATTTTTACAAAAATTCCTCCACTATAAACTTCGTTTACACTACGTACAGCCAATAAGATTGACGGACACAACTGCGGATCTTAGCAGAAGACATGTCGTCATTAAGAATTAATTTACCAATTGGCATTTACGCCGATCAACGTCACGAAATAAATCGAATAATGTTTTATAATACCATTGTTAAAATTATGGTGGATAAAATATTCCACTGAGACCAAGTTCAACCACTTTTCTGTGAGAGTAAGTTCGTAAATATAGTGTTCATGATGAAGCCGGAGAAATCTGATTCGAAACAATCCGTGCTACCCTGCTATCCAGCATTCGTTTGATTAAGAAAATAAGATAGCCTTAATGGCAGACTACGAAAATTTTACTTCATAAAAAAATCATATTTTACGCTTTCACATTACTTAAAGCGTAACGATCTTTTGTTGTTGAGAAAATAAAGTGGTATTTTCCAAACGGCCAGAGTAGATAACTTTTTTCCTTTCAAGAAACAAAAACGAAGAAAAAACTTCGTCTTTCCAATTTTCATATCTGGACTTCTTTTTTTTTTTTTTTTCTTTTTTTCTTTTGATTCAAGTTTTATGCGGGAACAACTTTGAAGCAAAAGTAGAAGACGAATTCCTTTCAAGGAATTAAAAGAAAAGAATTCGTAAGACTACTGCTTATCTGTAATTAAATGGTCTTTGGCACCGAATTCTTCATTTATTTGTGAAAATTTTCGAAATGTTTTCATTTACAAAAATGCATTTTATCAATTTCCTGTAGTAAACATTCATGTACCTACTTATCATTTTTATTTGTTGGAGGTCGGTGCGAGAAAAATGATATTTTTTGAATGCCTTAGATCTGTGGAAATTGTTAAAATTAAATTCGTGGTGGAGAATGTCTCCTATGAGACCCGCAAAACTTAAACATCAGATAGTACAACTCACGACGAATAAAAAAAGTTCAGTTGAGAAAGTGCTTTTTGATGGGCAAACTTCTTAGTGCTTGGTCTACGGTAGGGGCTAAATAAGAATTACGACTGTCAGATTCGCATGAACTCTTATAATTGTAACTCTCGTTTGTGTGTGTTATATGACATGTAGATGTGTGCGGTTGTGTTTACACATCAATTCTTCATGAATATAGCCCCAGCCAAACACACACCTTTTTTTTTCTCAATGGTTAATGAGCTCAGTAGGCTTGTACTGAACTTACTTTAAAATTTCGATCACATTGGGTGATCCTACCTTGATTAATATTCTACCAATTTAAAGAATTAGGCTAATACATAGCCTACATTTACTTTATCGTACTATCTAAGTTAGGTTAGTACCGTTAATTTTGCAGCGTATAAGTTTGGGAACTCGTAGCACCTTTGCTGTATAAGATCATTACCTATTTTGTTCCACACTGCCAATACTATTGCTCTATGTGGTCATACAATAATTTCAAACAAAATTTCCTGATATAACTCATGAGGTGCTCTATTTGCTGTCAAAGTTCTGTAGGCTTCTCAAGAAACGCCCTAAAAAATCTACTGGCTGTGACATGACTTTATATTTACTGTTTCGACTCATGATGAATGCCGGCCACATGGAATCAGCGATTTAAATAAATATTTCATTCGACTGTAAAACATTTATGTAAAAAACAATGAAGAATTCTGAAAATTTGTATTCGAATATTTACATGTATGTATACAGTATATCAGTTTCAACATAGGTAATTAGAATTACCATATGTCCCGGTTTTTCATTTTCTTCCAAATTTATAAACAAAATATAAATTAGGAGAATTATTTTTAAAGAGGTATTTTAAAGGTTCAATTCATAAAAAATTAAGGTGAAAAAATTACTTTAGGGGTCAACAGATAATATAAATATATATATATATATATATGAACTATTGACCCTTCCCACAGCCTCAGAGCAGGAACCGGAGATTCGGTTGTAATATGTAGGGAATACAATGTCCGCAAATGTTAACCATTTCAAAAATTATTTTATCCTAAATTACTCTTAAAAGTTCTTGAAAAAAAAAACCTTTCACTAACTTTAGATAAAGAGATGCCACCAATTTTTAAAGGTTTCTTAGAATGAGAAAATTTGATTACTGAGTGAAAAATCTCGAACTGAATGTTCTTCTAAAAAAAAAAATGCATGGAACGCAAATTCCCATTTAATGAAACGTGGAATACTTTGAAAGAAATTTGCGATCACTAGCCAAAAGTTTTATTTAGAAATTTTTTTGTATCAATAAACTATATTTTCAATACCTAATTTAACCAACTGATGCTCAGTTTTATTGTTCGAAAGAATACAAAGTTACTTACTTCTTTCACAGCTGCATCAGTTTTGAAATTTTAGTCTTCTATATTTATTCCAGCCGATCGTGAAATAACAACTATATTTTCCATTATCTACTCTGAAATATCTTTGAATGCAGTGAACTACAACTGTCAATTAAAGAGAGAGAGAGAGAGAGAGAGAGAGAGAGAGAATGAGTTAACCATTCCACTACTAAAGATCTATTAAACAAAAGAAACATTTCACAGTGTTGTTGCTTATGAGTAGGCTTACCATAATTATGTTCCAGTTTGACTGGGATTGTCTCTGTTTGAGGTACCGGTTCCGGTTTCCGGCTGATTGAGCTCCGTATCTCGGTTTCCAATTTTACACCAAATTTATTTAAAAAAAAAAAAAAAAGAAATCTTTGTTTCTTGAGACTAATTTTAATGAGCAGATTTTCATAGAAAATACGCTTTTCAACTCTCAAATTTCATTGCTTCAACCTCCATCATTTGGTGGAAAAACTCCGCCGCATTGGCTGAGCGCAAGAGTCTCATGGGATAACAAAAGGCTACAATTGGGCCAAGGATCAAATAATTTTTGAAACAAAGCTTTTTGTTGGAACATACTCAGTGAATCAGGTCATGAGATCCGACCCTTCTAAAAAAAATAAATAAATTCTTTCAGCTTCTATCATCAAAGAGTATATTTAAAGAATTACAGCGCAACGCATTTTTCTAAATAGAACAGCCTGTTTTTAAAAAGTGATGCGAGTACAGTTTTAGTTTTAGACAGATGGGACTATTCCATTTACCACTTAAAAATCATTTATCTACTCTCTTTACGCCAACTTTTTAAAATATGACAGATAGTCACGCGAGACTAGAATAGTCCCCTGGTGCAGGACTAAAATTTGAGTCCTGTACTTTTTTTCCATATCTATAGAGTAGCCTACATCTCTTACAATACGTATCTAATTATTATCAAATTGGGAGGAGTTATACATACAAAAATCGAAAAAGTTTGAGGATTTTTCTCCTTATAGAACCTTAATCGCAGCTTACATTATCATTATTCTATTTTGACCACCTGACAAATATATATGCTATAATATGCCACTGTTTAAGGAAGAAAGTAAAGTTTCATTAATAGACGTAATAATGTGTTTCAATTCCAGTTACGTACACCAATGAACGCCATCCTTTTGAATCAAGCTTGTGCAGACTTTGGCATTGCTTTTTTTGGTAATCCAGTGGCATTTTACAATGCTGTTCACGGAGATTGGATGCTTGGTCACACCTACTGCGTTATTTACGGATTTTTGATGTCACTATTTGGTAAGAAAAAAAATTACTTTCGTCTTACATTCTACTACTGCACCATAAAAAGAAAATATCATCTTACAGTAAAGAATAAACGCTATTGAATTGAAAACCATTTGTTCGGTAACCATAAAAATTTTGGTTTTTTGTATTGCTATTTACTATACTGTACTTACATAATTCTATTTTGGTTTAAAGTAAAAACAAATGATAAAGTTTTAGACCATCAAAAAAATAATTACCCATCTTTTTGTTTTCAGTAAATGAAAATTTCCAACACGGTGTTCCATTCGAACACATTTCACGATTATTAGTCAAAAAATTTTAAAGCCAAAAACGAGTTAACTTTGATTTGTTTAAGATATTATACGTATAATGTAATTCAAATTTAATATACCGAGTATTTCGTTTCAGGATGAAGATATTATTAGGTAAGGTTATAAAAGTCCCAGGTTGGGCAACTAAATTTATGCTTACGTATAACAGTTTGCCAGTTATCACTCTTGCAGGCGCTATGATATGCTCGCACGAAGTTTGCATGCGGACACAGTTTTAGAGTAATTTTTAGAATTAAAAAAAAAAATAAGAAAAATAAGAAAAAATTACAAATCGAGAGATGCGACTTTCACCAATTAATAATGCACACGCACATTCACTAGAGAAAAAAAATTTCCCATTGAACCACTAACGTTAAAGATGCGAATGAAACGTTCCTAAATTTTGAATTGTACATAAATAGAGTACCTAGTTTTCAAGAATTTTCGAAATAACTGCAGCATGTGTGCACTTTTTTGACTTATTTTCAATTTTCCCTTTTTCTTATTTTTTTTCCCTTTTATTTACTCCTTTAACTGTGAAACCCCAAAATGGAGCTGCTGCGAATGCTTTAGCTGACAACACTCAGTCAACGTTCTAAACCACCATGTGTTTCCTCTTCTCAAAATTATGCCTTTTGTTTTTAATTTTTTGGTACCAAATTATGTTTCAAACTCCGTTTACTGACTATTTTTTCTTTTTCCTCAAAATAACGTATATTTTCGATTTCAATTGTAATGCAGCTATTTAAATTTTTTTATTTTTTTTGTGACGTAGCTCCTTTGGTTATGTAGTACAGATCTACAGTTTTCTCACCCTATCTAAAGCTGTGTCTGCGTCTTCTTCTTTTTAGGTTAAATGTGGGTTAATGAGTTTATTTCTCATTTGAATAATTTAATTTATATTTCGTCGATATTCCTTTCATCATAAGCTTTTATTCTACACACTACTGCGATTTTATTCGAGTTCAGATTTTGCTTAATGAACTATAAAATGTGTTAACTCTGTACTTGAGCATACTGTAGGAGTGGTGTAAGGGTGTGGTGTGAGGCAGGCAGTGTACGCTAAATTTTCTCAGTTTCACTTATACTGTTTGCGTTTAGAAACAGAGCATATATATTATCCTATAAAATTTATCTTTTGGTAACTTTGTTAGAAAACTTAAACCTGTGAATATGTTTTTTCTGTTTGGAATTTTACACACTACCTAAATTTCTGAAATCCTGTTATAAATTTGCTTTTCTAGAACTGTATAAATAAACAGAAGTGCATAACGAATAAAGTGAATGGCACCCATTTCGTGGAAATAGCTGACCGCAAACGAAAAAAATTTTCATAAAAACTTTTTCTACTGAAAATCTGAAAGAATTAAAAATTCTGATAAGTATGTGAAGGCTTAGTTTGTACGCTGTCGTAGGTATGGGACACGATGTCTTACCATCACACAAAAAATTATGATGATTGAATAGTAAAAAAAAAGTTATGAATTACGTTATTCTACAGAATAGTCAGTTCAAAAAAGAAGACATAATTGAGGAAAACCAATTAAGAATAGAGTGGTAAATGAAAATGATGAGAGAGACCACTCGACAAAATAACCATTTCCCCCTCTGGACACAACACTTTAGGACCAACCTCACTCCAGATACACTTGATTAGGATTTGCATAAGCAGAGGTAGAATAACACACGAACGAAGTTCAATAAGAAAGAAAAGTAGTTAATAAAAGAAAGGCATTAGTTACTGTAAGATGACTACAAATGGTAAAAACGAGTTGACGAATTGAGCTGTCGTATGGTTAGGATGATTAAATTTTCTGCTAAAAGATAGTTGTCGACACCCTAAAAAAACACGTAAGAAAAGTATAAACATAACTTTTTGGGAGAGTTCTCCAAATATATGTAGTAAAATTCACTAAAATTACATAATCAAATCTCGACACAGCAACGATTTTTATATGCAACCACCTGGCATCAGTGAGACATTCTGATTGTAAATTACAAAAAAGTTTCGTAGTTTGCGAAAGTCAACTGGAAGCGCATAATACAGTAGTAACATGTTAAGAGAAGAATTAAAGAAAGAGGGTTTGTCTGGATGTACACTTTACTTCATAACCGAAACATCAAATTAAATGGGTTCAAGCGCGCACACATTTACCTCACACACATACTTACACTTGAAGAGACTCATGAAAGAAATTAATACATTTTACATAATTATTATATTAGAAAAATATATACGAACAAGAACTGAACGCAGGTTAGACGTAGTCACCATAATAATTAAGAGAAAAAGCCATTAATTTATGTTCAAAAAAAAGAAGTAATTCTTAATTGCGCACAAGAACAGGTACGTAAAAAAATGGAGGTACTAACATGCTATAAGATGTAATAACTACAAACTTAACCATAACTAAAAAAAGAAACTTTCAAAAGAACAAGAAAAACAATTATTTAGTTACTTCATTTTGAAGTTAATCGATAGTAAAAAACAAATTTTGAATCAACAAAAAAGAGCCATGTTGAAGACAAAGGTATACAAAACAAGGTGCCGAAAGATGAATTTAAAAGTTGAGAGCTTAAGGTAGGAAGAAAAGATGGTGGTCAAGTTAGTAAGCAGCCAGCAGTAGGTACCTCCATTTTTCTAACGTAAGTGTTGGAAACACGAGTGAGTGTCTCGTGGAAGGAAGTTTTTCAAGCAGGTCTACAGGTTATGACGCCATAAATGTTATATTTTTTTTCGTTGCATGTTTGAAGCAGCGTTGTGTTAACTCTATCACTCTCTATCACTCAATTAGGCACATATTTAGAATTCTATATTTCTGACTTGGTTTACTTGAAATGGTTTGCTGTTGAATTGACACCAATCGAAGGGAATTCTTCAGCAAATTGAAAAGAATTCGTCGACGAATCAATACCATTAAATGCAAAGGAATTCCTTTCAATTTGTGTGCGTTACATGGCATTAATTCGCGTACATTTAGGCACTAATTTGCGCGCAATTAATGGCATTGATTCGTCGATGAATCAAAGGGAATTTGTTGACAAATCAATCGTTAAATGCACGCAGATCAAAAGGAATTTGGGTGCGTTTAAAGGCATTAATTCCTGTATATTTAACAGCCTTAATTCGTCGAAGAATTTCCTTGGATTTATTGATGAATTAATGCCATTAAATGCACACAAATCAAAGGGAATTTGTCGACTAATCAAAGGGAATTAGTCCTTTGAGCCCATAGCTTAGCTCAACTAGTTATCAGCACAAAGCTTAGCCAAAGTGTGTGATGGACTTTAACTAATTTATTGATCTCAATTTTAATTAAATTAAAAAAACAAAATTTTAACAAATGAATTTCAAAAATTTTACAAAATACACCCAAGACCAGTTAGGCAACCAGACAGCCATGTATTTGTAAATTGTGAACACAAAACAAAAAAATATATATAGAACATTCATGACGTCATAACTCGTAAACTTGCTTGGAAAACTTCCTTTTGCGAGACGCTCATGTTGGAAACCTAGAAATAAAAATAAAGGAAGACAAAAAGTGAATAATAAGAGAAAAAGTAATGGAAATATGCCCGACACACTACAGTTTGTCAGCAAAATAACCCAACATACAATTTCCTTACCGATTAAAATAGTTTTTAATTAGTCATGCAGACTATTTTGGCTGGCACTTATGCTAACTTCTGTAATATTATGTAGATGCTTATAATATAGTGGTTTAAGGTCCACGAGACCATATAAAGTTGGTTGGAGTCACATGACTGATTCTCACTCCTTGTATCTCACAACTTTCTGTGCCTAAACACGAGTACCTCCACATTAGTGGAAAAGTCTGGCACATAGGATATGCGTGGGACCTCTGGGGGGGAGCCAGATACCTTCAACCTTCAGATAAAAATTTGTCGTAAATATTCAAAGTGTTACAAAAACTCATATTCTTTAGTCTGAGATGTTATGTCCTTTTTCCGACGAAACTATCATTAGTAACTATGAAATTATCACACTGGGTTACATTATAGTATTCAGAAATGTGAGGCTAGATCGGATTGAGAGAGAAAAAAAGTTATAAGGACTCTTGGATTCGGTGTAATGATTCGCCATTTTAAATAGTTCTCTTGATCAACAGACATTATGTACAAAGACCTTCGGAATTTCTTTCGTTGTAGAGTTGAGACAAAAACAATTTAAATATCCTTACATAAAACTTTCACAATTCTCAAAATTGTGTCGGAAATTAACACTCTTCTTGGAAACTAAAAACATGCCCAATGTATATGACAAATTTTGTCCAGGCCAACTCATAGGCCCAAATAGGGGGAGGCCAGATTCGAAAAACCCCCCTAGATTTTTGACAAGAAAAAAAAAAACATTTAATTAAGGCATACATATAACATGCAGAGAAAGTTTTTATACTTTTTTTTTTTAATTGAAAATTTTTTTTATTTATGTACGGTACCTACATATGTATGCATGACTGCACGTATGTATGTATTATGTATGTATAATTCTTCTTAACACCATACAGGATACATTCAGTTTCACAAAATTTTAATATAATATTAGTTCAGAGAGAAGGACCAGACTATTTTAATCTGGTGCCGATGGGCTTGATGATACTTCAGGTACAACTGTTTTGGCTCCAATTTTTAAGACTTAATAAAATATGTCATTTTCAATCAGTCGTAACGAAATTTAGAACAGGTGTTCGTTATGGTTTATTTTAACATGCTATCAATTTCAGTTACAATTTATGGAACGGTTCATGCCTTAGAGCGATTTTATTTCCGATTTAAAAATTTCGTGGCTCCAAAACAGGTAATGCATTTTTGATCCATGTAGTAACCAATTTTGATTACAATTAGTATTATGGTTCACCACTTTAAGCTATTTTATTTATAGCTCTTAGTTTTAATGGCTCTAACATGCGGTCTTTTCCTTCAAAAGAGTTGATCTGCCTTTCAAATGTACATAAACTTCGTTGATTTTGGTTTTGACTGATCAAATTATTCTCTAGTTATCTGCTATTTGGTATGATTTTTTATGATTGGTTCTTTTTTTTTTCCTTGAGGTAATACAGTTGTAATTAATGTTGTGAAACATTAATTTTTCAAGGTTAATAAAAAAAATCCTTGTTTCAGCCTAAAACAAACTATCAGGGAAGGCTTAGGCTATTCTAGATTCTGAATTCTATTTGCGTCAAAAGGCAACCTAAATATGAAGAAAGCTGGATAGACTTGACTTGCGACTGTGTACCAAGATTGCGAAAACCAGAGTGAAGTTACTTCATAATTGGATAATACTTCGTCTCCATTCCTTTACAGATTTTCGGACAAAAGAATAAGAAAAAAAAGAGGACATTTTAAAAAATAAATATAAGTATAATTATAAAGAAACAGTTAATGTAAACAGTTTAGTAGGAAAAAGATAAAAAATTATAAAAAAAAGCAAATATGAGGAAAACATCTTGTACTTGCCTACGTTTCTTGATGCTTATCTGAAAAATAAATTTTCTATCTGACCTCATTTTATGGGGAGAACCGAAAGAGTTCCTTGCAATTACTTTCGAAAAGCAAAGTTTTGTGTAATAATTTAGAATGTTTTCAGCTGATAGAATAGGTATTTTATCTACTGTTAAAATATGTCGGGCAGAAAAACTGCATTTGAATTTTAATGGTCTTCAAATTCGGTGAATATTATATCCTCACATGTACATAAATGTTATCAGAAAAAATTGACTAGACATACTTCTAAAAAAAAAAAACATCTTGTCTCTTAGGACATTTAGTTTCCAACATAGGTGTGTAATGAAATAATTATATTCGACTAGAAATCGCGGGTATTAATTTCAACACCAAAAAACTGTAAAATTTGTTAGACTCTGAACGGCTGTAATGTTCATACGTAGATTGGCACTATTTACTCCATACTACCTACCATAACAATAGGTAGAAAAATTAATACAAAGAGAAGACGAAGGGAGTGTCAATACTTACCGTTCCTTAAAAATAGTAAAAAGAGGAAAAAATATAGAATTCCAAACTGAGATCTTTTCTTATCTCTTTGGGAGCTCACTCCAGACCGAATTTTCTCTTATCGAATTCGACACCTCCGTTTAGACTGAAGGCGTATCCTTCTATAATGACATCCATAGTCTATGCATTATTAGGTAGAAAAGTATGAAAAATTCAAAATTCGCTGAACCAAATTTCAAGCAACGATGTCGTTAGTCAATGAAAACGTAAAACATTCACGAGAAAAAAAAAGTACCTTTCATTTTGTTTCGGATTAAAAGAGTTTCCAGCCATTTTCGTTAAAAATTAATATTGAATGAGAGTTAAAATAAAGTTGATATAGTTCTGCGATTCCATATCTTACCTCCATCACCATAAGAATAGAGATCTTTTCCATCAATAGACATGGTAAAGAACAAAGGTTGAGTAGAAATATTATCGTAAAAATATCACGTTTGCTTACAAAAAAAAAAAAAAAAAAAAAAATCAAACTACATAGGCATACGCGAATACTGATTAACGTTGAAGTTGGAAAAAAAAGTATAATTAATAGGGTACCATGACTCTCAGAATTATTTGAAATTAATGAGGAGAGATAGTATAAAGCATGTGAATGAAGGTTCTGAAATTTCTTTTGAAAAATATTAAATAGAAATGAAGATATAAGATGTCAAAGTTGCACTCTACCAAAAACGTACCTCGATGCGCACCCTGTTCTTGTGATGTAGAATTGACGTTTTTGTATTTTGCATTATCAGAGGTTGCTGGTTTCAATACATCTCATTAATACTTCATTTTTAAGTAAGTTTTTGGTGAAAATTTACTGAATAAAATTGACTTTAAAAAATGTTTTTGAAGCAAGAGTGGGCGCACATTTCATTTCAGGACCCAAGAAAACTTTTGGCACAGAAAGCTCAAAGTCTAAATTATCACTAAGTAAATAAGATTCAATAAGTTTTGGTCTCTATCTGTATTTATTTTTTGTACTTTCCACTGAGGTAGAAGGTTGAAAATTGTTATGAGGGTGCTTGAGTATCATATCTAATTTTTTTTTTTTGAAATCACAAAAATAAGAAAGGGGCAGCAGATATGGGCCAAGAATTCATTTTCTTGGAACTTTCAACATAATATATACACTGAAATTATCCAAATCAACACAAAGGGGGTATAATATTGTTTGTTTACGCCTTAGAAAAATATTTTTTGAGGTACTGAGTTCAAATTGGACCTTAAGTTTTTTAATTTAATAAATATTTTGACCCAAAGGGACTCAAAAAAGGGCCCAATTTTGTTTTTTTACATTTTAGTATGTAATACATCATTTATAATGTTTCTTCAGGTGCTGAGTTCAAATTTGTCTATAATTTTTTAATTTGATCAATTTTTTGACCCCAAGGGACTCATAAAAGGCCCAATTTTGTTTTTTTACGTATTATTATGTAATACATAATTTGTAATGTTTCTTGAGGCACCAAGTTCAAATTTGACATGATTTTATTCATTTAACTCATTTTTGCCCCCAAGGCTCAAAATGAGGTGAAATTTTGACTTTTCATACTTTCTAGTGTAATACATCATTGGTAATAGTTTTTTAGCTGCTGATTTTGAATTTGATGTAATTTCTTAATTTTACCCATTAAGTGATCCCACAGGGGTTTTGAATGGGGCTAATTTGGAATTTCAATATTATATTGTGTGATACATTGTTGGTAATTTTTTTAGACTTGGAAGTATTATTTTGACATGTATTTCTTCATTCAACTCCTTATAATGTGATCCAATGTGGTACAGATATAACTAGCTAATTTTGACTTTTCACATTTTATTGTGTGATATTTTGTTTATAATGTTTTACAAGTTTCTGAATACAAATACAAAAATCTTTTCTTTTTTTCAAGTAAGCTGGGCAAGTGGTTTTACTGAATTTTTTTTTTTTTTTGTTGGTCTCAAAAAACATGGGCATCCAATACCTAATAAATTACTCAATAATAAGTGAAGATATAATTGCAATCCCTTTTTTGGGGCCACAGGAAGAAAAGAAGTGGTTCAATCTAAAAATAGATTGTAAATATAATCTCAGTGCCTTGAAAAACATTATTTATGATGTATCACTCAATAATATCTAAGAATTTTATTTGAACCCCCTGTTTAGGGTCACAGGGGGGTCAATGAGGTGTTTGATTTAAAAATATATTACAAATCTAAACTCAGCACCTCAAAAAATGTTATTAATGATGTATCACTCAATAATATTTAAAGATATTATCTCAACCCCTGTTTGAGGTCACAGGCAGCTCAATAAGGGGTTTGATAAAAAATGGATGGCAAATCTAAACTCAGCACCTCAAGAAATATTATTAACAACATATAACTCAATAATATTGAAGAAGATTATCTCAACCCCTGTTTGGGGTCACAGGAGGCTCAATAAGGGGTTTTATCAAAAAATAGATTGCAAATCTAAACCCAGCGCCTCAAAAAACATTATTAATGATATATGACTCAATAATATCAAAGAATATTATCTTAACTCCCTATTTGGGGTCACGGGGGGTAAGGAGGGGTTTAATCTAAAAATGGATTATAAATGTAAACTCAGAGCCTCAAAAAACAATATTATCGATGTATCATTCAATAAAATCCAAGAATATTATCTTAATTCCATTTCTTGGGCCACAGGGGGCTAAATGAAGAGTTAAATCTAAAAATGGCTTGCAAATATGAACTCAGCCCTCAATGTAAATAACTCCTTAGGCACCACCAAAAAATTTTTCCAAGGCTGTGCTCTAATATAAAAACAAATAAGGAATAATTGGTTTTTGATTTTCTTAGTTTTTATTGTTTTTCAGTGTTTTGAATTGGTCTATAAATAAGGGGGTGGGGGGATGCAAGTGCACATCCTTTCATCCCCTCCCTCATAGTCACCATGAACTTTCTAAATTGATGAGATTAACTAAAGCAATGTACAAACACAGGAGAGTGAGGAATGAATGAATGAAAAACCTGTGAAAGAGGTGAAAAGTTTGCTGATGTGTCAATTCTATGACATCACACCCACTGTTCGAAAAATATCACATCTTTTGACAACTCAACTTTACCGTTAGTTTTCTCCCTTTCTATCCAACCAATTTTAATCCAGTTTTCACTGATATATTTTATTTTTTTAAAGAACTTTAAAATATGTTTACTGAAAATCATGTCTGGTATCCTATTGAAAAATCTTGAAAGAAAACTCTACCGCGGCAATGCTTCGTTAAAGAACTCAGTTGCTTGATATTTATATTGATAGATATCAATATTTTATCGCTAGTTTTAGGTTAAGAAATCACAAAAAAACTATGGACAATTATCCATATCTTTAACAAAAATATCGATCTATTTATATTCTATTGCTAAAAACTAATTTTCTAGAGATTTTTGTTGAGACCACCAATCCTTCTCCCCTCTCACTCCTGCAAACACTCGACTGCATTTATCACATACTTTTATATCTTTCCTTGAGGCTACACTGTAACACTATTCCGCACTCCCTTGTTTATCTCCACACATCTTTGTTTATCTCACTCAGTCTGTAGGGGAAGATGGGGCAGGTTGAAACATGGGGCAGCTTGTCACACGCTTATTTCTCAAAAACTATGAACTGTATCACATTTTTACCTCCTTAGTATACCAACACTGAATCAGTATTAAAAGATTTGTTCTATCATTTTGTTTCTGTGCTGTGACATTTATGTGATAAAAACAGAAAATTTTCATGTTGTTTCTCCCCCTTTTTTTTTTTTTTTTATAGCAAAAGTAATTTTGATTCGATTTCCAAGTAAGTTGTATTTTCTCATACTAGTACTATGACTATTTATAATGAACCAACAATCATTTTTTTACATCATATTTGTGTACCATTTTTTCACATTTTTTATGTTGAGACAAATTTCGCTGATAACAGTAACAAAATTACAATTTGATCATTTTCATTAAGAAATTGAATTCCAATTGTGATGGGTATGATCTTATATTATGATGATAGTAGTCCAAAATAATATTCAGTGCAAATGTTTTCCTCACTGCTTGATATATAACTTTGTAACGCTGGTCTGAAAATGTTTCAAGGTGCCCCACTCAAATAATTCCACCACAATATTTTAAAAATAAAGATGTTCGATAAATATGATTGTAAATTTTCAAAATACGAATTTTTGTTCATTCAACATGATAATTTCTTCTATTTTTGTTTTTATCACATTTATTTTAATTGTCTCAAAGTGTCCCAATTTTTTTTTCTATATCCTGACAAGCTGCCCCATCAAATTTTTATTGAGGCAGCTTGTCACAAATTTTTCAAATTGTAATTGCTCTGTTCGTACGATTCTTGGAAAAATATCTCATAGGTCTTTTGAAAGCTTACCCAAGTACCTACTAATTGCCTCATAGTTTAACTCGATAGGTAACAGGAAAGCTGCTATGGGCTTTCAAAAAAATACCATCTCAACCTGCCCCACCTTCCCCTACTCTACCTATAATTCACAGCATTGATGTAAATACCACTTTTGAGACATTACTTTGAGTACATTTTTATTTCTTGATACAAATCCGTCACAACCTCTATAATTTTTTGTTTCCAGTTTTCTCAAGAACTACTAAACCAATGAGCACCAAACTTCTTTCAGAACAGCTCCTATACAATAACTATCTTTCGTGAAAATTTCGGCTCTATCTGCATTCGGTAGTTTTCTCAAAAACATGAACACAAAATTTTTTATAGAAATTTTTCTTCTCCAGTTTTCTTAGAAACTACAAAATTAATAGGCACCATACTTCTAAGAAACTTGCACTAACATATGGAAAGTCTATCATGAAAATTTCAGTCCGATTCATTAAATCTTCTCAGAATTCCGGAAAAAGGCTTTTCCAGGAAATTTAGTTATCCAGTTTTCTCAGAAACTAATTAACCGATAGGGTAAAAACTTCTTTCAGACCTACTCCAATATGAAAATTATCTCTCGTAAAAATTTCAGCCCTTATCAACCCGATAGTTTTCTCAAAACTGTTGACACAAAATTTTGGACGATATATATACTCACACACACACATAAAAAAATTAAGTCAAAATGAAAAAATGGTAACAATCTTTTTTTTTCTCATGAAACGGATAATTTTCATCATTCCCACCCCTATTCCCTACATGAGGTCAATTTTAATACCCCGTTTGTAAGCAAACTAAGTAAAAAGAGTTTCATATTTTCTATATTCGTTTTTGCCTCTGAAAATATAAACATTTTAAAAAGCTGTAACCTTCCATTTGGAAATTTAACCCGCCAAACATTTTTATTTTGCTAACGTTGCTTAAAAAATGAATTAAATTGTCGTTTAACTAAAAGTTGTATCAGTTGTATTTTTTTTTTACCTTTTTTACCACTGTATGCAAAAATTTCAAAAGTAAGTATCCAAGTTTACTTATTGGCAGTAGGTCAATATTTACAGAAGAAATATTATAAAGGTAACCCTTTGACTCATTTCAAAGCTAACGATTCATCGCTTAAGAAAATCCGGTGTTTGTTAATAGGTAATAAATTTTGTTTAGAGAAAATAATTCATCTGTTACCAAATTTATCTGTAGCCTACAATATTCGTTATGTTCACATTGTTGACTAATTTTTATCACGGGCAAAATATTTCTGAATTAGCATCATTAAAAACATTTCTGCGGATTCTTATCTGTTTGATTTTTTTGATTCGAATAAACCAAATTAATATTCATTGTGTGACGGTTATATATCGTAACAGAACAATCAAATACACAAGTTATTTAAAAAGGTGTATTAGACATAAACTTTATAGAAGAGTAACAGTAATAAACATCAAGAATTAAAAGAATAGGTAAGATTGTAACAACATTAAGAAGAGTTAATTAGACTTGAGTAGAATGAATAAAATAGTACAAAACATGAGATTATATAGTAAGTAAAAAGAGGAAGGTTCAGGCAAATTTACAGAGTGTTGGAGAGGGGTTTTGATCTTATTGGTTAATAGAAATATATGTACAGTAAGTATGACCAATGGTCTCGTAAGAATATGACATAAAATGGGTGTTCACAAATAAATTAGTAGAAATTAGTATATATGCATGATTGCAGAAATAGTGTAAACAAAAGATGAGTTCATTGTTTATGAGTAAACACAGTAACTGTTTATGTAGGAAATGATGTCATCAAACAAGTCTTGACTTGAAGAAATGACGTGAGAGTTAATGAATGGGAAATAATAGAAAAATAGAGAGAAAGTAATGATGATGATGATAATTAATAATACGAAAATATTTCATATTATGAACGATACGAAAATATCGTTACACATTGCAAAATCAAAAGTACATTGTTCGGTTGCGGGCAAACTAGGAGAATCTATATTATCCCGCAGGCACACATTCTGACTGCTGTATTCTGCTTGCCATACTCCAGATATGTTACCACAATAAATCCTTTCTCCTCATCACTTATCATTAATAAATAGTATTCCTGCCCCAAGTTATCATTGAAAAAATTTAAAAATTTAAACAAAAACTTACAAAACCTTTCACCGTACTCCAAAGATTAGAATAAATAAGTTAGTACCTTTTAACAACAGCTCACCCCAATTTGCCTCCCACAACTTATAAAAGATTAAGATCAGTATATTTTTGAATTTAAAAACAATTCTAAAAAATAAATATTTAGATACTAAGGCGTTCAAAGAAGAATCCTCATAATGTTTAGATTTGTTTTTATAGTTTACATTAGGTACTTGTTGATAATGTCATTTTGTCCATTATCAGGACATCATGCAGCCAAAAATACGAAAAGTTTTGGGTGAGAATCCACTTATTAAAAAGTTGAACTAAATAAATTTACACTGAGATGAATAAAAACTTAAAGTTAATCGACACAATAATAACTCCCCAGAAGCATGTAGAGATGAAATGTTTATTTATTACATTTAGCGAGCATTATTTTCTCACAGCAGCAAAAACATAAGAATAGTAGAAATCTTACAAAGCATTGATCCATAAGAGCATCAAGCTCAATAATAAGGCAATAGTTACAGTAATGCGGCATTTATATTCTTCTTAATAAACTTTACAAATGGTCAATTAAAAGAAATAAAAGCGAAATTACGTAATTGAAAACTGAAACTCCACGTGAATAAAAAGGTAAAAAAAACGGAAGATGATAAACAAAATAAAGGAATTTAAGAACTTTCCTTTTGTTGTAATGATTAATAGTAGTCTATTGGAAAATTTAGACAAATCATTGTAGTTATAATTAAAAACAGAGAATTTTTAGGTTTTTAATATTTGGTAGTTTTAATAGTGGATGAAAGAACAGAATTATAACAAATGTAGATGACGTCAAATTAAATCTTTGAACATTTCACTACACAACAGTAGACCTTGGTCAATGAAACAAAGTTCTTACTTAAAACCCAGTAATGACTTGTCGGCAGTTTTTCCATTTGTTCCAAATCACAATAAGCTTTTCCCGGCAGATGAGGGCTTTGTCTATCAATTTGGATCATGATTTTAACCCACAGATATTTTATTAAAGTCGTTAAGCTGGTAACTAGTTTTCTTACAAACACTTTATTTGAAAATATTTGTAAGAATCTCATTTTATTTTAAATAAAAAAAAAAAAAGAAAAGAAAAGAAAAGCGTAAGTCCTTCAGTTTTCCTCTAAAATTATTTAAACCCCTAAATAGATCTCCGAAGAAAAATACTAAATGCTCGTTTCATTGCCTTTATTTAGGGCTAAATTTACAACTTAAAGAGAACTGTCACCAGAGCCTAAAAGAGGGACTTTGTAATGCTACACCTAGTACAGGATATTGTCAGAACAGAAGTGAAGTTTTTTAAAAATTCGAGAAAGAATAAACAGTGACTTCTAACATTTTTCCTCTACTTTTTTTGCCTTCAAGGGTAGGATCGATAAGAGGAGAAAAATAAGAAAAGAAACAGAAGAAGAAAAAGAAAAAGAAACAAAATTCGTCTATCTATAATAATTTATAGGAATCACATATGTAGCGAAGCAAAGCAAAGAAGATTAAATAGATGCTACATCAAATGCAGGTTAGAGTAGAGCGCATGTATATATGAGAGGAAAATAAAATAAATGATATATGGAACAAAAAAAAAATATGTATATATATATATGTGTGTTGTCAATTTCGAACATACAATAGCCGAAAATAAGGTAAAGTTTTAAAGTTTAAAAAAAAAATTTTTTCAGTCAGACTCTTCAGTACCTAATTGTTGAGTTTAAAAAAAATGAGTATGTTTATCAATGATAAAATGGTACTGTTGACATAAAGAATTAAACTGGCAACTCTACAGGATAAAATGTAGTGATCATATCTGCCGGTTACCAATGGAAGACTACCTAATATAATCATATTTCACTTCCCCACACCGCTCTTCTAGTACTTATAATTGAAGATTCAAGTACTACACAACACTCAAAGAGTGCAACTACATGCAGTCTGTTAGTGGGGAAACCCCGACAAACCTATCAAGACTACTTTAGTTCTGTCAATTCTGAAAGGGTGAATGCACATTAAAATTTTAAATCATTCCGGGGTCACCAGATGTGGGTCTGCCAACGTGAGGAAACAAACCGACTACCCATAGGTTACAAACCGCAGCCTATAGGTTATAAAGCGGTTAACATGTCCAAATGGCTACACCACCACTAACAGAAATATTGTTATTCGAATTTGGTATTGTAAAAATGGGGACAAAATTTTCAAAAATGGTGCCATTTTGCACATATTTTCTTCGGCCATTTAGTCGGAATTTCTTCATTTTAGGTGAAAACGTACTGTAGAAATGAATTTTTTATTGAAAAAAAGGATGGTCAGGAGTTCATACTTTTTGTACAATCATTATAATTTCTGAAACAATCAGCAGTTACAAAAACAGCAAATTTTTTTCCATTTGTTTGCAATTTTTTCATGGTTTTTATTTATAAAAAATTAATGAAGATAAAAGAATAAAATTACTATTTATTCGAAATTCAAGAAAATTTTCTCCTCTTTACAGCAGTATCAATTTCAGTTTTCTATCTCAACTAGTGGTTGAGGAATCTTGAAATGAAAGAGTAAGAAGTTGTTTTCAGAATACTGAAATGGTGTGCATATGCTGCATAAATAACCAAAAATGGTTTGTATGGATATCGCAATCCGACCAAAAGCCACTTATACCCTTCATGAATATTATTATGAAGATAGTATGTCATACAAGTGGGAGAGGTACAAGATGATTACCTATGTGATTACTGAGCGACGGATCCAAAGTGGAATTTTAGGAGGGGATATCTTTAAGTGGCGATGCTTGTTTGCGTGATGTCAGCAAAAAACATTTTTGGGAAATTTTTCCGTATTTTTCGAAATTTTAACGTTTTAATTTTGCAATTGGGAAACGTCTCCCTCTTATTGTCCCCCTCCTTTGGATACGCCTTTAGATTATTGTTAGGAGCATGATGGAATTGCAGCGCGAAATTGTTGTTGTCATCAATTTTGAAAATGCAATTTTTAATTTTCGTATCTATTACAGTCTATTATAATAGCCTACCTACGTAATTTAGCTATAGGTACTTCATAGGTACCAACAATATTATTAAATAAACTGAAAATCTTTTTATGTTTTGTTTTTTCTCTCACATGTTATCGTAGATACGAAATAGAAATTTGATTTTCTAATAATAATGTTGCATTCTGTATTGCCCTAGGTATCTGCTCCATCTTTACCCTTACTGTATTAGCATATCAACGTTACAATATAATATGTCATCCACTTTCTATGACATCGCATCTGTCATGGCTTGAGGCAACACTGTGCATCGGCGGAACTTGGCTGTGTTCATTCATTGTGTCAGTACCACCAATTTTTGGTTGGGGCTCGTATCAACAAGAAGCCGCAAATATTAGGTAAAAAATTGATATCATTTTCTTGCGAGAATTTTGCTTCATAGAGTACAAATGCTTTAACGAACCAGGCGCTTTCAATTTCCATTTTGTGCGGTTTAAAAAATACTAACAAAAAAGTCCAATATCTACGGTACTGCACACTGTTTCCGTCATTCGTTGTAACATATTTTTAATTTTTCTCGATGTGTTTCAAAGTATATTACCTACAATTTTTTCCAATTTTATTGTCTTAAATTATGAAATTGGTTTGATTTATAAGAAAAAAAGTTCTTGCTGGGGCGAGACGAGAATGTGGCACTACCGCTCGAACTATACTTTCTTGAGAAAATCGAGTCAAAAAGGGCACAAAGCAAGAACGAAAATTGTATAATAAAATGAAAAGGGGAAAGAAATGGAAAAATAATTAAGAAAATAAAGTATTACAGTCAAAAAAGATAAATGGAAATACGGCCAACTAAATAAATTAGGTTTTCTACCTCGTAGCAGTGTAAAATAACCTCTAAAATAAAATTAATATGGAGTTAGTAGATAGAACAGATTTTACGTCTGAAACACAATGGAGGTAGAGCTCAAAAATAAGTAACAAAGGTTCCACTTCATACCCATTGCTCTCATCGGAGGCAGAGAGGCTATAACGAGTGAGTATATTTAGTTTTTTTCGATTTTTCACGTATAAGTGACGTAATATGAAGGCACTTCACAATAAAAATAGTATGCATAAAATTTAAAACTAAACAGTTTTCGTACTATTTTTTAATAACAATCATAGATACTGAGATACAGAGTGATAGAGATGGGTATTTTTTTTATTTTTCAAAATCGTAATAATCTATTTTATTTTTTCATTAGGAAGTTGAAAATGAATATAGATAAAAAGATTGTTGAAAAATTAAGCTTAATTAAGCATACTGAGACATTCCATCCATGTGTAATCCATACGTCATAATGTCACGCCTATATATCATTCATGGTGTCCTCAATAATGGAAATAAGCCATCAGAAAAATAAAGGGGAAACATATAAATAGTTTTATTTTATTCATTTTCAGTCTATCGTTTTTATTGATCCGAATAGTTGATCTAGATCGGAATTTGTGAATAATTTATATAATTTCAAGTAATTTTACTCTCGTCTCTGAACTCGAATATTATTTATGAACTTAGCAATCCTTTTTTTGGAAAAAAAGTCAGAATAAAATATAGACTCTCCATTACCAAAAAATGAGTACTGTAAGAACATGAAACTTTTTATGAATTTTAATACCAGTGTTAAAATTTTTTTTTTTTTAAACAACTCGTTGTGCATCATTATTTCGCCGATATTCGAGTTCTACTGTTTCAGGCTTCGATTAAGTACCTCTTAGGCGTTTACACGAACCACTGATGTCTGAACTCATGTTAATAAAGTGTTTTGGATTACAGTTACTATCTAATTACTTTTTAACGAAATAATGTTCGTTCCTTCCTTCCCTATGAGTTTCAATGACCAGTCGGCAGTATCTTCGCTTAAACAAAGAAGTTAATACAACTTTGTTTTTAATTTTCGAATCCATTTGATTTAAGATGAATAAATGATTTAAAATTTATAAGCTAGGTATAACATTAAATAGAGTTCAAAATGTTGTTCTTTTCCCACATAAAATGATCCTTAAAATTTTCTAGACCTATTTTTTTTTAATTATTTTATAAAATATAATACTTACCTAGGGTAAGTTTTCTTTTATTCACCTGGAAGTTGATGTTTGTTATTCGATGATAATAATATAATCAGTCCTTTCTCTTAAATCTAGCACTTTTTATTTTTAAAAAGAAGTTCTTAATTTGTTAATAAACAACATCCTTCTGAATTACTTTTTCTACCAATAGGTACAGCATCCTAGTGCAATGTTCAATTCGTGAGGAAGAGAAACAGAAACTTTTTTTTTTATATTATTTTCGTAATCGGCGATACATTGAAATTTAAAGAACTATAAAATACCGCATCATCGATTCAAAAAACAGGAGGAAAAAAAAGTAATTTTCGAACGAAAAACGAATCTGAATTCATGATACAAAATTTTGACTGCAGAAGGAGAAGAGTAAGGAAAACAGAAAACAAAGTCGAATATCGCGTTGTGAATTTCATTTTCACAGATCATAAAAATTTCGATCACGAGAAAAAACGTAAAACCTAAAAAAAAAAAAAAAAAATTTGAGAAGAATAATGTGTCGTTGCTTCCGTGAAAACGTGTTTACTAAAAACTTTCAAATCACAAAGAAAGATTTGTGACATAAAATAAATTCGACATCGCTATAAAATATTTTAATTTCGGTCCCCGAATGATTTTCACGAGTATCATACTCAATATAGAATATAACAAAGAATAATATCGTTTATTGAAACCTTTATATTCTAAAAAAAAAAAAAAAAAGCCCAAAATACCTCGAAGAAAAATTTTGAAAAAAACATCAGAATGAAAGAAAATTTTTAGATAACAAAGCGACAAATTGTGAAACAGTTATTTGGAATAAACGCGCAAAAAGTAAGCGATTTTAATACGAGTGTTAAATTTGCTGCACAAGCCGAAGATAATGTGTAGCAAATCGTACGAGTAGCAATCATCTAGGTACTTTTCTCGAGTGTCACACACTATTTTTTGCAACATAAACATTCCCTCTTCTACAAAAAATAAATTTACACTGATAAAAAATTCGTGTTTTTTAGAAATGAATTAGTAATTAATAATTTCACTTCTTCTTTTTACCAAAAACATTACGTCACCAGATGTAGGTTTTGTTGGCTCCGGGAATCAAACCTGGGACCTACATATTCGCCAGCTAAAAGCGGTGAACTTAACCGCACGGCCATCTCACCGCCGACTATAATTGGCGAATGTATTTTATATTAGACAGGGTATGGTGGTTCCCACACACTCCCCCCCTAGAGAGACTCAACACGAGTTGAACGACATTAGATGCTATGGGAGGTTGGGCTGAATCAGAAACGCCTCTTATACCTATACACACAGGCTTATACTACCTATACGGGTTCTATTTCCACTATATAGGGCGCCATCTATCGGTGACTCAAGTTAGGAAGGAGAGTTGTGAGTTCCACCATGCACCACTAGGGTGCGTGCGTGTCCAGCACACATCAAGGGTCACCAGATGTAGGTTTTGTTGGCTCGGGGAATCGAACCTGGGACCTACATATTCGCCAGCTAAAAGCAGTAAACTTAACCGCACGGCCATCTCACCGCCGACTATAATTGGTGAATGTATTTTATATTAGACAGGGTATGGTGGTTTTCACAACTATTAACAGCCATTTCTAGGGCCGCATGTCCTAAAATAAAAATTTGCATCGAGATAAAGTAAGTACATTAATTTTACCAGAAAATAAAATTCAGACGTGCCACAAAGTAATTGCGACGTATATTTTTCAAGGTCATACGACAGAGTATGGTAGTAGGTTATGGTTTGTTTTCTTGCAAGTCGAGGAACTTAGTCCAGTCAATAACATACTAAAAGTTTCACCTTCCTCACCTTTTGAATTTTAGTGGAGGGGAGTGTTTATAAACCAAAATTTTGCTTTTTCTCCGCAAATTTTGATTTTGTGATAAAAGTAGACCAGTAAAAAATTGTTCAACATGAAATTTCCTACAAAAAAGTTACATATAGTTTTTTACTTGGCACCCCTCTTGCCCTCCAGAGAGTCTTGAAAACAACCATTCTTCAGCGAATGTATTCAACAACATTATATTATGGGAGATATAACTCATATATATCATACTATGTAGATAATTCGTAAACCAAATACATATTTTCTACCCATTCACTCCCCTTCCATATCTCCTTGCCATTCCTCCCTCATTCACATTTTTTTGTTTAACGCCAGCTTTCCCTCCAGAGAGTCATGAAAATAACCATTCTTCAGCGAATGTATTCAACAGCATTATATTATGGGAGATATAACTCATATATATATCATACTATGTAGATATTTCATAAACCAAATACATATTTTCTACCCATTCACTCCCCTTCCATATCTTTTTACCATTCCTCCCTCATTCACATTTTTTCTCTCCAGAGAGTCATGAAAACATCCATATTCACTGAATTTGGTAGTTTTCAAGACTCTCGACTGGTGGGGAAGGGGGCAGTTGAGAAAAAACTGCATGTAACCTTTTTTGTAGGAAAGGATTATGGAAGAGGTAGGTTGTTGGAAAATATCTATTGGTTTTAGCAATTAAGTATAAATAGTAGTATAATAATTATGAGTTATATCGCCCGTATAATGCTACTGAACATAATCATTGAAAAGTGGTTGTTTTCAAGACTCTCTGGAGACAAAGGAAAGTGTCGAGCAAAAAATTTTATGCTCTTTTTTTTAGGAAATTTCATATTGAACTATTTTTATTAAAATTTGCGGAGAAAAATGCAAAAAACTAAATTTTGGGGAATAAATACCTCCCTTTACAAAAATGCAAGAGGTGGGAAGGGTGTAACCTGTAGTATGTCAGTCTACGGAACCCACTCAATAACCGTATATAGTTAAAGTTTGTGTGCTTTTTTTTTTATTTGTAAGATTTGACTGGATCGTAGTAGCCTACCCAGCACTTTTTTTGACAGAAGGGTGAGAGGCTATAATGTATAATCTCATTTTTCAGTAAGTAAACGTATGATTTTGCCCCAAAACAATAATAGGAACAAGCTCAGAAAAATATTTTCTTATAGATAGATAAATGTTTGCAGTTTGATGAACAAAATTTGATATAAACCCATGATGTATAAAAAGTTGCATTTCCAAATTGCTTTCAGAGTTCCATATTTCTTAAAGAGTAGATTAAGAAATTATAATACTGAATATAACTTTTTTATATTGCAAATGGTTTTTTTAATGTATCACCATAATAAATACTATTTTTTAAATAACCATTCAATTAATTTCAATTAGGTTTAATATACCATTAATGGTAATGTGGGGTTCACCCGCATCCGCCAAGATAGGCTCGGCCTATACGCGCACGACAACGAGGCGCGAGCAAGAATAAATACACACGAACCACCGATCGAACTCACGCCAATTGGCGGGTAAAACACAACACTCGCTCATGATGTAGCGAGTGACCGACGGCGTACAGCGAGTAGCGCGGTCCTACGTGAATACACGTATACGCGCACTCACCGATACCCCACCCAACTACCCGCGTATATACGCACGTCGCCGTGTCCACTAATTGCAAGCGTGTATGAGGACTTGGCTCTCCTTACGTACCTTATACGGACACACAATAGGGTGTACATTTGTACACCCCAATATCTTCTGGTGGGAAACTCCCGTTCCCACAGTGGTGACCCCGACGTGATTTAAATAAATTAAAAAAAATTTTTCCCTCCTTCCCTCCCTTTCTGGGGCACTTAGGCGCTATCCACCGGGGCGCAACTAGCGCTACTAACCTCTCGGGTGCAACTAGTGCTGGCATGAAAACGCTTGTTACGAGAGGACTAGTAGTACCAAAAAATTTTATTTTGCGAGGAGCAGAAAATCATCTTTATTTTCTGCTGTGAAGGGTAAAAGGGAGTGTCTCGCATACAAGTTAGCGTTGACAGGGAAAATAGAATCGCAAGTAGCACGCACACTAAGGGTGATGCTGCATTACTGAGCAACCCAATTGCTGACATTACAGAGGTTGTGACTGTGCATTTTTGCAGGCAACCAATTGTAAATTAATTCTGTTAGTGGTACTTACCCCCCTGTTCAAATAAATTTGCCTGTCTTCATAGGACTGGGCAGGGATAAGCAGAGCTGGAAAATCTAAGTGAGACTAATCCACTCACCCCTCCAGAGTCAGCAACAAACGTCAATACCTCTGTGTTCAATCTTGACTCAGAGAAGAAAATAAGGAGAACCCAAGCACAACTGCTTGAAACCCAAGTCTCCCAAGAGGAACTTGGTATCCGGATACTGAGCAGTGGCACACAGCTCCCTGCAGAATCTGTCGCTGCACAGGTGAACAAAAATCATCTGATTTTCTCCACATCTTCTTCAACACATATAATTTGTTTTAGTAGCTCCATGTTTATAAGACAGTGACCATAAATTTTTTCTCTTCGACCCCAAAGTTTTTTTCTTATCAGCCCTGTGTTTAGCGTCTGTTTTCTGTAAGTTTTTTTTTTTTTTTTCTATGTATGTTCTACCTAATATATAATTTGAATTTGTAAATTACTCCTCCTTTCCTACAGGGCTCGAAGTGAAGGGAGAAGTGTTAAACTGGCAATATTATTTGTTAAAAATAGTCTGAGCAGAAGAAGTACATATGTATTCAGAAATTAATTTCCTTGACTCACTGTTGTTCGGAGTGGAGACCCCTTGAAGAAAAAAAAAAACAACAAAGTATAAGACCGCCTATAAGTAGCCTACACATAAATTTTTTCTTAACTTTGTTGAATAAATTCCTATTAATACATTTCCGTCCCAATGTTCAATGCTCTTAGATTGTAGGTATCATAAAAACCAAAAACAAGAAATTTTGTGGCTCAAGATCGACAAGAGAAAATTTTAACATTATCTCCCTCTTCCACTTTGTATCAAAAATGAAGTCTTCAATTGGGTATCAGATCAATACGCAGGGTGTTTCACAAAAAGTCTGCTAAACATAGATACTTGATGGAATCCGTAATAAAATATCTTCGTTAAAGAAATATTGGGACTCGACACACAAAGTGGCTGTCATCTGGCGGATTTTTTCATAAGCTTTGAAAACGAGATAATTGACACGAATCCAATCCATTAAACTCGATGCTAAATAAATCCTCAATTAATGATTTTTATGGTTAGTTTTGAGTTACCTAAAGATGATTGGTATGATTTTATTTTCCATAATTTATTATAAAAAATCCTTCACATTGTCGTGTAAAATGATACGCATATCGTAAAATAGCATTCTCAAAAATCACCAGAAAAACTTATAGAAAAAAAAGTTCATCATCCCGTTTTCAAGCCTTTTATCAGAAAACGACACTAGCGCCGCACAGGTGTGTAGAGTCTCAATTATAAATTCTGTATATGTGTATACATGAATGTGCATAGAATTTCTGCAGTTGGAGCAATTTTAAAACTCCAAGAATTGACTGCTAAACTTTACCGCGACGCATGAGCGTAAGCAGGATTTTAGTTAGGGGGGCTCATATAAATATTTCCCAGAACATTCCTTCCCCCCCTAAAAAAAAAACTTAAAAATTGAATAATTTTTAAATCCTTTCTTTCGCCTGCAAGTAATGAAAACTTTTTTTTGTGGAAATTTATATGGGCTCAGTCTCCCCACCCCCTGGCTATGCCCATGGCGCGGCGATATAGGTATTGCTCGATATAAGACGAGTAAAAAATATTATGCCAACATGTAGCCTATATTCCAAGGTGAAGGAGCTATGAAAGTTTTCAGAAAATTATCGAAACCTATAACATATATGTAGCTCCTTCAATTTGGAGTACAGGCAAATGTTTCGTTTCACAGTTCCACAAAACCTGAAACACGGATACAACCGAGTACGAATTACAAAAAACTTTATAAATGCGTAAGGTCTATTGTCAAAATATATTTTCAAACTTCTAGTAATTAGAGGTGTAGCAAATTTGAATTTAGATGGCTGCACTACAAGTGGCACGCACTTAGTGTGAGGCATCGACACGCGAAATTTCTCTCATCCAATATGAAGACACCCTGTATGCAGTAGGTATAGTTAATTGTACATCTCACGAAGTCCGAAAGGGCGGGAAAAGAGTATGCTTTAAAGTCACATATACGGAACAAATAAATTAATGCATTGTTAAAGGTGTTCTTTTTCGCAATAATACAGTATAAGGTGAAAGCTTCGCTGTAATGAAGTTAGTTACTCTTGACGTATTCTGCGAATCCAGCACAAAAGAGGTTATTTTTAATGTAGTATACATACCTACATATTGATGCGGACGACTAGTTGGACAGAAAGCATCCACGAATGGCTCATTTATTGATCTCTTTGTATTATATATTAGCGTACCTATGGCTGCACTCGCGTAACTACCGTCTCTCACGACAGACAAATTTTCATCTTCAGCGAAACGATACGGAGCCCTTACATTTTGGGCCTCGTAAATACTAAATTGAATTTTTTATCAATTCTCCGCTGCAAACTTTCGAAAGCATCTCAAGCCTCTCGGTGAAGACAATAATCTGATTTCGAAACAATTTCACACAGTTCGCGGTGCCTAAGTATATTAAGTGTATATTGAATTTTTTTAGTAGGTAGGTATCTCGGAACGTATACTCGCGAATGCCGTATCGTGTGTCAAAAAAGACGGATGCGTTACCGAAAATTTTCGAAGAGAATTGGAATTCATGAACGCTGGAAAAGCTCGCTACTTCCAGAAGGGTGTTTCTTACTGACGAATTTGTGGTTTCAAATCGAGACCGCACGTGTTTGTACACTGCAAGGGTTGAGGGTGAAAACAACTCGAAAATTATTTTGCTTCATCTCAATCGTGTCAGCCCTCTCCATGTCGTTTTGAAAAAAATTTCGTCATTTTCGACTGCCCTCCCGTAATTTTAACCCCGCCTTGCAATTGTACGTTGTAACTCGCAATCGCTGATACAGGCCTATATATTTAGAGTTGGGTTGGACGCAAAATTTTCCAAGATGGCAGAATTAGAAGGATGGCGAAATTTTCAAAATAAAAAATATATTTTGAAAATATATACATAATTATTTATCCTAGCCAAACGTTTTCGTGTAGAGTTCAGTTCAATAAAAATGGAGAGGAGGTAAAATGACCTAGGGTGGCAAAATCTGTATTTACCACAGGCGACAAAAAAGTAAACACCGGCTTGATCAAAATGACGCATGTTCTTGTAACGATATCAGGATTCGCTCTACAATTGGGTGTTATCTCTTCCTATCGCGAATGATATCGAAGAAATGATTCGATTTAAGAGATTGCGACTTTACGCATTTCGAATCTCAACAAACTCTTCCAATGCGTAAAAGTGAAAATGATTTATTCAATAATTTTGATATCGATATAATTATCTATTGAAACATCGATTTTTGTTTTTTTGAATAATGAGGGCTTCGCCTCCAAACCCGCTTTTTATTTGTTTATGGCGGCTTTATCCCCCAAACCCGTCTTTCCTATATTTTTCATAAATCCTAACCCACCCTACCTCATCGACCACCGAAATATTATACATATAATACCTGTATTTTTACTACACATCAATATTCAAATATATAGAGGTTGAGGACCGGAGTTGTAACAGAAAAGAAAGATTTGAGTGAAGTTACGTCCAAGAAGCGAATGTTTATTTCATAAGTTACATAATTTAAGCAAAGTACATTTTCAGAGTAATGAACGAACGGTAACGGAAATGAACGAGTGAGCGGCGGAAGTGGTGGAACAGTGTAGCCGCGAGTAGATATAAATAAATGTATTCGATATATGTTCGTGTGTTCGTAGGAGTGAGAGGGGAGAAGGATTGGTGGTCTCAACACCCCCCTACAATCTTTTGAACCGATCACGACTGCGGGTGTTACAAAAGTGTTTAAAAGTTCATTACATTTAATTACAAATTATAAAAATATAAAATTTAAAAATTGAAAAAGTGTATATATAAAATGGTAACTGATTTGGACGCTTGTGGTAAGTATAGTGATTAATAAATATGAATAAAATATAGTAAATATGGTAACATGCAAAATAATTTATATTAGGTAACAGGATAAATAACATGCAAATAGAGATAAAATATAATAAATTATGTTTTTGTGATGTTTCAGACAAAATTTTGGTAATGGAGTTGACTTTTTAGGGATCACAATTTGGGGATTCTAGGATTTTATGTGTAAGTAAGATATGCTGCTTACTGGATAAGGCTTTTGTGAGTAAGTCAGCTAATTGATCTTCAGTAGCTATTTGTTTGAATGTGAAAATTTTGTCATTATAGGCTTGAGCAAGTCCATAACATTTGATCATGAGAGCTCGAAGACGTTTTTGACCTCCTCCAGAGATGACATGAATAACAGAGATATAGTCTTCGTAGACAATTACTGGAGTGTCAATTAAGAAGAATTCACGATTGAGTAGCCAAGCAAGTTCTATGTCCTCAAAAGAATCGTGAAGAGCAATTAATTCAGCTGCTGTTGATGAAGAAGCATGAATATTTTGGCGATGAACGCCCCAATTTATCAGGTCGCCATACATAGTAATAAGGTAACCAGTTATTGATTTTCCTTTTTCTAGTTCGGACATGTTTATAGGTTGATCATCAATGTCGGGGGCATAAGATGCATCGACATAGGCTGATATGCCTTCGGAGTTGGATCTGTAGACAATTGCAAGATCGATCGTGGATTTCAAGTACCGGATGATGCGCCGTACATGATTCTTTTTTGTGTCATCGGAACAGTTTTGGAATCTTGACAAGTAATTGACTGAGAAAGATATGTCTGGCCTTGTGCCTCTAGATACATATAATAGTGCACCAATCATAGATCTGTATTCTTTATTGTCTGTGCCTTCAGATTTGTTTAATTTGAGGCCTGTCTCCATAGGCGTTTTGGAAGGATTTGAATCACACATTTTGAATTTCTGGAGAATCTTTTGGATTTGCTGTTTTTGGGTAAGTTTGATTATTTGTGATTCACGATTTCTTTCAATTTCGAAACCTACAAAATGGGTTGGGTTGTTTACAACTTTCATAGTGAAACGAGTTTCAAAATGATTGGTTATTTCATTAACCCATTCGGGACGATTAGTTGCAAGGAGGATGTCGTCTACGTAAATTATCATGAAGGCAATACCATCTGATTCATCTTTACGTGTATATACACATCTGTCGATTTTTGACTTTGTAAAATTGGAAGTTTGAAGATGAGAATCCAGTAACTCAATCCAATTTTTACTTGATGTTTTAAGGCCGTAGATGGATTTTTCAAGTTTAAGTAATTTTGATTTTTCGACATTGCAACCTTGGGGAATATTAAGAAAGATGTCATTTTTGATTTTAGAGTTCAAATAGGCTGTTTTGACATCATATTGAACGAGTTGTAGATTTAATAGGTTAGTTACGGATAAGATCCACCTGATTAGCCAGAGTTGCACAACAGGTGCATAGGTCTCTGTCATGGTATACTCGGATCTGTCCATAAAGCCTTTGGCAACGAGTCTAGCTTTTGGGCACATTACTCCTCTTTCATTGGCTTTGGCCGTGAATATCCATCGTGTGTCAATAGGTTTGATATTGTGTGGACGGTCTACAATTTTCCACACATTAAGGTCTGACATGGATTGCAGTTCATCATTGATTGCCTTAAGCCACTCTTTCTTAAAAGGATTCTGAAAAATATCACTAAAACTTACTGGCATGCAATCTTCTATAAACAATGAGTCTTCAGATGAGGCTTGTTTTAGCACATTGACCCTATAGATTGCCTCAATTTCCTCTTCTAAGGGTTTTACTTGGAGTTCCTCTGGTTTATTTGTGAAGTCGGCTAATGTTTTCGTCTCATCAAATTTAACATTGCAGGATTTGTAGGATTTCATTTTGATTGGATCTAGTATCTGATAACCTACATTCGAAAAGCCGATCAGAATTGTTTTAAGGGCTCGGGGTAAAAATTTTGGGTCGAGATGCTCCTCTTCGTTCTTCTTGGCTTTGACTGCTGATTGCTGTCTCTGTTCAATAGGAACGTGTTTATATGCAATAGCACCAAAGACTCGAAGATGGGAAATATCGGGTTTAGTTCCGTATAATTTTTCATAAGGTGTCATGTTTCCTAAATTGACGCGGGTCGGACTTCTATTAATTATATGGGCGGCGGCTAATACAATTGTTGACCATAATTTAAAATCAATTTTTGCGTCGTATAGTATAGCTCTAACTATTTCGAGCAGGGTTCTGTTTTGCCTTTCGGCTATAGCGTTTAATTCGGGGGTGTACGCCACGCCATCATCTAATGTAATTCCTTTTTCGGAGCAAAATTGTGTCATTTTGGAGTCGGAGTATTCTTTAGCTTGATCAGTTCTTAATACTGAGATAGGATCATTGGGGAATTTTGTGTTAAAAGATGAATAGTACTCTTTAAATTTATCGAATGCCTGGGATTTTCTTAATATAGGAAAGGCTAGAGTATATTTCGAGTAATGATCAATAAAAGTTATTATGAATTTCTCTCCGTTATATGCCTCTTGAAAGGGTCCCATGATGTCTGATGAGATTACTTCCATTCTTCTCGTTGGTCGAGTCCTCACGCCATGGTGACCAAGTCGGGTGGATTTTGCTTTTATACATATTTCGCAAGTGGCAAAGTCATCGTCCTTAAATACCAAATTTTGGGGCATACCTACCACTACTTTTGATAAAGCTTTTAGGCTTTTGCCACTTAGATGACCTAATCTTCTATGCCAAAGAGTTTTAGTTTTGTTTATATTTTTCTTGTGCTTTCTATTTATTCCGACACTCTCTCCATTTAATTCGTCCTCAGATTCGGAATAAATCTCCTGAGTGACCGTATCCACTTCGGTATCTTGAAAATTTTGGGGATGGTCAATGTTTTCCTGCTCTCTTTGTGGATTGCTTGTTTCAGCCTCATTCAGTTCTTCAAAATTTTGTTGAGGATCATCTACATGATCTTCCTGTTCTGCAGACGTACTAGGTACAGGCATACACACAAGCTCCTGATAGACCTTATTTTCCTCTTCTTCATCAACTATTTCGTAATCAATGTAGTACATAGAACCTCTCTTTGGAGCGGTTATGGTAATTTCACCAGTATTTTTATTTATGATGTCTGTGTGATCCGTGTCCGTTATGATTTTGAAAATGCCAGACTCCATGATTTTAGCACCTGACCAAATATCAAGGCTTAAATCAGGATCATAATATACCTCTTTCAGGTGAATAGTGGAAAATTCTGCGTTGGAATTGCAGACATTAACATACATTGATCCTACATGTGTGGGGTTTACGAATACGCCTTTTTTTGGCACGAAGTGCTCTACGAGAATTGTCAACTTTGCGTACGTTTCTTAATTTTGAAATATCATTGACCATATGGTCATCTGCTCCATTATCTAGTAACATCGTATGGAGTTCGTTTTTTGGGGGGGCGGACTTTGATACTGTAGGGGGTTTTGGCCATTGGAATTCATCTTCGATGTCATCAAAACTTAAGTGATTAAGATTTGAATGTAACATCATAGAGTATTTAACACGAAAATTGGATTTATCTTCTGACTTTTTTTGGGGATTCGTGTTATTTGAAGTTTGGGGTTTTGAGCTACTGTTCTGATTCTGGGTATTTGGAGTATTACTTGCAGTAGATGTCTCATTAGGGCATGTCCTTGACATGTGTCCTTTTTTATTACATCTGAAGCACGTAATATCCATTTGGGACACATTATCTTTGGAAGGATAATTATTTTGTTTATTTTGGTTATTTCTGTGATCGTTTAGATAACTCGTTGTATTATAATTTGGTTTGGAGGAATTTGAGTTATTATTATTATTACGAAAATTTCTGAAATTTCTTTTATTGTTATTATTCATCGGTTGATAGGATGATTTGGGCTGATCAAACCCGGGAAAAGTTTTGTTAGAATATTCAATTCGATCACATTTTTCTAATATCATTTTTGTAAGTCTGACAGTAGTTTGTTTTTCTATTTCTAATTGGCGGAATTCTGAGAAAACAGTATCAAATTTTTCGGGCAATGACATCATTAATTGATCAATTTCATCGGCTTCCGATAGGGGGTAATTAGCATCACGTAGTTCTTCCACTATGGATGAAAAATATTCCAAGAATCTACGGATGGTACCTCTCCTTGGATCGAAGCGAAGTGATTGAAATTTTGCCTTTAATACCATGATGTTAGTAGCAGTTTGATTCCTGTTTCGAGCATCTAAGATTTCAAAAATTTGAGAAACTACATCGCACGTTTTGACATGATGAAGTATTCTTTTGTCAAGTCTTTCAAATATGTGAGCTTTCGCTCGTTCTTGAGTTTGGAAGAATTTAAGCCATTTAGATGTTAGGCGTTCCTCAGATGATGTATAAATGTAACTAGTTTCACGAGCAGTAGGAAAAATTGTGGAATGGCAGCCTTTACCTATAAGGGTGCTGATGATAGTTGCACGCCATCCCTCATAGCCATTTCCACGGAAGACGTTTGAGATCCTATCATTATTTTCAGTGTTCATAATTAATGAATTGACTGAACTTAAAAAAATTAAAAAAAAAATAAAAAAAATTAAAACAAACGGATGTCAATCCCCAGCAAATGCCGCAAGACTAGGATTGCAGTACCTGTGCTAACCAAACAATTTGTAGATTTAACGATAGTATTTAAGTTGTCCTTGTGTGTGTCTCGAGTAGGTCCACTGCGGGCAAGAGATCACACACGTTAAAGATGAGACTGGACGCTTCCCAATAAAAAAAAATAAAAAATAAAATAACAAGACTTTTTAACCCAAGATGATTCGTATTAGAATTCGAAATTCGATAAGATGATTAATTAAAATCAAAAAAAAATGAAAGTGTGAGGTGAATATGAAATTAGCTACCTTCATATCGAGGGAATTAGAAAGGAATAAAAATATTGAAAACAGGGGAAATTTTGTTTGAAATTATATACCCATAAAATAATTCGAAATAAAGTTGTAGAAAAAATTAAAAAAAAATGCAGGTGATTTAAGAAGAAAAAAAAAATAAATTTCACCAAGTATTACGCAAAATTAATTCTACTGGTAACTCGTAAGAATAAAAAAAAATTCACAGTAGATGAGAAAAAAAAATTTTGAAATATGTATAATATTTTCGAATATATAATTAAAGTTGCTCGAGAGAAAAAAAGGAGCAAAGTAGAAAAAAAAATTTAATTTAATTTAAGTGTTCGTATAAGAAAAGGAAAAAAAAATCAAAAAAAATCGTTAAGTATTTTCGACAAAATTGTGCAACGGCAAAAATTTTCAAGTTGCAACAAAATGGTGGTTTGAAATTGAAAAACCGCGCCAACGTATTTAATGAATGGGCGAAGATAAGCGTTTGTAGGTTCGTTGCACTTAACAAAAGGTTAATGTACAAGTTCGAACGAATGAACGAAACGAGCCGTGCATACGTCACGAGTTGTACACTCCAAGACAAAAGTGGCTGCAAAAATTTGCACACGACTTGCCAAAATTTGTACTTAGAAAAATTTTGAAAAGGCCAAAATTATTTGAAATTAACGGTATTTTCAAATATACAGGTTAAATTTTGAATCGAAAGAGTTAAGTTACACGAAAAACACGAAATTGAACACTAAAAAATATACGAAAAATACGAAAAAATACGAAAAATATGTTTTTTATTACCTTTTTTCAGCAGAAAATTTTCAAGTTATACCCTTTTTAACCGTCGATTTTTTGTTTTCAGGTTCGTTTTCTGTAATTGATGAAGTTGGTGCTCTGGAACTGCTGTTTGAATTGCGCTTCGGTTGTTTTGAACGTACTTCGATGAAGATTTTGAGTTAAGTTTTTTGAGTTTTTAAAGATGATACCAAAAGTGAAGTTGAATTAAGACGATGAATACCAATTTTGACGTTGTTGAATTGAAGCTTTTACGTTGGTTTCAGATCAATTTGTGACTGCTCAAGGCGATTTACTTCCAATTGATGACTTCGACGAATTAGTTCATACACAAGCAGGGCAGACACTAATGAATTTACTAGTTTTCAGGCAACACAAGCAGGGTTCCTGAACAACTTAGCAATCGACGAGTCCTGGAATTTTCGATACACTTGGCTGGATTATACACAAACGGGGCAAATCCTTTTCAGCAAACGACGAAACTCATTGAACGTTTACAGCATTCAAGGTGGAATTAAATTTTTCGAGAACAAAAATTTTATGACTCGAAGAAAAAAAAAATGGTAGGTTGGAACTAAGTTACCCAACACAAAATGAAATTACGAAAAATATTAAAAAACACAATTATTCACGAAAATTTTTAAAAGTTTGACTTAAACACAAAAAGAAAATTCACAATATATAAAATTTTTAAATTAGAATTTTTTTAAAATCTGTTACAGGTACAAGGATTGTTACCGAGCGATGCTACCATATAGAGGTTGAGGACCGGAGTTGTAACAGAAAAGAAAGATTTGAGTGAAGTTACGTCCAAGAAGCGAATGTTTATTTCATAAGTTACATAATTTAAGCAAAGTACATTTTCAGAGTAATGAACGAACGGTAACGGAAATGAACGAGTGAGCGGCGGAAGTGGTGGAACAGTGTAGCCGCGAGTAGATATAAATAAATGTATTCGATATATGTTCGTGTGTTCGTAGGAGTGAGAGGGGAGAAGGATTGGTGGTCTCAACAAAATATACTGATGTACAAACATATCGATATACCAGCGCATATCGATGCTTTGAATAACACTGCATCTGCATCTAGCCACTGTTCATTAATAAATTGAAATACGATGACAATTCATTATGTGAGCATTGGCGCAATTTTGTAAGACTGGAACTAGCAACTTGGAGGTTGCTGGTTCGGATCCCGGGGGCACATTCAGAAAGGTTACCGGGGAGGGAAAAGTGTTACCCGATGCATTCAGAAGAGTAAAAAATAATTCCCCGAGGTATCTTCATATAATTCGTTGTACAAAAATGGAATCTCGTCAAGCTCATTCAGATTGTGTTTACCCAGTAGGGTGAATGTGAGGTCAAGTGGTGTGGAACTTTTACCTTCTCTGGTAATCTTTCTAAACGCACCCCAATAAAAGTAATCAAATTTATTGATTTAATGAGCGTGTGAATGTGCGAGTGAGTGTGCATGAACGAGTGAGCAGGATCTAAACCACAGGAGCGTGCGAGTGACAGCAAGAGTGAGATCGAGAGGGAGTGAGAGAGGGAGCATGAGAAGTAGTAGAGTTGAGAGAAGGAGAGAGAGTGAGTGAGAGAAAGAAGAGCTGAAACTAAATTTTTCAATTTGAATCATTTCTCCGATATCGTTCGTGGAGGGATGCGATAACATCAAATTATGTAGGCAAAATATGATATAGCATTAATGTAGGGCCGTTGGTTGTCATAATTATGTCTGTGGTTTTGCAAAAGCACTAGGTAGGTACCAAAAAGAATATTAACACAGCAGGCAGATAAGTAGAGAGACAAATTAATTTCTAGTCGACTGATGAAATGGCGCACAAATATATTCCGCTTATGTCTTCCAAGATTCGAATATAACTTCTGATTTTTAAGAATAAACGCACGTAATACTTAATACGAGCAGATGTATTTACAGGAAAAAAAAACGTAGCTAATTACAAATAGCACAAATGACCTAAAGGGATAAACACCGAAAGTATACCAAACAGCTTGATAATTTTGTAAGGTTCATCTCTGAAACCAGCCCATACGACGATTAGCTGGATGCTCGGTGAACCGGGTATTACCCAGCAAAGGGGGTAAAGTGAATTTCACATGAAGAAGGAGAGAAGCGCACAACCGACTTTAAATACCTAATTTGAAATATTAAAAAATGGGCCCTACTTTAGCCTACTCAGCAGTTTTAGAAGCAAGAAATAAGCTTCAGATGCACCGTACTTAATGAGGCTCAAAACTGAATTTAAGAAAAAATAAAACTCAGAAATTGAAGAACGATAACCAAGATGGCGCAGAAGTAATTTAGTGGCCCAGTTGGGATTTTTAGGCAAAGTGGCTGACATTTGGCGGATTTGTAATGAAGCTCAAATAAGAAGGATCAATTCTTATCATTCGTCTGACTGGCTGGCTGCTCATTGAATTTTCACGTGGTTTGATGAATTCTTTTTATTGTTTTTTCACTTTCATTTCTTTTGTTTTAGCGATAGTAACGTCATCCATTTGCTTAAAAATCCCAATAATTTTCACTTCTCGATTTGTCATTGTGCTGTAGCTGAAAGCATGTTAAAAATACATTGTGAGAACCGGGGTTGAGGAATTAACCTGCGTGATAAAAAATAGAAACTAAATAAGGAATTTAATTAATTAGGTATTAATAATATACGTATGGTTACGCACACTACATGTATAATACCAGAAACATGACTAAACTACTCAGAGTATGAAATATGATAGAGGAGGCAAATGAGACAAAAAGCGACACCACATTCATCATCAAAATATCCTCTATTCCTTTTTTAATCTCATTTTTATCAACAAAATTCGAATTTGGTGCCGAATGATTGGAACAATAGCTCCAAAAGTGATGCCGTTTTTCGTTGCAGTATTTAGATGAGCTTCCCTCCTCTATTATATTTAATACTATGTGGACTGGACTAGGAAAGGTAGAATAGACAACGACCATTGATACACCTAACACACCGTGAGACCAATGGCATAGCTGATGATGCAATTGAGGAGATTCTAATCCCTACTGTCACTCACAATCAGCTGCATACTTTTGTACGATAATTAGTAGTTAAATGTCTAATGACAGCAACTCATGTTGACCAATTACGAGCAGTTCCGTGGTCCATTTAATCATCAAAACATTGTTTCAAACTTTGAATTCGCTATTATATAAAATGCCTGATGCTTTAAATCATTTTTTTTTTAAGGAAATACTGACCAAACAGCTTTCCTCAATTGCCTCAGGTCGCTTCGAAACTTTTTTGTCAAGTTCAACAATCTTATTCTTAGTGACGAATATACAATTCATATTTATGTGCTTACCTTGCAAGGAAATCAATTTGTTAAGCACAACCCCTTTTTTATCTAGGTAGGTTTTCTATGAAAATCTAAAAATTAATCTTGTTCTCATAAAACGACCTAAGGTGGGTGGGTACGTTTTGCATTTCAAGACCCTAGGAGAAATTTGGCGCATACAGCTCAAATTCACATTATATATTATTTTCTTGTTATCACGGAACAAGTTGCAATTTTTATCTGACAGACAGACATAAACTTTGGTACGAACGTTAGTACTAACTCAAAGACAAGACCTGTGGATTTCAAAACGCAGGATCGACAGGACGTACTTCGGGTACCATCATTTTTATTCCTATTTTAGTCGTTTTGTAGCTTTAAAATGCCTAATTTTCGACGAAAAACTACAAAATTTAAAATAAATATTTATAAAGATCTAAGTATTCTAACACGCCACCAATTTTGTTCGAGAAAATTTCACAAAGATTTGACCTTAATAATCGTGTTAAAATTCTACCAAATTGCCGACATGAAGGTAACTTTTCAGAATAATACGCGAAAGATCAAAATTAAGCGAGTATAACCACAAATTAGGGTAGTACTTTTTACGGAAAATAACTGGAAATTTGTCACAATTTTCAGCATAACAACTCAGTCAAATGGCGGAAAATTAGGCTCACGTCAATTTCGCTATATCTTCGGCACGCGCAAGAAAGAATAAACAAATTACATACAATATTTTTGTTTCTGTTCCAATCCCCCTTCCGCTTACACGCGATCTGTCGCCATTAAATTATTAAATTTTTTTTTTTTTCCATTCTCTCTTTATTAAAACTGTTAAATTAGAAAATTTACGAACTACACCCTTAAGTACGTGACCATCTTCGTGAGGAAAATCTTAGCCACCAGCGCATGAATAGCTGGTGTTCCACTAAACTGTTTCAAGTTCGAAATTCGCACCTCTCATTTTGAAAGCTAATAATTCCTCAACGAGAATTTTTCAATTGTTAATCTACGAGAGAGCTGTCGAAGACTAATTCGTGATTATAAACCTAGGCGCGATCATATTTTTATTTCCACACGAGTGAAAAAAGGAATCTCACATATTATTTGAGTGAATATTTTGTTTATTTTTTTATTTTTTTAAGACAGAAAATAAATAATTTACTATCGTCTTGTGTATCCAGTTGGCATTAAAATGCTTTTTTTATTCAGAAACGAGGAAAAACCACGAACTGAAGCTCGGTTTTAAAAAGCGAGGAAAAAAATTGGCAGTTTTTCCGAGTAAATGTGAAATTTAACGGGTAAAAAATAGTCTATTGTTGAAACTAGCACTCCTTGTAGTGGAACGTTTTACCACGCAATAGCTTTAATAATAAAGAAGCAGCCTTCATGATTTTGAAGAAGAAATAAAAAAGTCTTACATTTTGCTCCAATTTCGTTTAATCGACCCACATATGATGTTTGTATAGTTTCGTATATTTCCACTGAATGCCGATCGTACCTATAGGTACCTACTATAGAAGTATTTTTATTAACCACTAAACTATATTAATAATATGCGCACGTGCATTTAACTTGGGCCTACTGCTAACTTGCTTCGTTTTATTAAATAAATAAGTGACAACAATTTTTAAGTAAAGAAACTTTATTATAATTAATGAGCGAAGTCTCATCGGCCTATACACAGTTAAATGAATACAAAAAGCTTTGTTCGATAATTTGAAAATCAATTTTTAATAACGTAATTCTAGCTTTCACTATGAATTTTTTGTGCCTACCAAAAGTGAAATTACATGTGGATCTTCAACCTTTGTGTCGTATACACATCATGATAGATCTGGTATGAGTGACATTTAATCGCGCCTACTCGATTTAATATTTTATTTGGCGGACATATTGTAATTATTTTGAAATTTTTACAAATACATCAATAATGAAACGTTGTCAATTTCGTTAGAAAATGGGGAAACCCTTCAACGGAATTAATAAATTCTGCTCTATATTATTCAGTTTTTATAATCGACGATTATTATTATTATTTTTTTTTTTTTTTTTGTCAGAAGAAACAGAATTTACTTACGTATTTTTCTTGCATTCTGCCCATAAAGTATCCAAGTTTCAATCTATATGGTGACTAAAAGAACTAAAATCTTTATAGAAAAAAAATAAATAAATAAAGAGAATTTGAATAAATACATTTATGTAGGTAGGTAAGTATACCCAGAAATGTACAGCTAAAGAGATGTGCAACACTCCATATATGCTTTGGTTTAAAGATACATGAAAGATAGAGAAGAAGAAACTTGAGTTATATATTCTGTGCATCCAAAGTTATTCATATTTTGTTGTGAAAAAGAACATCTCCATACCAATAAACACATACTATCAAGCTATGACATATGCGCAGTAACAAATATCGGACTTTAAAATGTTTTATCAACGTTCTTTGACATGTTTTTGATCAAGCGTTGAACATCTCTTTAGCTGTATGTCTCTAAGTATAGGTACCTCATAAATTGAAATAAACACATTAAAATTCAGCATTTTTTTCTTTTGTGAGCTTCACATTGATCACATAAAAATGATACAGCCTACTTATAATTAAAAGTAACTCAGCTTTATCATGTCATTAGAAAGTTAGATTGTAATAAATTCTTTTTTTTTTGATTGCTATATTCAGTAATAATTACGATACACTTTCACTACAAAATACATTCTCGTAACTAATTCCTTATAAATCATTTTTGAGTGGTCTAGGAAAACTAAAAACCATCTTACATATGGCCTACCCACATTAGCTTTTTTCTGATGCTACCAGTAGATCCCCAGAGATATACAGCTAAAGAGATGTCCAACTCTCCAAATGCACTGTGGCACAAACATGTGTCAAAGATCTTCGACTATCATCATCATTAACAAAAAGTCAGCTTCGTTCAACGTTCTACACAGCCAAAGATGCACATATTTTGTAATAAAGATAGACATCTCTATACCAATACACACACACTATCAAGCTACTACACATACGCAGTAACAAATATCGGACTTGGAAACATTTTATAACATTCTATCTTTGTCATGTTTTTGATCGGGCACTGGACATCTCCTTAACTGTATGTCTCTAACTGGTTCAGTATTGCCAGGAAAGCATTTGGTCACTCTTTATTGATAAACAGCTGTTTGTACGCTCCCAGTGGACTTACAGAAACCAGTGACTGGTCTTACAGGAACCAGGAGCCCAAAGTTCCTGGTTCTCCAACAAGTGGAGATTTTGTTTTGAATTTTCCTTTTTTGTTTACAATTTACTTCACATTTTTTTCTGTTATCATCAAAAATCAAAAAAATGCCAGTTTTTACAGTAAGCCCAAGAAACGGTAACTAGGAAACTAGTACCTTCCAGTCCACTGGTAGCGTCAAAAAAAAAGATATTATTATCATTTCTTTTGCTTTTTGCTGACTTTTTTCATTTTTTTTTCATTTTTTTTTTATAAAATTTGAATTTTACGTCAATACTTACCTATCTGATCAATTTTTTTTTTTTCAGTTGTTCAATCAATTGGGAAAGCCGCGAAATAAGTGCGACGAGTTACATCATGTTTCTTTTTTTTTTCGCCTTGTTCATTCCAGTATTTGTGATAGCATTTTCCTACTTCAACATTTTAAAAACCATAAAATACGTAAGTGATCTTGAATAGTCTGTGTAAGATAAATAATATTTATTTTGTTACCAATGTATGATTGCGACTTTAAAATTACTGACTGATATCCACATTAAAAGTATGTATTGCCAGATGATTAGATAGTATTAAAATTCCCTAAAAATCCCGAATAATTTTTCAATTTTTAACATTAAAAATGTTTGTGTGGTAATGAATTTAAAAAAATGGCGACACCGACATCAACAATAAAATCAAAACTATCCAAAAATCAACAATTATTTTCTTTATAATTTTTATTACTGAAATTTCTTATAAGTCTGTAATTATAGTCACAATTTCGAAATTAACAACATCAACAGAAACACTAAAGTAGAGTAGATAATAACGAAGTATTCTCATACGCCAGTTTGTTTGCAGAGTGTTTGATAACAAATATAGGTATTTCATATTACTTCTCAAGAAAAATTAAAAGAATCTGATGCAATCTATTTCAATTTTTTGGAAATTGATTGAGTCAATTTTATTTTAAGAATTGACAATTCTTTCAGGGGTAGGAAAAAGAAATATATCAATATAAGTAAATAAATATGCTAGGTAAATACAATTTTGATTGTCTCTTAATGAACTGACCTGTCTTAATGTATTGAACATGTTTGCGCACCAAATGACGTTGGAGTAAACTTGCCTACTGTACCATTCTACAGACACAAACATACCCAAGAGCAGCGGTGCTAGATGACTAATTTGACAAATATTTTTCACTACTTTGAATACATCTTTCACTCACACCTTTTTTTCTTTCTATTTTTTCGTTCGTATACCTTTTTCAGGTGGGTAATAGGTGTCATCAATATGGCAAAGAAGAGAGGACCTAAAAACTTTTAAGAGGCTATTCTGGTATTGTGAAAGTAACATTTGCTTTTTATTGACCCATAATTAAAGTCAAAATCAGCGTAATACCCCACCCTAAAAGTTTTTAGGTCCTCACTTTTCTACCATGGCTAACATAGAGTTTGTAAAATATCTGCTATTGCAGTCATAAAAGCCTCAACTGCACTAAACTAAATTTTTGACAATTACCCAAAAACGTTTCAATGCTCTTTTTCTATGTTAAAAACACCTCAATTGCACAGCGTAACATACTTCATTTATAGAATTCAGTAGATAAGATGTTTTTTAACGTTATTTTGATTCATAATTCCTAAACTGAACCCAGATAAAGCGTTTTAATGAGTCACGTAGGTAAAAAAACAATTTTTTTCTTTCCAGAGATATGAATATTGCCACATTGACAATAACTACTGTTAAGTATTTTACGATTTTCAAGGGCAAAACCAGGTCCTCTTTAAAGAGGGGCACACGTGGCCCGGACGTTGGGTCCCATGAAAAAATATGATAAGCAAGAGATACTTACACCTGCGACTTGTATCAAATATGGGTAGGGAGTAGTTTCCAAAAAAAAAAAAAGGTTCCATGTTCCCGGGTGCCATTGTCTTAAAATTGGGTCCTAAGAAAGAGCATAAGGCAAAGCACCAAAAATTCCTAAAAATCCCAAATTTTTTCATTTTTTCAATCTTAAAAAATCCATAGAAATCCGTAAACCAATTTAAGTTATCATGTTCTTTTTGCTAATGACCAAAATTATTGCATATGATTAATGAGTGTGCAAAATTTTTGAATATTTTAATATTTTTTATCTTAGACTTTAACCATAGTTCACCATTTGTAGAAATAGATACTTACTTAATTCATTATTCTCAGTGATATTTTTTCTTGTACCATTCAAGACAATTCAGACGAATATATTTTAAGGCACCAAAAATAATTCGCAGAACCATAACAAAATTCATCTCTTTAAAAATAACATGACTGGTGAGCTCCAAAAAGGTGTAGCAGAACACAAATTTCATGTTACGAACAGACTAATAAAAAGCACGCTGGTTTTAAATAGACTACGTGAACATAGTAAAATTTCTATTAAAACAAAATCCAACAATTTAAGAATAGGTTTCTTCTTCACTACAGTAGAGGTTGACAGTTCGAATAAATGCAGAAGAAGACAACTTTATTGTTTCATGTACTTATTGTCTAAATATTTATTTTAAAATAAAAATTTGGTAAGTGAGTTAATTAAACAGATCGAAATCACAGCTCTCAATTTCGAGCAATAATTTTAATTGGATGACAAACTGTCCTTAAGGGGATATGTAGAGAAAACGCCCATAAATAAACGAATTACAAGACACTAGCAGGTTTGCCTGACCTGCATAAAATCGCAAAAGTTGTGTGTACAAGGCGCATTGTCGCGATACGTCACAACTGAAAACATTATCTGACTGGCTAGCCAAAACAAGTGGAAAGCATGGTGAATATTCGAATTTTTGATCTTAATTATCTTAAAACTAATGAAAACTATTTATTCGACATAAATTAAATTTCAGAGGAGACCTCAACGAATAAAATAAGCTAAGTATCAAGAAATTTGAGCCCTCAAAAGCCAAGAGAATTGAAGAACAACATGAAATTGTGCATCAAATTGGTGTTTTTGAACCTTATTATTATAGTTGTCTTTAGGGTGAAGTACATGGGTAACGTCAAATTAAATATTTTTTTGAACTTCAAAGAACTCAGATTTCTTGTTCTTTGGCTTACTTTATTCTTTATTCCTTGAAGCTTCCTGTGGAATACCTTGTCGTGAGAGATATTCTCACCAGAAGGAAATTCTACAGAATTTAAGCGTGTTCAGCCACTTCATACGAAAGTATGGGCAAGCCAAAACCAAACCGAACACTGGCGATTTTAGAGCCGGTTCTGAGAGTTTTTATACCGGTTTTGGCTGGTGCACACAAACACACGTACGTAGTAAAATACGTACGTTGTTTAAGTACGGCCAGGTCGCATCATCCCCTACTATCGTAGGTGGCGGCTGGCCGGTTCGTGTACGAATCGTGACATTGATTGATGGATGACGTCACGATTCGTACTCGTACATTATCTGCAAGTATTCGCAGGTAATTACGATCGAACGTAATTTCGTGTGTTCGTTTAACGTCGCAAGGACGATAAGTTGCCTGCCCTATGGGGCGGCGACTGTCGTCGGGGGTCCGAGCCCCTACACCTCATACCGATGAGTCCCCACAGCTACTCCCCCCCAGTTTTTGCGCCACAAAAACGACCAAAATTGCGCAAGGCCTGGGGGACGTGCGGGTTTACTTACGTTTTTGATCGGCCTCCCATTTGGCCAGAGCGCTGCCCACCGCGGCCCCGACGCACTCGTAGGATTCCCTACGGGCGTTTGCTCGGGCCAGGTAGTTGCTCCGGCTAGTTTCACCCCTGTGCCTCGACTTCGCATGTTTTGCGTGGGCGTAGGGATGATGGCGGGAGTGCGGGGGCAGCGGACGTTTGAACTCTGGCTTTCGGTGCATCGGGGAGTTGGTGTTCCCCGATGTCCATGCAGCCATCCTTGCTCTTTCGTTCGCGGCCCTCTCTGCCGTGAACAGGAAGCCCATCGCTTCCTTCTTCTCTTCGGGTTTCGGCTCCGGCTTCGGGGGTTCCGGAGTCGGAGTCGTCTCCTCCGGAGATCGGGGAGGAGAGATGACTGGCGGCAGTGGAGTGGTCATCTCCGCCAGTACATCAGCAACCGGAGGAGCTGTGTCCATCAACAGCTCCTCCTCTATCCTATCCAGCTCCGTTTTCGTTTTCGTCATCTGCTGAGTTTTTGACTTCTCAGCGGATGTCTTAGCGAAGTGGAAGCTGGCGGACATTGGGATAGGTATACGTGACATTAGAACAGAATGGGTTGTAGTTAGGAAAAGGTACCAAAAATAAAGCTCAAGAGACGACCAAGTAAATCAGAAGTTCGAGAACTGCTGTTTTTACCTCATTTTTCGATTTACCTTTACAGTTATTTTTCTTTATTTTCGGATCTTCTTATCTACACGTAGAGGGGATAGCGCTTAAAATTCTCGGCCGTATATAAGTTTTCCGGTTAAGATCTGATCGGTTTGAGCAGAGTTATGCCTGAAATAAACTCAGTGAATATTATTTTTCGAATTCTAAGTACAAAGGAATCTCCGTTTGTGACGTCACGTCGTAGAGATTATCTTTGCGGTTAACGGTACTCGCACGTTGCAATGTTTTGTTTCCGTATTGCACGTGGATTTGTTTATTCCTGTCTTCTTCTTTTTGTTGGCATTCCTCGTTTGCTTATCTCCGGAGTTTCTTTGTCTCACGGAGTTCCGATATTCCCCGTATGTTTTTAGCGGGTTTCGATTTTTAGTACGGATATTACTTTTCGGGAGTAAATTTTTATTTTCGTCGCATTAACCTCTCGGACGTGCGGGAAGGATGTGAATTTTTGCGTTTTTTCGTACCTGGAGGTCTACCTCTTTTGCGTGGTTGTAAGGGGGCCTCAGGATCAAATGTTTTGGTGATCACATCGTCCGAAAATCTCACTGTTTTCTTGAGTTTTTCTTTATGTGAGGTGTTTTTCTCACTTTTTTCGACGGATTCTTCCGTTTTTGTTTCGGAATTCGTCTGTGTATTTTCGGGGTTCTCCATTTGTACCCTTCTAATTCTTTTATCGTCACTTACCAAGTACGCAGGCTTCAATCTGTCGATTGAAATTGTTCTTGGTTCGCCTGCGATGAGTATCACAAAGTTTTTCTCATCTCGTGATACTACTTTATAAGGACCGGCGTATGGTTTCTCCAGCGCAGATCTCATTTTTTCGTCTCTAACAAATACGTGTGACGTATTGGCCAAGTGTTTCGAGACGTAAATCTTGGGCTGGCCATGACGAGCTGCCTGATTTAGGAAGTTGTTGGCATCATTTCTTATATTTTGTACCATTATCTCGGGGCTAACTTCTTTCGATTTTGTGAAGAAGTCCCCTGGAAGGCGTAGCTCTTCGCCGAACGCTAATTGCGCTGCAGAGTGACCTGTATCAGTTTGTAGGGCGGATCGAAGGCCTAAGAGGATGGTAGGGAGTACTTCTACCCATCTCTTTGTATCATATGACATGATGGAGGCTTTGAGAGCTCTATGCCATCTCTCTATTTTGCCATTGGCTTGAGGATGGTAAGCTGTGGTATGACTGTGTTGAACACCAAGCTTATTTGCCAGCTCTTTAAAGAGCGAGCTCTCGAATTGGCGACCTTGGTCCGTGACTATGACTTCCGGTACGCCATACCTCGCAATCCAGGTATCGTACAACCTTGCAGCTACTGTTGGAGCTGACATCTCATGAAGAGGGATTGCTTCCGGCCATCGTGTTGCCCTGTCTATTATCGTCAACAGGTATCTGTGTCCTTGGGATGGTGGCAATGGGCCTACCAGATCCATATGAACCGTTTTAAACCGCTGTGTTTGCTTGAATGATTTGAGGGGCGAGCGAGTGTGTCTTCCTACTTTGGATTCTTGACAGTTCAGGCAACTGCGAGCCCATTTGTTGCAGTCAGACTTCATTCGTGGCCATACAAATCTTTCTGAAATTAGTTTAGCACTACATTTTGGCCCAGCATGTGACAGGTTATGTACACTGTTGAAAGCCAACCTGCGATATTTTACCGGTAGAAATGGCCTATTCTTACCTGTACTGATGTCACATGTTAATAAAACATCAGTACCGGGAATTTTTCGCTGTCTCAATTTGAGGGTAGTATCATCGTTCGATAACAGCCCCTGCAATTCTGCATCCTTAAGCTGTGCTTTAGCTATTTCAGCATAAGGCAATTGGACAGGAACCGAGATAGCTTCGATTCTACTCAAGGCATCAGCTGGAGTGTTAAGTTCTCCACTTATATACTGAATGTCTGTAGTCAGTTGGCCAATATAGTCCAACTGTCGTGCTCTTCTCGGAGATGCCGGTTCTGCTTTTTGTGTGAAGGCATATGTTAGGGGTTTATGGTCAGTATACACAGAAAAACATCTACCCTCTAACTGGTGCCTGAAATGCTTCAACGCAGCAAAATTTCCGAGCAATTCCCTATCGTATGTGCTGTAATTCTTTTCGGTTTTTGAGAGCTTCCTCGAGAAGAAAGCTAGCGGTAATTTGATGTTGTTAGTGTCCAGTTGGTACAATGTTGCACCAATAGCAAAGTCTGATGCATCGGTACTTACGCATAACGGCAGACTTTCGTCTGGATGAGCCAACAGAGTTGCATTTGCCAGTGTTTCTTTGATATTTTCAAAGGCCTGTTCGGCTTCTTCATTCCATTCGAGTGGAGTTTTATCTTTCTTTTTACTTGTCTTTATTAGTGCAAACAGCTTACTTTGTTCGGCTGCTGCATTCTTCATGCAACGTCTGTAGAAATTCACCATCCCCAAGAAACGCCTAAGTTCTGCGACATTTGAGGGCTTCGGGAAGTTCAATATTGGCTCTACCTTGGTCTTCAAGGGGGAAATGCCTTCGGTCGAGACTTTGTAGCCGAGGAAGTCAATTTCGGTCTGTGCATATAAGCTTTTGCCTACGTTGATAGTGAGTCCGGCTGCGTGTATACGCTGTACCACGGCTCTCACATTCTCCTCGTGCTGATGCTCACCGCCTTCTGAGCAAATGCAGATATCATCCAGGTATGCATATGCAAACGGCAATTCCCTAAACAGTCCATTGATAAATCGTTGGAAAGTTTGTGCTGAGTTGCGTAGTCCAAACGGCATTCGAAGGTATTCGAATAGTCCAAAGGGGGTTATGACCGCTGTCTTTGGAACGTCCTGGTCGGCCATAGGAATTTGGTGGAATGCCCAGTTGATGTCTATTTTTGTGAACATCGTTTTACCCTTCATGTTCGCATTGAAGTCCATTATATTGGGGACTGGGTAGCGATCAGGAACTGTTATGGCGTTTAAGGCCCTGTAGTCGCCGACAATTCGCCACTCTCCACTTGCTTTCTTTGTCATGTGGATAGGAGAGCTCCATGAGCTTTTTGAGGGGCGACATACGCCCTCCTCAACGATGCGATGGAAGTACCCTCGTGCCGCTTTGAGTTTGTCGGGTAATAACCGTCGTGCTCTAGCATGGCAAGGCTGTCCTTTGGTTTCTATGTAGTGAACCGTGTCGTGTTTGTACGTAGGATGCCTGCGAATTGAGGGTTGAGTGACTCCAGGATAGTCTGACAGGATCCGTAAGAGTTGTCCGTCGACTTTAGTACAGCTGGATATATTTGTGTCCAGTCTGTATGCTAGCGTTTTGCCTTCCACTCTTTTGTTTTCACTATTGATCAGTTTGCCGTGTTTGAGGTCAATGATCAGGCCATAGTGTGCAAGAAAATCTGCACCCAGGATCGGGTTTGGAACGTCTGCAACTGTGAAGGACCACGTCATATTTTTGCTGAGTCCGATGTCTACTTTGCTTGTCTCAAGTCCGTATGCTGGAAGGTTTTGACCATTCACAGTACGGAGATAGTATTTCGGAGGAAGTACTTTCTGGGTTCTATTTACTGGCAATATGCTCAGGTCTGCTCCCGAGTCTATTAAGTAACGTCTCCTGTTTGTCCTGTCCTTGATGAACAGGCGGCGTGAGTATTTTTCCGAGGGGTCTTCGGCCGCACAGATGGCCCCTCGTTCTAGTTTGACGCTTCCTTGTTAAAGGTTTTACCCCACCATCTGCACCTGTTGTTGCATTTGGTGGCCTCAGCGCCAAACCTATTATGAAAGAAGCAACTCTTATCATCCCAATTTCGAGACTGGGTTTTGGGAGATGATGTTCTAGGGGGAGTTGAACTCTGGCCCCTGTTTCCGGAACTAGATCTACGGTCTCTTGACCGGGACTGACGTCCTCTGCTGCTGTTGCTATTGTTGTTGCCTCTGCTTTTCGATCTTTGTCGCCAGCTGCTATTGGGTTTCGTTGAGCTTTGGCTTTTGTTCCTCTTTACTTCTTCGGTCAACTGAGCTATTTGTGCTCGAAGTTGAGCGAGTTCCCCAGTCTCTGCAGATACTGCGCTGACCACCGGCTTTGACCTTGTGTATTCGAGCGCATTGTCTGCGGATTTCGCAAGGAAGTCCAGATCCGCGGATGTATTGATTACCGTGGAACCAACGGCGGCTAGGCACTGCACAACACTTTGTGGTAGTTGCTTACAGAACTGATTGCCTATGACAGAAGGGGCTACGATATTGTCCGCCTTCTGTCGTAACTTCGCCATGAAGATTGAGGGTTTGTCGTCCCCCATCTTCATACCACCCATCACATCGTCTATTATTTCATTTCTTGTTTTCCCAAATACTTTTTTAATTTTCTTGACGAACCAGGCATACTTGTCCTCTTCTGTCGAAGGGCATTCCATAACGTCCGGAATGTGGCGGATTATCTGTGGGGGCATGCCTCCACAGATATGTGTATACCGCTGGTTCAGAGTTATGTTCTCTGTTCTGAACCTGCCTTCTAATAGAGTCAACCACAATTCTACCTCATTCGGTAGAAATTCCGGGATGTCTATCCTTCGTCTATAGAGATTAGGGTTCTGTCCTGGTTGCATTTGTAAAAGTTGCAAGATTTGGGCCAGGACTTCGGGTGTCAGCTGCGGCTGACTACTGCCTCCCTGTGATGGTTGCGGGTTTTCAGTTGGTGGTGGAACCATTGCTGTGTCTTTTTGTTGACAAGCGTATTCCACAGTACTTCTGCCTTCCTTACTGGTTGAAAACACTGGCTCCTGTGTTTGTAGGACAGGTGTTTTCGGGTCGGAACTTTGGCTTAAAGTCCGACCACTTCTCAACGTTTTAACTGCAAGATCTTCTTTATTTATTGCAGTTCCCAGTCGTGCTAATTCTGGGTGTTGAGGGCCTTCTTCTATGTTTGCTAAATTCAAGGAGTGTCGAGTCGAAGTCGGGGGAGTTGGGGGATGAGTCCAACCTTCTTCCTCCAGGTCTACTGTCTTGTTTCTCTTTATTTATTTATTTTAAAGAGAGGGGTATAAATTCCCACTTCAGCAGACTCTTACTTCGACGACCAAAAGGTGTCTTAGTCTGGGTAAAAAAATATTTTTTAATTTGCCGAGCAAGCGAGAATCTCGCCAGCGCTACTGCGCCAAGTTGAATTAGCGCCGAAGCGCCTAAGACTCCTCACGACGTGGCCGAAATCACGTCGAGGTCACCACTGTGGAATACCTTGTCGTGAGAGATATTCTCACCAGAAGGAAATTCTACAGAATTTAAGCGTGTTCAGCCACTTCATACGAAAGTATGGGCAAGCCAAAACCAAACCGAACACTGGCGATTTTAGAGCCGGTTCTGAGAGTTTTTATACCGGTTTTGGCTGGTGCACACAAACACACGTACGTAGTAAAATACGTACGTTGTTTAAGTACGGCCAGGTCGCATCATCCCCTACTATCGTAGGTGGCGGCTGGCCGGTTCGTGTACGAATCGTGACATTGATTGATGGATGACGTCACGATTCGTACTCGTACATTATCTGCAAGTATTCGCAGGTAATTACGATCGAACGTAATTTCGTGTGTTCGTTTAACGTCGCAAGGACGATAAGTTGCCTGCCCTATGGGGCGGCGACTGTCGTCGGGGGTCCGAGCCCCTACACCTCATACCGATGAGTCCCCACACTTCCTCTATAATTTCATTTATGTCAAACGAGTAGTTATCTCTTGATTCAAAACAATTAGGATAAATAATTCCTATATTTCCAAGCTTTTCAAGTCTTTTCATGAGTATTCAGCCACTCAGTGAGTCCACTGATAAAAATTGTGACGTAAACAACATTATCTTTTCAGAATTTATTGGATTCATAGAAAAATCTTTAGATGTAGGTCAGATTCCCAGAACTGAAGACATGATGCAAAAATACCAGCCTGGCATGTGCATATAACCTATGGCCATTTTATGGTTTAGAAAATATTGGAATGAGATTTTTGTGTTTACCTGGTTATCCATATACCCTCAAGATATGATCGAAGGTTCAATTAGAAGAATAAGATTTGAAAAAGGAATTATATATGACAAAAGGAATTCGCACATGGTTAAAATCACCGGATGTTGAGCGTATGTTACATTTATTTGTATAATTTATTAAAGGTAAAATAATAGGCAAATTATTTATATGAAAATGTACATGCAAAAAGGTTACCCGCACTGACTAATTCAATTGTTACAAATTTACTCTACATAGAAGTTCGAGAGATGAATATGCCGCAGTTTATTAAGTTCTTCAATTTTTCATTTTCCTTCTTGCACAAAGACAAAAAAAAAAAAAAAACACTATCTAATTTTAACCAAATTAAAACGCAATTAAGATACCTACTTAATATTTTAATCCCGGCTCAAAAAGGCGGCGAAATATTGACGTTTATCGTTTACAAACGTTTATCACCAAATCTGATTCCATCTACCAAGTGTTTTAACTTTTCTTTTCAATGCAAAGGGGATTGTTTCGGGAACTCAGTAAAAATCTAAACTCGACGACGCCACAAGGGTAGGATGAACTTTTTCAGTGGCCCAAAATTACCAACATTTTCCTTCTGCTTACGCAGCATGCGGAAACAGTTTTAAATAACATAAAACAAACGCAATTCGCACTGAAACTATTATACATTCTTCACATTCGTGTTTTTGACTGAAAATCGATACAACAGGCGTATAGTATTGAAAATTTAATTCCCACTCAGTTCTTCTGGTACCTCACGAAATCTGTATACACTTCTTTTTTGTTTTCTGCTTTTCTTTGAGATACAATTAAACTAATTAGCACCAATGGAAAACAGTTTTTGTTTTTCACAAAATTAAAACGCACGAAGGAGATTGCGGTTACGATGTTGAAAGAAAAACGTATAGCTACCCACACCATCTTCTCCTCTCACACTTTACAAGTTTTACGGAAAAAATTTTTCTTTTCAAGTTGAAAAATTTGACGCGAATCTTTCGTCCGATAAGGCCCATATTCACAAACGTCACTTTAACCTCCCTTCACTTAAATTTCAATTTAAAAAAGTTTTTTGCACAATTTCGTGCTTAAAAATGTGAGAACCATGCATCTCTTATGAGAGTTCTAATGTAAAAATAAAATGCTACCACATTCTTAAATACAAAATTTTGCCAAAAGTAATTTTTAAGTGAAGCTTAAGTGAAAGGAGGTTAAAGTGACGTTTGTGAATATAGGCCTAAGTCAGTTTTTATGCATTTTTTTATTGAACAGCGTTCCGGTCGCAACTTTCAATCGATAGGCCTGAAATTTTGTGTACATGTGTTTCTTAGGTCAAGGACAATACCTACCAATTTTGGTGCGGATAGGCCTTACGGTACGTCTGGTAAAAGCAATTATTTTATTATATTTTTGGCAGATTAAAGGCCGTAAAAGGAGTAATTTTCAAACTATAGTCACAAAATTTGGTACACATATCGATTTAAAATAAATTTAACATGTTTTCAAATTTTGTTCATGTTGATATTATGATTCATTTCCTGGGGCTGTTGGAGTTAAAAATATTTCATAATATTTCATGTTTTCTCAATAAAAATTGCAGTTCTCTTTCAATAGTCATGAAACTTGGTACAAACAGTACCTCCTATACAAGGATCAGACCTACCAATTTTGGTTTTGATTCGTCAATTTTTTCCAAACTTATTAGCTATTCAGTGTGATTTTCCCTCTTGTACCCTTCTGATAATTTTCTTGAAAAATTCATTTTCCTGGCTTCAGCGAGAAAAACACTCATTTTATCCTAAAAACAGCAAGATTTCAGCAAAAAGTTGATATTCCGGTATGGAAACTATCTTTTTTGAGTCCATTTCCCTGGCCCTATCCATCCTGTAGTTTTCTTAAAACGGTAAACCCAAAATTTTCTCCATCAATTTCTGCTTTTCCAGTTTTCTTTGAAATGATGGAACAAATAGGCACTAAATTTCTATTCACATAAGGACAATCTGTCTTGAAAATTATAGTCTGATTTCTTTCATAGTTTTCTCAAAATCCAAGAAAAGTTACTTTTAAAATAATTTATTCATTTTCAGTTTTTTTTAAGCAACTGAACTAATAAACACCAAACACTTTTCAGGCCTGGCCTATAATTATGAACTCAGTTGATAATTGATAGCAATTTATATCCTATTTAAAACACGTAAGCTATCAACTCTCATCAATTATTAATCCAGTTCATGATTGCAGCCTCTATATGAAGACTATCGTTTGTGAAAATTTATCCCAATGACTTATCTCTTTTTGTCATGTCTCAAAATCGTAAAAAATCCACTCTTCCAACTGTTTTCACAAAAAATTCTAAACCAAAAGAAACCAAACTCCTGTTAGACTGCATTCTATGTAAGTACTATCTTTCATGAAAATTTTAACCTGACCTTACAAGTCGTCTTAAAATCCTAGAAAAATTACTTTTCTAGAAATTTTTGAAATTTAATATCTAGCTATTATTTTCCAGATTTCTCAAAAGTTACTAAACTAATAAGAACCAAACTTCTATCAGACCTGCGCCTATATGAGGACTATTTTTTTTGAAAATTTCTGCTCAATCACATACGCATTTTTTACAAAATACTCAAAAAATCAATTGTGGGAACCTTCATACCTTGCTCAGTAAAAAATATATTCGCCAGTTATAGTCAGTGGTGAGATGGCTGTGCGGTCAAGTTCACCTCTTTTAGCTAGTAAATATGTAAGTCACAGATTTGATTCCGCAAACTGACAAAACCTACATCTGGTGACCCTTACCCTGTGCTGGACATGCATGCACCCTAGTGGTGCATGGTGGAACTCACAACTCTCCTTCCTAATTTAAGTCGTCAATAGATGGCACCTTATATAGTGGAAATAGAACCCATGTAGGTAGTGTAAGCCTGTGTATATAGGTATAAGAGGCATTTCTGGCTCCACCAAACCTCCTACAGCATCTAATGTTGTTCAACTCATGTTGAGTCTCTTGAGAGGGGGAGTGTGTGAAACCTGCCTTACCTTGCTCAATACAAAATACATTTGCCAGTTATAGTTGGCAGTGAGATGGCTGTGTGGTTAAGTTCACAGCTCTTAGCTTGCAAATATGTAGGTCCCAGGTTCAATTCCCCAAACCGACAAAACCTACAGCAATTTAAAATTTTTAATATTGAACCTATAGCTACTAAACTCCTCTCAGACCTGGTCCTATACGAGTATATACATGAACAATTTTTGATGAGAATTTCAGCCCAATTAACTACCACTTTTGTGTTTTTCTTAAAATTCTTTAAAAATAAATTTTATATTTTTAAATTCCTTAACACAAGTGAAAAATTGAGTTTAAGCATATGAGGCTCCCCTCTTATTATCAAAATGCTTGAAAAACCACATTACGAACAATTTTTCTTTTCCAATTTTCTCGAAAAGTATTGAACTAATACCGCAGTTAGGTACTAAACTCCTATCAGACCTCATCCTAAGTTATGTAAGTATTTATTTTTTATGATAAATTTCAGCTTGGTCCCTTTTTTCATTCTCTCAAAATTATTGAAAATCCACTTTTCAAGAATTTGTTTTCTTTTCCAGTTTTATAGGAAATTATGGAACCAATAGACATCAAACTTCTATCTGACTTTAACTTACATAAGGACGATCTATCGCAAAAACTCAGTCTACGATTTATTTTGTTGTTTTCTCAAAATCCTAAAATAATCATTATGTTTGAATGATATAATACCTAAAAGGTACCATTTTTTCAGACTTTTTAAAAGCCTATTTCATTGCACGGACAAGGTCTACAAATTTGAAACAAATATCATGGCATTTGGTCCAATACCTAACGAAGATACTTTTTGCCTCCCTTTTTTTCACACTTTTTTCACCTTCCCTTGGATTAAAACTACATTTTGAAACCAATATCATCGCATTTGGTCCAATAATGAAAATCTTTTTTTTCAGACTATTACTTTTAAACATTTTCACGAATGAAACCTATATTTTGAGACTAATATCATTTAATGTGGTCCAATAATGATAGAGTTTATTTAATAGTCATTTTTTAATTTCATCTTTATTACAATACCTTTATTTCATAATTTTCTAAAGAATTTTTAGAGACTTTTTTAAATCTCCGCGTGGATTAAGCCTACAATAAAATTTGAATCACAATTGGTTCATCTTCAAATGATACACCTATAATAGACACCTTCATTCTAACGTTTTTTCACCTAAAACTTTTGCAAGGACGAGACTTACAATTTGAGACCAAAATAATAACATTTGGTCATAGGCGTAAATAAGCAGTTTTTCTGTGGTATGGGGCTAGAGCCTCACATGAAAATGTTACAAAAATTTTTATATAATTATTTCATACAGTCTATTCCCATAATATTGCCAGTTGAAAGTTCATGGAGTGATAGTGTGCATGTATTTATGTAAACTCCTACCTACATTATTCATTTTTATCATTTCAGTAGGATATGGGCCTTACTTTTAATGCAAAGCCATTGACTGCATTTATCGGATATTTTTTGTCGTAAATTCTGGTAATTAGTGGGGGAGGCTTATCCTCCCATGCCTTCCTGATAACTCTAGAATTTGTTCAAAAATGATAAAGCATGCCCGATAGCCATTCTTGAGTTTCATGATCATAATTATAATGTATAGTAATAATGATATTAGTAAGTTCCGCTGGATTATAAAGTTGTTTAAAATCATAAAAATTTCTTGAATTTTTTTGTTTTTTTAAATACAATATGAAAAAAGTATGTGGTTTCCAATCATACTTCCATCATAAAATTAACTTAAATAAAATAAATAAACATCACCAAATTTACTTCCTTAGATATGTTACGAATATTTTAATCAAAATAATGGTTTGAGTTAAAATAAAAAATAAAATGGAATAATACTCGTGCATCAACCTAAGTATCACAAACCAGTTTTAAAATCAGATTCTACATTTCTATTTCTACCCTAACATTGGAGATAATAACATATAGATAGCATTAAATATGACCAGTTGAGATCCATCTGTTTGGCAACATTTAAGGATCTTGACTTGTTCATAATGTTACAAAAAAAAAAAAAAAAAAAAATCATTTTCCTTCTATAGCGGGTAAAGTCTAGTGGCAAAACAACTCAATTAAAAAATTAAAAATAATGAGTATATATTCATTCCTTCTGGTGGATCTCGGGTTGTCTGCATTACTCTCGGATCTCGACCTCGTTGTTTTGTACATATATATATAGGTATATGTATAAGTCAGTTTCTTGTTCCCACGGTACAGTTTCGAAATTTTTGTCCGATAATCACAAAATTTGGTACGAACATTTGTACTAAAAAATACATATTTATTTTAATTCATGGTAGCATGCTACCGATTTTGGTGAGGATCGACCGGACGGTACTTCCGGTAAACCTTTTTTTCTCTTTTTTTTCTAAATTGTATGAACTTTTATTTTTACAAAAATTAACCACATATTCCATGTTTTCTTTTTTTTATTTCATAATTTTATTATATTTCTTTGGTTTTATTTCTAAATTATATGATTATTTACCATACTTTATCATCATAATTGATATTTCATTTTAAGAAATAATACTTTTAAATTTCACATTGCCTAATATTTTGTCAACAGCTAACGAATTTCATACAATCGTACCATACCATTAACGCAAATAAACTTACAGCAGTTAATGTGACCATCAAAATTCATAATTCTTTTTCTCTAAACCTACTTTTTCTAGCGAGACTTGCTGCGCTAGAATTTTTATTTTTCGGCCTTCAACGAGAAGAAAATACTTGTTGCTACTGATCATTATGAAAAAATGAAGGTTGGCCTTTACAAAGACTTAATCTCCAACACCAACTGTTTTAAGGAGGCGAAAAAACTAAAATTTCTGACTGCCTTTTCTGTAGGTCGAAAATATAAATTTTTAGCCCACGTTCCTAATGTCATTCCCTGCAGCGACAACAAACGTTTTTAATCGAATCTTGGGTAATTCGAACAGCCTTTCGAAATTCTTAGCTTCGTATTTTCTCGAAAGTTTGGAAATATTTTTTTTTTTTCAAACACTAAGTCGTGCTAATTGCGTTTCGTGTTTGTGAGGCGTAAAAGTAAAATAATGTTTATTTTACTAACAAAATATCGAGTCACCTTGAAAGGAAAGATATATGTTTTATAACCTTTCACAACTTTAATTATTATTAAATATCAAGGAGGCGGAAAATCAGAAAGGGTGGATGAGGGTCATTTTCCATCTATTCGCCGATTAATGTAAGTGTTTTTTTCAAGGTTTTTTTTTTTTTTTTTTTTTTTTGCAATAATTATATACAAGGTGAGTCAATTTTTATCACGCTAGGAAAATCTAATGGGCCTGAAATTTGATACCAATACAGTGGGTGCTCTGCCTATATTTACCTTCCTGTAAAAGAGCATAGACGGACATAGCCTTTCTGACTGGAGGGGATGAATTATGTGAAAAAATTTGGGTCTGAGAGGGGGCCAAGTTTGATGCGTGACAGTGATATTATGCAGAGAGAAAGTCATCTCCCTCTTGTTTTGTAGGAACAATGGAATGATCACACCATTCACCCCCTTGTATCCGCCTATAGGAAGGCGTGTCTCTGATATCTCTTTCCTAGGAAAAATGGAGTGCTGTTTTTCTGCGAATCAGTAACATCTTATACAACTGCACAATCTGAAGGCATAGTCCTACGGTCGACTAGTAGTACAAGAACACATAGGTACTAATTCGTGGAACTTGTTGACGTCATACAAAACTGATCGCGCCTTGGAAGTTGATCGACATGTATTATTTTAAAGACTTTGGTTTTAATTAGCGGATACCTCATACAATCTCAGATTCTTTCCCAGAACCAAGTTCTTATGAATTTTAGTTCCAAAAATTTCAAAATTGAAGAAATCTAAACATAAACTTTCTATTTCCGTGAAGAATACCTCTAGTCATGCTAATAATTATCAACCTGGAGAGGGGGACGTCTGTTAAGTTGAATTTGTGGAAAATTTGCGTTACTTATGTCGATTCCCTACTTCTCTATTTAGAGCTTCAATGATGCGAACAAATCCCATCGTGTATTTATTTTTCATTTTCTCAGATCAACATGATGAAAACGATGAAACGTATGGGCACAGTCAGAAAAGCAGAAACTCGTGTTGCATTCATGATTTTCTCGATGGTGTGCGCATTTTCCCTAGCATGGGGTCCGTATGCAATATTTTCGTTAATCATTGCCTTTACCAACATCTCTCTGAGTACCACTCTTTCGATGGCGCCGTCGTTATTTGCTAAAAGTAGCGTTTGCTACAATCCAATCATTTATTTCTTCCTCAACAGCGAAGTAAGTATATGCGCTTAATTTGATTTTGTTCTAATAATAAAGGCTTAATGATAATATCCAGTACTAAGAATAGAATATTTTTGTAAAATTTACAGGGGTGGAAGGGACTGAACACCTGACGGCGGAACTTAGCCTTACCAGCCATTCTCCTATCTTACCCAAATATACAAAAAACGACACAGCACTTATCTCTACTCCAAATACGTCACAGAGACAATCAAATTTTACAACTTCATAAAGCTAAAAATACTGATGTGATCAAAAGTTTTGATTGCCACCTTCACTGAACAAGGTGAATCTCTACCTTTTTATTTTCCCCCTGGTCCATCAATTCGTATAATATCATGTCTTTCTTATTTGGAATAGGTCTTTAGTGAGAGGTCTGCCAGATTTGAAATTTGGATATATAACCAGGTACCACTAAGAAAAAATTCCTCTTACAATTTTTTCAAAATTTATAAATCGGAAGAAGATAGGTTACCCATCGTGCATGCATATATGGAAAGTTGACTAATCATAGATATTTAGGTGTGAACAATTGAGTGAGATTTTTGAAGGTCAGGCGCTTATGACATCATCATTTACCCCAACAAAATACCGAGTGACCCAAAAGTCGTGCAACCCAAACATTCAACTGTAAAAATTCGAAAAAAAGAGATAAGAGGGCTGAAATTTTGCACTCTTGTAGAAATGGGTTACTCGATTATTTATGTAAAATTTCAGCTATGTATCCATAGTAGTCTAATTTTGAGTAATTTTTGATTTTTAATTTCAATTTTCGTATTTGTGGCAAAATAAACTTTAAAAAATTTTAAGTGGCCAAAGTTTTCCAAAAATTCTGAAACTCGCCACAATAATGGAAGATGATTTCTAGATTGAGCAGGTAAAGTTTCACTTTATCTCAGTTTTTTTTTTAAGAATTTTCCTAATGATCTGTATATGTAAAAAATGAATCAAAAAATTTTAAACTGCAAAAATTTTCAAAAAATTTTGAAACCTAGGACAATGATAGGGAAATGGTTACTCAATTATGTGATTATGCAACTTTTTGTACACACTGAATAAAAAGTTGCATAACTGCTCATTGCAGGTGTTATTGAGAAAAAAACAGTGACGTATAAAAAGTTGCATACCCAAACAAATGCTGCTGTAAAGTGAAGTACTACACCAAAGTGCGAATCAATGAAGAGGATGAAATAAATTGTTTTGAAAGCATGGTATAGACCATAGAAAAAGTTCTTAAAAAAACAAGGAAGAAGGTACTGAAGTAAAACTTTACCCATTTAATCAGGTAATCATTCTTTATTATTTTATCAAGTTTCAGAATTTTTTGAGAACTTTTACCATTAAAAATTTTTCAAAATTTATTTTTCAAACATGGAAAAATTATAATTAAAAATTAAAAATTCCTCAAAGTTAGATTATTATAGATACAGAGCTGAAACTTTGCATGAATAACTGAATAACCAACTTCTGTAACTGGGCCTAAATTGAGCCCTGTATCTCTTTTTTCAAAATTTTTACATTTGAAGGTTTGGGTTGCATGACTTTTGGGTCACCCGGTACAAGAGCTTCGGTACTGAGCATATTCCTTAGGATCCAGTGTCTGTGATGTCATTATTTTTATCTTTTATTATTATTTTTTTTAATATTCTGTAAATGCTTATTATTCTTGCTTTATTGTAATGTAAATGATTTTGTATAGGTCACCATATGTTTATTCAATATTTTCAATTTTTGTCTTCATATACGAATCTGCATAAACTACTACAAATCATGTAAGTCGTTTGAAAAAATTGTAATATAATTAAATCAGAGGAGACAGAATCTAAAACACATGATCCAACCTCATAGTAGTATAATCTTTATTTGCATTGAGTATCTTGATTGAGAAGAAAGATAGCTAGAAAAACTTTTTTCATATTTCTCAAGTGTTGATTGTCAACTTTCCTGCCCCTGGTAGGCGCAAAAATTTCATTTTCACTGCTGTCTAATGAACATAAGTTCCTTAGAGCTTTAAATGAGGAATTTGATGTATCATCATTTATTATTTTGGGTAAAATATAAGGTTCTTCAACTGAAAAAAACCTGAAGTCTCTGAAGGTATGACACTGCATGGTGCTAACTGTACTTTCTTATTATTCTATAAATGACCCATCACTCTTTTACAAAAAAGAAAAATTATAATTATACCGTATTTAAAAAAGCTCCATAGCCTCCATTTATTGCAGCGGTGATGAAAATTTTTAATGAAATTTTGGATTTCAAACTCAAAAATGGCATCAATTATACGTATTTATGTACAAAACTATAGAGGAATTATTTCAATTTAATTAGGAACTTCATATAAAAAAAAACTGAGATTTTCAGTAAGAAAGTAAGAAAATGGATTGAAGGGATTTACAAAAAGATTCACATTCGATGAGTTTCAATATCTTTTTTTTTCTCAAGCTGTAAAAATTTTGTCTCTTTTATTTTACTAAATGATTGTTTACGTCCACAGATACTATCATAATTTCATAATCATTAAGTTAAAAAGTTAACTTGATATACCCGATATTTGTAAAAAATTAAAAATATAAATACCAGAAAATGAATGAAATTTTCTCAAGCTATAAGGCACTAAAACGTGACTAAATAAAAGAGAACGGTTAAAGAATTGTGAAATTTTAGATTTTAAATGACAAACTTTGAAAATGTTAAATGTAAAAAGAAAAAACGATGATGAAAACGACAAAAAAACAAATAAATAATGACGTCACAGACACTGGTTCCTAAGGAATCTGCTCAGTATTGAAGCTACTGTGACAATATAAAAATGTTATCATATCTCAATGTTTTTAGCAGAATGTTCTAAATTTGATTTCAGAATTTTTAATAAATAATATTATTTTCTAAAAAAAACTTTTCTCTTATCTCCCTTCTATGATCCCCAATGGTGTTCCCATTAGATAGGTATACTTCATACACGTCGTATACTCTCAAGCAATTCATAAAAATAAAAAAATTTTAAAAAGTGATCATTCATTTTTCATATTTTTGTTTATCTTGTAAAAAAACAATAAAAAATGTAATTTTAATTTTATTTTTTACTATTGACCCCACAACCCCGTCACATTAACCATAAGGAAAATATCAAATATCCAGGCCATGATCAGGAACACCAAAGCTTAGTATACCCTCAAAAACAATAATCTTGGAACCACCCTTATTGTTTGACTCTCTCCTCCCGGTGATGATTAATATGTATATATATATAACTACCCTAATTGACTCAATAACATGAGATTTTTTTGTAAACGTAAAACAAAAAATGATTAGTAAAAATTTAAGTATGTTTTATTCCGTATGACGAATTTAGAATTTTTGAAACTTTAGGAAAAAAACAAACAAATATTAAGCAACAAAATCTACAGGAAAAAAAGCTGAAAATGATAAATTTTTGTAATGTGCCTCTTGTTTAAGTTTAAAAAAAAAAAAACTATTCCGTTACAAGGTTGATTTTCGTATCCATCTTTTAAAGTTAAAAATTTTTAAAATAAGTATAAAAATCAATATCTTTCCGTTATCGAACCTTTCAATTTTGACTGCTTCGCACTACAGATTAAATTTAAACATACCTATACTTGATAATTTTTTTTTCTCTCTCTCTCCTTCACTGTCCTTCTTTCTCTCTTTCTTTGTGAAACTTCCAAGTAACAGAATGACGCGTTTATCGGACGCAAAAATTGGAATTTTGACAAAAACGACACTTTTTTTCTTTTGTGATGGTGCACCAAAAATTTCTTCCTTCAATCCCCAACACTCACCTCAACGAACACACGCGCGAACACACCCATATTATCTGGAAAGAAAAAAATTTATGAAATATTTGAGAAGCACTCACATAAAACAAGATAACATCGTTTCGACGTCTAAGTATAAAAATATAAAAGTTTAGTTTCAAAAAAAAAAAAAAAAAAAAGAATTCAAGCTTTTAAAACTTTATTGGTGAAAATCGTATCCATTAAATAAAAATAAATCAGTAAAAAAGCGTTCAAAAATGATATTATTCTCGTCTTTTCCGCACTGTTTTTAGATTTAGTTTCGCCTATAATAGGCCTTGATACCTGAGGAAATGGACAAACATGAAATTTGACAAATTATATTTTTCATCGTTACGGCAATGCAAAGTCTAGCCACATTCACTAATAAACTGGTTAAATTTTTCGCAGGTATTTGTATTTCTTGATTTTTATGATTAGGATTAATTTTTTCCTGGTGAAATTGAGGGTCTAACAATGATTAATGAGGAGCTAGGTAATAATATTTGAGCTTATAAGTACAGCCGTAGAAAAAAGCTGACAACGAATATGCTGACCGTAATGAGCGGAGGGAAGAGAGATTCGAGCGAAAACTAAAGTAAAAAATACACTAGCGCAGTAATACTTCGCTAGAAAACCCAGTTTTCTCGATATTTATGTCGATAATGATCAATATATAGATATTTCATTGCTAGTTTCAGTTTAAGAAATTACAAAAAACAATCCACAATTATCCATATCTTTAACAAAAATATTGATCTACTAAAACCCGCTTTTCCAGAGATTTTTCGTTTCCAGTTTTCTCAAGAACTACTCAACCGATGAGCACAAAACTTCTTTCAGACCTGCCCCCATAAAATAGCTATCTTTTATAAAAATTTCAGCCCTATCCGTTCGGCAAAAATCTCAAAACAGTAAACAAAATTTTTTCAAGAAATTTTTCTTCTCCAATTTTCTCAGAAACTACTGAATTAATAGGCACCAAACTTCTAAAAGATTTGCAACAATATAAGAAAAGTCTATTGTAAAAATTTCAGACAGATCCGTTTTGTCATTTTCTAAGAATCCTGGAAAAACAATTTTTTCATGAATTTTTTGTTCTCCAGTTTTCTCAGAAACTAATTAACCAATAGGCAAAACTTCTTTCAGACCTGCTCCAATATGAGAAATATCTCTTGTAAAAATTTAAGCCGTATCCATCCGATAGTTTTTTCAGAACAGTGAACACAAAATTTTAGGTGATACATACACACACACATATATATATATATATAAAATTAGGTCAAAATGAAAAAATAGTACCAATCGTTATTTTGTTCTCATGTAACGAATAATATTCATCATCCCCACCCCTATCCCTTCCAGAGGGTCAATTTTAATACTCAATTTACTTGCAAACGGGGTAAAAGACATACCCACTCCCACCCTTGGGTCTGAATACTCAGGCAATTTTAGTGATACTTCGCTAGAAAACCCAGTTTGCCAATATTTTCATTGACAATATTAAAACAAAAAAATGAAAAAACAAAAAAATAAATAAAATCTAAATTAATGCAACGCTGAAAAGATGCTTTTAACACCTTGCGTCGTAAATAAGAAAAAGATACATCAAGCAACACAGTCATCTTGCTTTTCTCCAGCAATTTTTCATCATTGTTTTACATTTTTTTCAGAAACTACCAAACCAATAGACACCAAACTTCTAACAAATTTGCACCCACACAATGACAATTCATCATGAAAATTTCAACCCAATTCCATTTGTAGTTTTCTCAAAACCGTGAACCAAATTTCTTCTCTTATTTTGTAGGAAACTACCGAACAAATAAGCACCAAACATCTATTAGATTTGCATGTATGTGAGAAAAATTTATCATGAAAATTTCAACCCAGTCCCTTTTACAATTTCTTAAAAATTCTGGAAAACATTTTTCAAGGAAATTTTTGTTGTCCAGTTTTCTCATAAACTACAAAACCAATAGACACCAAACTTCTTTTAGACTTGCTTATACATAAATAAAAACTACACGCCATGAAAATTTCAGCAGTATCCCTTTATGGTATGCGACCCTAGGTGGCAGAATCCACCCAAAACACACCAATATGTAGCTATGAAACATTCTACTATGATAAATAAGGGCATTCACCTGCAATGAAGTAAATGTAAAATAACCTAGTTCAGACAAGCTCAGTCAGCCATCATCCTTATTACCACTTTAAACCATGCATAATTTTATAAAAATAACAAAATTTAACCGAGTGGAATTTTATTGGTAGGAAATTGACCCAAAAAGGTCACCGAGTGGGGAATCCAAGTATGGCCTAATGCCCAAGAGTTTAAAAATCAAGCTGTAATAAAATTCATTGAATGTATTAACAAAATTTTAAAGACAGAAAAATATATCATCCCGAGTTGTACAGTGGTCAAACGCCGGTTGACGGTGCAGCAAAAATTTTACAAAGTGTTAGACTGTGTTTTCTGCTCCATTGAGAAAAAAAGAGAGAGAGGGAAGCCAAAACAGGTTTTTGAATGTTATAATAAAACAAATATATTAGAAACACTTCGTACCAGCGACAGAGTGGGGGCTACGAGTGTAAGAGGCAAAGGGTGAGCAAATTTAGAGGGAAGAAAAAGATTAGAAGAGGGAGAAAATTTATACCAAGTATGGACTAAAGTTAGGTGGTTAGCCTAACTTTCAGCCACTCACGTCGTTTTATTATTAATTTCGGGAATTTTTTTATTTTGAAAAATAATTTTTAAAATTTTATTATTGGCTGAGGGCAAGCCATATCTGTCCCTTTGGTAAATTTTTCAAAACCCTGAACCAAACATTTTTTCCAGCTGTTTTTCCTTTTTCCATTTTCTTGAAAACTATGGAACAAATAAGCACCAAACTCCTATCAGACTTAAACTCACATAAGAAATATCTTTCGTGAAAATGTAAGTCCGATCCATTTGGTAGTTTCTTTAAAATTTTGAGAAAACCACTTTTTGAGGAATTTTTTGTTTTCCAGTTTTTTTGGAAACTACTGATCCAATAAGCACCATATTTCTTGCAGACGTAGTCCTATAATATGAGGACTATTCTTTCATGAAAATTTCAGCTCTATTCCTTTGGTAGTTTTCTCAAAACCAATTCCCAGGAAGGTTTATTGCCATCAAGGAAGTCCGTAGCCTTCTGGAGGAAAAGTTACCAATTTTTTACCATCTGTAAAAACAGAAAATGGACAAAACGTTCTACCTATTATAGTTTCCGAGAAAATTGAAAAATAAAAAATTTCTGAAGAAAATTTTTGTTTCACGGTTTTGAAATACGAAAGTAAAAGAGCTAAAATTTTTACGAAAGGTAGTCTTTATATAAGACCAGGTTTGATAGCAGTTAGTTACTTATTGATTAAATAGTTTCCTTGAAATGTAAAACAAAATTAAAAATATTGTAAGAGAAAAACAAGTTTCGTGTGTTACTCGAAGTATCTTTTTCTTATCTACGATGCAAGAGCTGTTAAGTGCATCTTTTCTGCATTGCATTAATTTAGGTTTTTTTTTTTTAATATTGTAGATGAAAATTGGCAAACTGTGTTTTCTAGCGAAATATTGCTTCGTTAAAATTTTTTTTAGTGGTTCTAATAACATTTTAACGATTGAATAAAAGCTTTAGGCAAAACTTCTTAATTATTGTTAGTCCACAGATTATCTGAAAATGTACTTATAAAGGTTCTCTAAATTATTTGAATTTATAAAATCGGAAGGTTTCTTACTTCTCACTTAAAATAATTCTTCGGATGTAATATTGTATAAGTATTTCCAAAATTAGGAGAAGTATTTAAACTAGCATACCTACTACATTTAATTTTTGATGAAAATAATGTAGGTAAATGACCAAGTTACCCGTTTCAATTTCAACTGAAAATCCTCGTAACCGACTATAAAATATAAAAAACCGAAAAACTTGAAAATAATAGTTTCTATTTTTTCATTATTTCTCGAGTGGTAGGACAAAAGAGGAATAAAAAATATGATTTGTTTCTTTTATAGCTCAAATAATGGGAAAAGTAAATCAAAGCGTTGTTTAATGTAAATAGACATTTGAAAGAGGGGCAAAATTTTCTTTATTTTTCTCGTATTATTTAGCAAAGATTACTCAGCATTTTGTCGTAATATTTTCGGAAAATAACATCAAAAGCTTTATTTTGCCTCTATTTGTTCCTTTTTTTTTTTTTTTTTTTAAATTTAATCACGATTTTCTGGATTATAATTTAATTTCTTGAAAAATAATATTTATTTGAGATGTAACGGAACGAGAGGAGGGGGATTACATAACAAGAGGGATAATTACAGCACCAGCCTAAGACGACCGTGATCCCAATCATTACAAGTAGTAATTACCTATTTATTTACACGTGTGTCACGCTATTTCTGCCGTCATAATCATAGAAATGCTTGACTGTTACAGTTAGTGACTAATTCACGTTTTTGCCTAAATTATTTATGCAAATAAGGAAACAAAAACCAGTCAAAAAGGTCAATTCCATAATTCCCTCCTGTCAAAATAATTTACATTACTGACTAATTTTACTCAGGCATTTTCATGAAATTCGTCTCGATGGAGGACTGTATTTTTTCCAGCTTTTTTCACTTTTGCCTAGGAATTTTTACAAAAATCTGATTTACTTGTATAATAATTGACTGTAACATAATATGTATATATTTGTGAATTTGAGCAAATTATATAGTGCAGAATATTTTCACATGTCATTTGAATCGGCTTTCAGATGGAATAATAATTTGAAATGAGGAAAGGGAAGAATGAGTGCAGTAATTAGAGGAAACAAGAGCTAAGTGTGCGGGTCTATGACAGGATTACAACTTATGCAAAACATATCTATGTAACTGAGAACTTCCTCTAGACAGTGGTTCCCCACCTTCTTTGTTTATTGTTTAACATATTCGCACACTCCTGGTCCTAGCCTTTCATTTTCCCTCTGATACCATTCTGGCTTCAGGATATCACAATTTCTTTCAACAATATCAATCACTATATCAACTCCACTTCCGCCTCTCCTTCTCAGTGAAGTACTACAAGTGGTTATAGGTCAGCCACTCTCGTGTCAGTCAATCAAAAACAAGGACAGCATTCTCGTATCAAGTATTTCTCTCAATAAAATGCAATAATTGAACCTGAGTGATAGTTGCCTAACCCAGGGCTGGCAACTTTTCATTTTCCCACGTGTAGCGAAAAAAAAAATTTTTCGGTGCAAATTTTGCATGGAATAAAGAGTAATTGTGTGTAAACGTAATTATTTCCTATGTGTAGCAAAAACCACTTGGGAATTTCTCATGTGTAACAATCGCTACACACGCTACAAAAAACTTGCCGGCCATGGCCTAACCAACACTCGACTGCTTGTTGAACATATCAAACAGCCAGTTAAAATCACCTCCAAGTTAAATGTAAATTAATTAACAAACTAATTAACTGACAGATGTAATGGATCCAAAGGGTGGGTCACAGGACCATGATTCTCATGCATTGATTTCCAAACTTGGGGCGAGCCTCCTGGAGGACGCACGTATGCTTCAAAAGAGCGTGAGACATTAATAAAAAAATAAAAATAAAAAAAAACAAAAACAACAATAACGTTATATATTGACCAAGGGTGGCACAGAGGTGCACCGAGCTAAGGAGTGTGTGACCAAAACAAGTTTTGGAGCCATTGCTCCAATATATAAAAAAACAAAAAATAAATCAGTGATCAGGATGTCTATGTTATTTTAGTGGATTTTTTTTGAGAAGAGAGAATGGGTAAAGACGATTAAAAAGGCAAAAAATTGTACTTTACTATTTCCTCTTTCCCACAAGAAAATCTTGAAACCGCCATTGACTGCCAGTTAGGATTTAATTTGCAGTTGAGTCACGCATCTGGCTATCACAAAATTATACAAAATAAAAATTTGAAATTGAAAAACCTCTATGCGAATATGTCTACAGGTATATACCAGTAATACCTAGGCTATTCACTTTTTCATATTTTCTCTTGATCTTCTCGTACCTTATCTTTTTGGTTTTTCCATAGGTACGTATAATAATAATGAAATTATATTCCCCATATTTCTAATCTGGTTCTTTTTCCCTCTCTTTCTTCTGATAAATCAAGCAACCCAAAAATTCATACTTTGTAACTCTCTGTGTTCTCAGTTGCTCGACACTTCACAATAATCTGTTTGTGCAGGCAGGAACATTTTTTTGTACTGTTTCATTTTATGTTCATCGAAGTATGTGTTCATTTTTCTTGTTAAATATATTGTGTTATTTTTTGAAAATGTTTTGGTAAACTTTTTAATGGCAATGGCCACTGGTGGTGTCAACTACTAGGTACAGCTGGTTATTAATGATCTTGTAAGTATTGCATGTTCCAAAGTACATAGCCTAGGTTTTCAATATTTATAAAATACGATCAGCATGGTCTAAATTCGAGTTCTACAAATTCCTGGCAGGCTATGCGAGTCGGATGATACAGATTCTGTGGGCACCATCCAATGTAGATGATAAACACCTAGGCAACCTGGACGTGTCATAGGTTGAAGACATTGTTGGGACTGTTGGGTAGTAGGGTCTATTTGTGACCCCCTTGGCATACCACGTGAGATCACCTTTAACTATAGGTGGATGGTGGTTTAATTTCCAACAAGTATTTAGCTATCAAAGTTACTTATAGTTAGACTATACCTATTCTCTGTTCACGTTAAGAAGTGTGTGATGTCATAAACCATATCCACCTTCATCTGCTCGAAACACGATGTTTCTTTACTCCACAAAATGAAGCTTCTGATTGTATAACAATGAGCATTGATACCTTCTGATTCTGTCGTCACAAACTTCTTAGCGTGAACAGAGTATAGATTCAAAATTATATTTTAGAACCTGAAGATCTGACAATATCTGAGTGAAGAAAGACAGACTTATTCTCGGGCGGATACCTCTGTCTAAGAGCGTAGCCAGTATTTCTTTAATGGGGGTGGATCAAAAACAATTTGTTGACTTTTTTTCTCATTTAGCTCGTCACTCTTGAAAATTTAGAAAATGGATAAATTTATCATCTATGGAACTCACTGTCGCATATTTACTACTAAAAGTTTTTTCAAATTTGAAAAGTGACCAGCGAAAAAAATAAAAAAGTTACATTAGGTTGGTAATAAAGTTTGATTCGATTGCAACAAATTAAATTTTTTCTAAAGAAATTATTAACGACAGCTAAGAGAATGCTCATCTACTTTTCCAAAGATTCATTTAATATTAAAGCTTCAATACGTTTTGGTTTTATATGGTGTGCATGTTGGTATGAAAGATACTTATATATACTGTAGGTCTGTAGGTATGTGTGCCTGCATGTGAAGGATATTCTTAATTCATCAAGGTGTTGATTTTTTTTAATCCATGTTACCTAAATCTGTCCATGCTAGAATAATTCTTGCACCCAACCAAAAAACATATCCATGTAAAAGGAAGTCATGGGAGTTTTTGCCCGTTGGCTACATCTGATGGTAAATAGCATTTGCTTTTTTTTTTTAAATTCTCAAGCATAATGCTCAATAGTTAAAGCATATGCTCAATAATGAGCATAGGTACGACGCATGAGGCTATCACTCACTTTCTGTACCTATTTTAAAATTTTAAAATAATACTAAATAAAATAAATTTTTTCAAATCTTTATAACTATAATAATAATAAAATGTACTGTGGTTTCAGTCATGTTCATACTTACCTGTTCACACTTCCTATTCACAGTTATCTTTCTTCTCTGTCTTTTTTTCATATATTCTTCTTCTCTCTTGTACTAGTAGTCACAGTTAATCACCTTTTTTTCTACACGTCGATCTTTTCCTTTTAATTAACGAACTTTTCTATTTCTTACCTGTTAATCACTTTTCATGTTTCATCTCCACCAATTGTCATCTCATCTCATTCATTTTTCTTATCTCCTAACCCAGTATATACTTCTCTATTTTATATTTTTCTCCGCCGAACTTTCCATAATATTCTATGATTATCTTTTTCTTTATTATATTTTTTATTTTATTTTTAACTTAAATAAAATCTCGGAGGGAGAATAGAGTCAGTCAACTCAGTCATTTTCCAACAGCTTTAAGAGCAACATGTTTTATATCTTCTTGTTCTGGTTCGAATATATTTTTATAATTTTTTAAAATGTGTTAGTTTTTTCAAAGGTAATGGGTAATATTTGGTGGTGTGGTTCCTGGTTTTCACTCAAGTAAATGGCAATCTTGTATGTAAATTCTATAAGAGATTCTGAGGTACATTGGGGTAAAAATATAGCCATTTCCATGCTGACATCGGGTCCACAAACTCTGGCAGATTGAGCCAGTTGGGGCAATAATTCTAAGTTGTTTCCCTTTGCAAATGAAATTTAATTCAAGAGTTCTTGTAGCCATGGCCCGTGGTAATTTTATAAAAAATAATGTCGGGACTGACGGGTAGTGGTGTCCGTATTAGGTCCCCTGGCATACCACAGATATGCTCAAGAACTTATTAGCATTTTCAATAGTTTTGGTTTCTGGCCTGAACAAATGTATAATAAGTTTATAAAAAATCAGTTTTCAAAATACACAATTATTATAAGATTAAAACATTGTTTGTAATCTAGCGCACTCACACGGCTGTTTCCCATGCTATATTTTGTTCATAAGTGAGTACACTATATCCAATGAATATCCATAAAGTTAAAATTTTATCTTCTCCTAACAACTCACGTAACATCCGAACTGAGTAAGCATATAAGATTGCAACTTGCATGTTTCAAACCGATTGCTTCTTGTTTTAAGAGGCAATATTAAAAATGCTCTGGCATGCTGAGCAAATACTGAGGATGCTTGAGCATTTTCAGCATAAACACGTGCCAAGCAAATATCTGAGCATACTCAGCATTTTCCCATCAATAATAAATGCTCGAGCATTTAACATCACTAGCTACACCTTCGTCTCTATCAACTGACCGCTAAAAAATTAAAGTCATGTGTAATGCTTAGGTAATATTCTGTATAAATCCAACACTGTTTCATTTTCATTTCGTTTTCTGAGGGAAACTTCCGCGGATAACATATTTAAAAAAAAAAAAAAACAAGTGATAGAACTGTTTGTTTTATTTTTTCTTTTTAGTTTCGAAAATCGTGGATGAATAGAATAGGAAGGCGCGACCAAGACGACATTAGCAATGATGTAAGACACATTCAACTATCCAGAATAAAAACGCCAGCTGATCGTTTACCGAATAATAAAGAAGAGGTTGGAAGAAACGCTTTGCGAATCACTGTAACTTCAAATCTAAGTTCTACCGAGAGCAGTCAGTGCGCGGACACTTTACAAAGTCGAAAACGTAATTTTAAATTTTCTGAACTTATACCATACAATACTTTACCATTCGTTCGTGGAAAATTGAAATTTAAAACACGCTCTTTACCTAACATAATTTAAACGTACCAACGATAATTTTTTTTTTTTTTTTCAAAAAATTAATCTATTTTTTTTATTATTTATGTGTTTTGATGTCTTTTGTATGTGTAATTTTTAAAATTTTGTTCTATCGATATTTTTGAATGTTTACGCTCCGTAGAAAATAAATATTTATGTTTCTGACAACGATTGTGATTTGAAATCTGAAATTTCAGTATTGATTATTTGCTCGTAATGAGAGTTGTTGAATAAACGATAAGAAGTACTTTTTTGGTAATAAGGTGGGTAGCTATGCAAAAAGCATTACCACACAAATCCTACACTATAAAGGCTTCAGCATACCGGCTCGATACTGAGGCAGTAAAATAAAATTCAGGCAAGTAAATGGATGGCATACTGAGCGTTTTACAGAATTCAGAACGCGATATTCTACATTCGGTGCTATATTCCTTATTTGGGAGGGAATAATTTTTAAATGGTTTTCTATAAATGTCTACTCAATAATTTCGATCCAGTATTACCCTTTAGGGATGGGGGTGGGCACGTTTTTCTTTTATGACTTGAAGAAAATTTTGGTACTATTTGCTGTAATTCAAGTGGGTATTTATGCTTAATTATATCTATTTTATTTTCTTGTTATCATGAATAGGTCCCAATTTTTGTGACATAGTCACAAAATTTGATATAAACAATCAGACAGCTAAAGACCAGACCAAATGATTCTGATGTAGATTGGCTGGTATTTTCATTTTTATATTAGCTGTAAAATACCTCATTTTGGATCAATAGCTACATGAAATTTGAAACAAATATTCACTTCAATCTATTGTAACATTGTACCAATTTTCCGGTGGATTGGCCAGGTTATACAGTGATGATATTCAAGTAAAATGTGTCGAAATTATTTTCTTACACCAATACCAAGGTGGTCTAATTTGTCTGGATAAATTAGACAGCATGAGGAATGCTCCGAAATATCGTGTCAGTATGCAATAGAAAATATCGTATGCGATACTTTTTACCACCTCAATATCACGTAGACCACCCTGCTTTAATACCACGCCAGGGTGCTGCAGCCTCAATACGAGGAATAATTGTATGTATGTGTGTGTGTGCGCGCATGCGTGCGCGCAAACGTGTTCTGGATAACTAAATCAACAATGTTATTGAAATTGACAGAAAATTGGTTTTTTGGTACAAAAAAACGATCAAGTTAGTTTCCAAGTTTAAGAAAATTCATTGAATAGAAAAATGAACATCTTAATTTGTCCATGAGCAGCAGTGATAGCAATTAATGATGAAAAATTTGCCTGCAATAAACGTTTTCTTTAAATATGCAATCTATCATCCAATTTTGTGATTAATCCGAAACACAATGGAAAGAAAATGTCTCATATAGATTGTTGAATCCAAAATCGTGATAGTTGATAATTTAATACAAACTTTGGGTGGATAATAATTCCGCAAAAGTAGTTGAAACATGCCTTATCTCAAATAGCAGTTCCATGTATTTTAATGTATCAGTTCCATGCAGTATACAATCTTCACAATTAAGACAAAAATTTATTTTTCAGGACGATTATTGGGAAAAAAGAAAATATCAAACTAAATATCTAATAACTTGAGAACCAACTGACCAACTAAAAACCAAAATTGGTAGGTTTAATCCGTATCTTACAAGTGACGTTTTAATTAAATTTCGTGTCTGTTAAAAAAAATTGCAACTTTTATTGAGTTTCACATAAAAAATTAGTCGCTCCAACAGTCCTGAGGCATAAATTCCAATCGAATTTAATACTATGTTGAATGGTCTTAAATCAATTTGTGTTTCAAATTTTGTGACTATTTCTTGAAAATTATTCATTTAGAATCATTATGCTGTCAGAAATGCAACATAATCGCCCATAGCTGACGTATCGTATAACCAATCGGTACTAAATTTGAATGGTATTGTCCTTGACTTAGTACTAGTGTTTTATCCAAATTTCGTGACTATGAAACAAAAATTACACCCTGTACCGCTTTAATAGGAATGGTACATACATACATACAAAAATAAATACTTTTTATAAATTTTCCAAAATGATGCCAAAAATTTCCTTGGATAATGAAAAATGAGCGGAACTGTAGAGACAAAATGCGGGTAACTGTATGATTTATAAAATAAACTTGGCATGGAACTGGCCCACTCCCCAGGAGGTTTGCGCACAACTGCAGCGCTCCCCAGGATTCTGTTATTTAACATGAATTTTGATGTTAATATATAGTTCTTTAGATTTGGTAGTTATCAGTTACTCATTCATGGGGCATTGATGGAAATGATGGTTTTTTGGTCAAGATTTGAAATTTTCGAACTTAATTACAGCTCTCAGAATAAATCTGTCAAAACCAAACTTCTCAGAAACCTTTTAAAGCTAGGAATCTACAGGGGGCCAAAATTTTGATAAAATCGGTTGAGTGAGAGAAGCGTGATGCTGTGACAAAGAAAAATAACTTCAATTTATAATACACAAGCTGAATGACCCGCCCTTCGAGCAGGTATGACATAATTAGCCTATTGAATTTCCATTTCTCACAACTAGCACTGAACTAAAACTCTAAGGAAGAACTAAAAACTAATGTTCAACAGAACAGGTCCAGAGTAAAACTTCGTGGAAGCATTGGAACCTAATTCCAGTTTTCAGTTTTTAAGTTTTCATTTCTCAGTACTGACACTAAAATCCTTTCTTGGAACTTAAAACAAACCTTGAAATAAAATATGTAGCGCAAACCAAAACGTTTTTAGTGGAAATTTTCAAACTTAATTGCAGCCCTCAGAATAGAGAATTTGAAGCAAAACTTGCCAAAAACGACCTAATGAGAGTCCAGAATTTTGTGAAAATCCATCAAGTCGGAGGGGACAGAATGCTGAAATAGAAAAAATCAACTGCAGTTTTTAATACAGACAACGTTATTTTAAAACTATACGATGCTGTATGTGTTTGTTCGATTCCTCAAGAAAATTCAGAAATTTTACTTTTTTTTTTTTCATGCGATGAATGTTTTTATGACAGAATATTCTCCCGAATTATTTGTCCATAAATATCCCAACACAAACGGAGCTTACACATCCAAGAAAATTACTCATCAAACATTTTCCATAGTTATATGTTCATAAATCATCAAACGCCGAATGATTAAATTAAATATGGTGACAAAACTCAATTTGACTGAAAAAGTTGGCTCAGTCTCGGGCAACGAGGTAGCCATTGGACTAAAATTATATCAATTTTTATTGCAGCCGATCCATACCGGAGATGAAAATTCTTCTAGGAAGAGGCAGAAGAGGCTGTCACAACTCGTCTCCGACAAGAAAATCTATAAATCGTGAAGCTTGACCAATTTTTCATAAGGTGTATTATTGAAAATTGATTTTTGTTTTTTTTTTCTTTCTTTTAAATCGAAACGCACCCTTTCCGCTCATATGGGCGTCCTCGTAACCCGAATCAACATCTAACAAAATTATAGTCATTAAATGAAAGCAAGTTGTCAAATTGGCTCTGCTTTGAGTTGATTTTGCGAAAGGCGGGCGAGAGGCAATAAGTGAATGCTTTGAGTTCGAAATGAACCGAAATTTCGTACAGCATTGTCTTCGTTTAATCATTTGCGAAAAGTTGTCCATTGGAGAAGGAAGAAGCTTTATTTCGCATTAATTAAACTTCAATTCAGTAGTGGTAGACCTACACTTGTGGAAGCAACGTTGTTTTGGAATACAGGACATTTTGTAGGATAGACATTCGAAAAATTTCCAAAATCTCACTTTTTCACCTCGTTTTGTTTGTTTGTAGAAGAAAAATAAGACGAAAGCATAATTAATCAAAATGTTTTCGACTAGGAATAGGTGCGGTATAATACAATTATTTCTGAAAATTTTTTGAATGGTTCTCTTTCTCTACAGTCGTAACGAACATTGGAGGCGACAGGTGGTTTGTTTTGTCTTGCAGAGATTCATTTTATTTGGTTAAAAAATGTTTGTATCATTTTACTTCGCCACTGAATAACAAATTCATTCGTAAAATGCACCTATATGGCAAAAAAAAAAAAAAAAAAAACTTTTAGGGTACTTATTAAGTGAAACAAAAAGTAATTTTTTCTGCTCCTAGTCAAACTAGAAGTTTTAATACCTACCGATTTTTATTATGTCTACTTTTTCGTCTTGTTAATTTCATTTTTTTTTTTTTTTTTTTTTTTCCAGCAATATGATACTGTAATATTCAGAACAAAGTTTCAGACTTGCAGTTGAAACAAAGTTTTCGAGTTCGTACATAATTTTAGAAGTCGAAAGTCCTTGAGAAGTTGGTCGCTATCAGTACCTACATGTAAATAAAAGACAAAAGAGCAAACCCACTCAGTTATTAAAGTTTTGAAACAAAAATTGGGAAAATACGACGAGTTGGTGTTCGTTATTACAACACCTTCATCCTGAATGGACAAAATTCCATGAAATGAAAACATTCAGCGTCTTAATAATAATGCGTGTCGGTACATTGAAATGAATGGCTATTTTTATTGAATTTTTTAATTTGGCCTTAACCATAAACATATAGGTAAATGAAAGTAGTTTTAAATCATTTTGCAATAGACTGATTATGCCATAATCTATTAAAATCGTTTTATCGCAAACTGGAGGCAAATTATAATAAGTGGACATGAAACTCAACGTAATCTCTTTACAGACAAGAGACAATCTTCAATGGCAGATTCCGAATAAGGGAAGTGGCCATAAAATACCCACCGAAAAATTCAAATGTGTAACTTAGAAAAATTATAAAATTCGAACATGACTCCTCCAATGTATCGACTTTATTAATGGAAGAGAAATACTGAAAATTCAAGTGTTTAAAATAAGTTTTAGGACAACGGGACATTGTCATGACTTACGACGCATGATGCACGAATTTCCATGAATGCATTGGGGAAAAATTGATAAAATCATTAAAATTTGGGTACGTTAAGAGGCCAGTGAATTATTCAGCTTATTAAGTAAATGTTGGAATATAAAAGTTATTGGGCGATATTCTACGCACTGGAGCCCGTTCAGAATAAATAAATAAAAAAGAAAACTGGTTAAATAGGTATTACCTCCTCGATAACTGATAATTCGCTCCGTGGCCTTTTCGGTTGTCATAACTTGTGCGACATCTGTGATTTCACTGGTTTATGTTGTGATAATAATTCAAGTTCTGCAACAAACTTGTTCGAATAATCATGTAAACAACCCCGTTTGGGTAACAATTAACCATCTGCAGAATGGGTTGCGAAAGTAGTACTCGAGTGAAGGTAGAGTTTGTTTATTCCAAACGCTGTGAGGACTGCAGTAAGGACTTCACCGGGTGAACAACCATCTTATTCTGAACAGATTGGGTGCGCTCTTATTTACTAGATTGTTACCTGGGCGTTTATTCTGAATGCACCCCTGCGTTATACACAAACGTCTCGCTGCGAATTCATTTCCAGGACTAACGACCAAAAATACTTCTAATGGACACTTTTACGAGTTACGTGAAAACAAAATTTTACTGTTCCTTGTGAAGTTGGTGATCCCAGTACATACCATCACATTAAGGCAGAGGAATCTTTCGGACGATGTGGGGATCCTTGGCCAAGGCATGCCACTTTGTGTTTCAGCAAAAGTAGGATGGTATCCAGTGAGTGAGGCTTACTCCTACCTGGTTTGATCTTCACCATTGTTGTCTCCAAAATTCCATGCCATGGACCACCCCCTGAATTTGCCCAAAATATGAATGAACCACATACTTTAATCATAATATAAGGATGTCTGTGGAATACCTTGTTGTGAGAAAGTATTCTCACCAGAAGGTAAATTCAACAAAATTTAAGCGTGTTCAGCCACTTCATATTTAACATATGGGTAAGCCAAAACCAAGACAAACACTGGCGATTTTAAAGCCAGTTCGGACAGTTTTTATACTGGCTTAATTACACGCACACATACACACATACGTAAGAAATACGTACATAAGTGAGAGCGGCCTGGTTGCGTCATCTCTTATGGTGATAAGAGATGATGCACTGGTTTGTATACGGATTGTGACATCATCCAATTGTCGAGATGTGTCACGATTCAGTACTCGTACATTACCTGCATGTACTTGCAAGTAATTACGATCGAATGTAATTTGTGTTGGTTTTACATCGCAAGGACGATTATTTGCCAGCCCTTTGAGGCGGCAACTGTCATCGAGGGGTCCAAGCCCCTTTACCTCATACAGGTGAGTCCCCACAATGTCTAAAAACTTCATTTGTAAAGAATAGCGTGGTTGGGATTGTGGCACCACCCAATGCCTATGAAGTTGTGCTGACAAACCAGTTGAAAAATCATTCAGAAAACTAGACAACAAACCTCCTCAAATTTATTGCTTGTTGTAATTATTTGATATTTATCATAAAATTTATACATTAAAATATTATTATGATTACATTCTTTCCCCTAAGGCTCCAAAACAAACGCACTAAAATACATGTTCTAAAAAATTTTAAATTATTGTCTCAATTTACAACCCACCTCCCAGAAATTAATTCTACATGGTACTGAATATTAGTTCAAAGAAGTCAGCAATTTCCGTAGATATGTGGCCCAAATGATTGCATTTTCTCCTGGTTCACCTCGCTAAAAAAACCTTTCAGTATACTACTGCTGTTTGGATCAAGCAGCAGGCACTGGGGCCAATCAAAATATAAAGTAACCCCTGCTTTACAACAGGCAAGAGAGATTCTCCTAGAAAAATAAGGGTGAGTAAACCCATATATTAATACACACCCTTCAAGAGTAAATGAACAGACCTCATGAGAAACTAAATATTCATCTGCACAAGTACCTACTCAGGGGCAATGGGGTCTTTGAAACGTACCTAAGTTAGATGGAGTGTCCCATATCCCCGCACTTTCAAAGGCAAAATGATGACAATGCTTGATACACTCTACTAAGGTGTTGAGCATGAGATTGGGAATGAGAAGAGTATAAAGGTCCCTGGAAGATTTGGATGATGGACACTTCTCCTAGAATAACCTGACAAGGCTAATAATGTGCAGCATGTATGTATATAATAATGTGTCCTCCTTCGCTATCGAGATCCTGAAGAAGTGGATAAATGTGGAATGGTAGTGGGAAAGGATGGAGAGAAATCAGTAGAACCGCCTAGCACTTGCCAACTGATCTTTCAGCTGCTACAGTAGCAAAGATCATCAATAGGAAGGAGATATTAGAACACTGGATTGCTTGCTCCAAAGCATTCCCTGTTGTCTGGACACAGACCGAGAAAGGTAATCCTAGGATAGTTCCATTATGGGCGTATTTAGCATGCCTGTATTACCATACAACCTACCATCATTAATAGGCAGATCTATTGCAGAAATCTGAAAAATTAAAAACTAAAAAAACTCTGGCCCAGCAAGCTACTCTAGAAAATGTTAATTTTCTTAAACAAAATAAAAAAAAAAGTAAATAATCTAACTAGGTGAACAGATAAATAAATGAATGAATAAAAATCAAATTATCAAAAGTAGGTACATATTTAGCAGAATTCTCGACAAAAATTCAGTATCTACATTTAAAATGAAGTGCCAAGAAATTTCATAATGAATTTCATTACAAAGTTACAAAAATGTACTCGTGTTATTAAATGATTACTTAGCAAATAAAATAATAGCAAGCCTGCTTTCCAACCATCTTCTGTGGTTCATCTGAAATTTTTCTTCTTGTCTTTGCAATAGTTTAAGATTTTTTCAAATCACTTCTACGGATAAATCGTTAAGCCGATTGAAACCAAATTTTGAAGAATGTTATAACACTCAACGTGTGTACCAAATTTTGTACCTATATCACTTAAAAATTACGCATTTTATAACCAATTAAATTCAAAAATCCAACGTAATAGTAGGATGTACCGGATGCATCATTTGAAAAAGCTGGACCAAGAACAATAGGTCTCATCCTTGTCGAGATCTGATCTAAATAAGTTTAAAGTTTACATACCTACCCATATTTATATTATCATGTATACCTACGTATGAATTTCAGTTGATAGTGCCAAAAGTTTCCTGAGGTCATGAAACAAAAAATGAACCTACCCTCCCTCCTGTGTCGTAATAACGAATCAATTTTAATATATTATAGATTTTCTTCGAAAACCTACACAAAACAAATACATTTTAATTCGATATGGTGATAGTATAGAAAATTTCTGGAATAGGTGAGTAATAAACCAGTATTTTCATCGGCAATGACGTTAGCAAAATTGAACGAGTACTCATGCGGGTTAAACGCAAATTTCTTTGACACAATGAAGAAATTTTAGCTGACGTTACCAAAAGCATATTATGCTAAGAATTTTTGAGAGCTTGAGACAGTTTTTCTGAACAAAAAAGTCCAATAATAATTTTTGACAATGATTTTCAAGAGTATACCTATATCTGTATGTCAGTCAATACCAAAATCCTGGTTTCGAAGTGAAATTTTTCAGCTACGGTACCATAATTTTAATTATTTCGAATTAAAAATTTCAAAAAGCATACTTTGTACCTTTTTCCAGAGATACCAGATGTTGTCGAGGCTGTTTTTCATTGAAAAAAAACTACAGCACCATTTGTTCAAAACACAGTGGGACAAATTCTTAAAAAAATTTTTGTTTAAGGAAATCTTTTTCATAGATATCAATAAATTACAGTAAAAAAAAAAAATAAAAAACACGAATCGCTATTTGTATTTTGTATATAGTAGAGGAGACTGGAACACTTTTTTCCTTTTCGTTTCTGGTGTAAGCTAAAATTGAGTTAGAAATTTTAGACTAATAAATTTGAAAAGAACGAACCTTCATTTAAAAAACAAAACCAAAAGAAATAATTAACATGAGACAGTTTTTTTATAATTCCATCTTAAATGGGGTAACCTTTTTTGCTCTGTGGTATAATACCCCAGTGTAACATGAAATTTAGGTAGTATACTAAGGTACATGTTAAATCCCATAAAAAAAATATTTTTTCAATTCAAAAAATTAAATTTATTTCATATAATACAATATGAATTACTCTGCATTTAAAAGTAATTATGTTTAGATGACAGATAATATCTGCTATATGAATTGTAACAATATAATTATTATTATTAAGAAAATTGATTATTTTTCAATTCTAACATTTTCCTCGTGAATTTTCTAATTTAAAACTTTCACCGTGTCCTAAACTTTTTCAACAACCAGTCTTTCATGTTTTTGGGCAGTTATAATTAGGAAAAATATTTTCAAAACATTAAAAGGTACTTTCAGTATGTTTCATGGTGCATCATAAAATTTACACCATGGTACACTAGGTTCACCTTCTTATTAGAAATTAACATTATATTTAATCCAATAAGTGTTTTTGGGTGTTGGTAACTGAATAATTAATTACTGACCATTAAACCTCTTTGAAATACATCTAAAAATCTGAATGCTCAACTTCTCTCTTATTGATTACACTTTTTCTGAGTCATCAAAATTTTACTGTCGGTGTAATTTTGATAAATATTGAAATAACTTTTGAACAACAAATTGAGTGACGATAGTAAATGAATGAAGTATTTACCAGATATATGATGCATAATGCTGCGGGACCAGTTTGGCCAAAAATTCAAGATAAGTCAGTTTTTTCCATGGTACACTTGCTCCATGGTACCTTGGTCTTCCCTAAAGTACGGTTAAAAATGGGGCTGAAATAGAATTAATAGTTGTGTACGAAAAGTTTACAACTGAAATATGATAAGAGTGGACTTTTGAAAAAATGATCCAAATTCTCTACTCCCTTACCCTATTTTTCCACCATAAAAAATTATACGCTGCTTCACCGCCCCTAATCTCAACCCCTATAATAGTTAGGTATAAAAATGTGGATACTTTTTTGTTTCAAATTCTATGTACATTAACTTTATATGAAAGTACTTTCATTGCAGATTGCTTAGATACCGAGGGAAATTGAAAAACCTAAAAATAGTCGCACGTTATACCTTCTAGTCCCGTTGAGAGCGCAGTATAGTAGATTATCGGCAATTCAGGAGCCCACTCTCAACATATTTCATCGGTTAAACCTTTTGTAACTATTAATTCCGTTGAAAACTCAATGTCATTAGGCTATCCATTTAATGATCAATGTAGGTAGGTACTTATAGTTTTCAAGACTCCGATTTCCAGTACTTTTAACATATTTTGAAGGAAAAATACACTTTGTTGAGTTTGTATTTTTGGAAATTTTGCAATAAAACACATGAAAATTATGAACTACCGTTTTATGCTAAAAGTTATGTTGAAATTTAGACATGTCCTCTCTTTGACATATTAAAATATGTTTCCCAAATGTATGGCTAAGTAAAGACCGCTAATAATAAATATCAAAAAAATTGAGGAGCGTTAAAACATGAAAATGAAGGGAGAAGTTTTTTTTTTTTGTGCAAAACTTTGTCGGAAAGAATGAAAAATTTATCTCATATTTAGAAGAAAAAAAATGGCCCAAATATTTTACTTTCACTGATACGGTCAGTAGGTAAATTAGATGTAATAATGTATCAACCATATCATGATGATGATAAAAAAAACTTCGGTTACCATTTCATTTTGTTGAAATTACACTTCAATGATTCAGAATCGTAATTTTTATTCAACATAACGAATTCACATAGATAGAAATTCATTTCAGTTAGGTACCTAACCTTGGTTTTATTACAAAAAAATAAATCAATCTTTCCGACTTAATTAAGAATTTAAAATGATTTCTCCCCCATTTTCATTTTACATTTTAGCGAGATGTAGTGAACGAAAAGGCAAAAAAAAAAAGATAAGGAAAAATATCAGAAGCCATAAAAAAACTCGTGCTTTTAGAAGTTTGTTGGGACGTAGAGTGAAAGATAAGTATTTTTTTTATCACTGACTTGATTTTCTCGAATGCAACTTTCCGTTCAAGGAAATCAGTAGGTAGCGTAACTATTTTCAATGTTAGAATGAAGTAGCTTTACAGAAACACAAAGAAAAAAACGAAGTTTCCGTCAATTCGTTTGCTGGATATACATGAAAAAGTACCAAAAGGGTGGGTATCCATTTGAAATCTACTTTTGTATAAAGAAGAAAAATGAAATATTTTTTGAAAAAAAAAAAAATGGTTCCAAAATTCATGAAAAAAAATCTCAAAATAAATAAAATATTACCTTCCAAAAGAATGTTATTTCAAAATTATTAATATACATAAGAGACTAGTTTATTTGTGATGCAAATGTAAGCAGTAGGTGATTTTGATATTGAAAAAATGTACTTATTTACATAGTCGAATTATCAACATGAAAACAATTGTTAGTTTTCTTTATTTCAATATAAGATTTACAGTACCTACCGGTACGTAGTTATCAAATGAAAAATTATACAAGCACTGAAAATATTAACAATCAAAAAATTAAAATAAAATACTAGACGGCTACAGATGAAGAGTTTGAAATAATAGGTACTAACTTATGAACCGAATTATGTGCGAGATAAGAGAGAAAAAAAATGAAGAACGCCATGGAAAGGGAAAAAAAGAAGCCAAAGTTTTCAAAAACGGAGAAATTTTCATCACAGAAATAAAATTTGGTCTTTTTGACGTTTGGAGATAAAGCATTGAAATAGGTAAGTGAAACTTTTTCATACCTAACTATTATTGTTAATAAAGTAATTTTTGTGGTAGCTGCGTTTGTAAAAATATTGTAAACTTATAGATACAGTTGAAAAATTCAAAACAGCAACGATTCTCATTTTTCTTGTAAAAAAAAAAAAAGATAAATAAATGAAATAAAATGAAATTGAAAAAGAATGAAGACCAAATGAAAAAAAAAAATGTAGGTAATGTAGCAGAAAAAATCCTGCAGTTTGCCAGTTTTATTCTACAATTCAAAAACGTAAAAAAAATTGATAAAATTTACAGATTGTTATCGATATTTCACAAATACATCGAGCTATCGATATTTTATTGTTAAAGTTTCAAATAAAAAATTACGAAAAAGTATCTGTAAGATTATAAATTTTTTTGACAAAAATATCGAACTATCGATGTTTTATTGCAATAGCTCTGCCCGTTTTTTTTTTAAAAATACTGGAGAAATTGTCATAGATTTTTTATCAGATTAGCTCCTGTATGTAAACTATGTCCGACTAAAATTTTACAGCCCTATTACTTCGGTAGTTGTCTCGCAATATTTAAAAATCCGCACTATCGATGTTTCTCTGATATTGTTTTACAATTTTATAGAAAACGGTATCGCAATAGACATAAAATTTTTACCAGATTTACTTCCATGTGAAACCCATCTCCTACTGAAATTTCAGCCGTATTTTTGCAGTATTCTTGTCAAAATCTTCAATTTTCTCCAAAAGTACTAAACCAATAGGCACTAAACTTTTTTCAGACCTGATTTTATATAAGGATATCCTCTAGTGAAAATTTCAGCCCTATCCATTTTATAGTTTTCTCAAAATTGTAACCATAAAATTTAGGCGATACATGTACCTAATTACAAATTTGAATTTTTTGTGCCAAAATTTTCCATTTGTTACGAAACAAAAAAGCACCAAACGCCACCCCGGGTCGTTTCATGAGATCGAAATTAATAAGTATATTTTCATAGAAAACCTTCTTGAAAAATACCGTAGTAATAAGTAGGTACCTACGTAAAAATGGACTTACGTACCTACCAATATCTGTTTTCGCTCCAATCTTGAAGGAAAAACAAATTCTCACTATGAAATCAGAGCACCCGTTTTCGTCGACGGTGAGATAAATTTATGAAAATGCTTACAAAGTTTTCACGTCAAACTCCTTTGTAATATTTCCTTTTTCGAACGAAAAATTACAACTTTTGTTAACTAAGAAGAAAAATATTTGAATAAGAAAGAAAGCTGGAATGTAGCAGTTATTCTTTCAAGCCAAAATGTTGCGTCATTATCGGTTACCCTAATTAATGACACTAAAAACAAATAATTAAAAAAATAAAAAGTTTGAACAAAAAACCAACAATACGTTCAACTACAAAACTACTGTACCTAGCGTTAATTTTAATTTTTTTCTTCAAATAGGCTAATACTTAATTTAGCTTATTTATTAAGATAGAGACAAAAATTTCAATAAGAATACTTACAAAAATATTTAGTGTTAAGCGTATCAGTTCCGATTTTTAATTAAAATAATATGCGGGCATAGTTTTATAGTTCCCGCACCGTTAATGGCATATGAAAAAGAGGTTTAAAGTTATTTGCGACTAACAAATTTTGGGTCCCTGAATTAATCAAATATCTTATAATTATTTTGAAAAACTGAATCTAATTTTAAGGTCTCTCCCGTTTTCTTAGCACTGAATACGAGCGAGCTGCCAGATGTGCGAATTTTTTCTATTTTTAAACTGGTCGTTGCATAAGAATTGCATTGAAAAAACCAAAAAAAAATCCGCTCATCTGGCAGCTCTAAATCCGGGCTTATGGAAGTCGCACCAATAAAAGCCTTAATGTTAAAGATACTACCCATGTTCACCCGTATTCTGGAACGATACTTAAAAGTAAAGATTCGCTACTTAAATCATGTTTTATTTGTGACCCTTATGTATAAGTATAGGATAAACCTGGTTAAACGAGTACTTAAGTCTAACTTGACTATCAGAGACGTTCTGGAATACTGGTGGATAAGCAGTTATTTGTTGTATAGTATAGAATGACTGACTAAAATTAACTGATAAGATACTTGCACTAAGTACAAAACTTAAGAAACTTAAAACTGTCTTTACTACCGATTGAGTACAATTAATTAAAAATTAATTACACATTTTTGAATATGAGGGTTGAAATTGGTTGCGGAAGACCCTCTTATAATTTTTATTTATTACCAAGGAATTATCACCATCCTTCAGAAATTTTTAGAATGCCATTTCAACTGTTCATCACATCTTACTTAATTATACCAGTTTTCTACTTCATCTTTCGTCAACAAAGTAATTGAGTACAAATTTTACTCAATGTTTACTTCCTAAATATTCTGCTTTTAAGGTTCTTACGCCTCTCTCAACTCAAGAAATAATTAGTGTCTCAAAAAATTATTTTGTTTAGAGAAGATGGTTCTAGTAATACGTAAACTAAACCTTTATTAGATATAGCATATTAACGGGCTACAGCCGAGATTCGAGTTGTATAATCTAGTGTATAAAATAAAATTTTTAAAAATTTAAAAAAAATTACAAATATTTTATTGTATTTTTATTCCAATAAATAAATTTTATTATTCTAGAAAATTGTCTTTTTTTTTCATAAATCATATCAAGTGGACGTCCAAAATGATATACTAAAAGTCTCAACCCTTAGCCAACTGGCTTCAGTTAAAATGAGGAGAAATGTCCTTCAAAAATCGGTGTTTTGAAGTTTTTTCATCTAATATCAACCTTAACTGAAAAATGGTTCAGTCAAAAAATGCTGAATGGTATATGTGGAATACCTTGTCGTGAAAAGAATATTCTCACCAGAAGGTAATCAACAGATTACTACGTGTTCTTCCATTTCATATGTATACACATATGGGTAAGCCAAAACCTGGGCTAACACTAGTGATTTTAGAGCTGGTTCAGATGGTTTATATAGGGGCTTATTTATGTGCACACATACACACATACGTATTAATTACGCATGATTTGTCATTTCTTGTATAGATAAGAAATGGCGGACCTGTTTGTGTACCAAATTATGACATCACCATAATTGTCTGATTAGTCACTGTTTGGTACTTGTACATTACTTGCACGTATATAAAAGTAATTACAATCAAATTTAATCTGTACATTAATTTTGTGTCATAGAGACAAATATTTGCCAGCCTTTCTGCGGCAACTGTGTCGGGGTTCCGAGCCCCTTCACCTCGTACGAATGATGTCCCCATAGTATATTTACACCAAAAAAAGTTCTTATTACCTTTTGTCTATAATGCCTCCAACCCCTAAAACGTAAACTTAAAAAATACCACTTTTTGTATTCATACATACCTACCAAAAAATGTGAATTTTATCGTTAAAAACGTGGAAAAAAAAAATTGGTAATAACTCAAAAAGTGTTAGGCCGGTATTCATAGTCGACAATAGGTGTTCATAGACGTAAAGGTATGTTTTTAAACTGCAGTGAAGCAGCTAAAAAATAGTTTCGCTAATAACTGAGAATAAAAAGATGTGTAGCCTCCCGACGACAAACAATATTAAAGCTGTAGAAAAAAACTTGGTTTTACTTAAAAATTATAGCTGAGAACAAGTTTTAAACTAACACTTAGGTTAGTGAACATTGATTGTCAACTAGAAATACCAGCCTTAGTCTTACTGACTCACGGTTGGTCTCAGTCGATTAAATGCTAAAAAATACGTAGAATATAATAGATTACATTGTTCCAGCTAAAACTTTTCATATAAGTTAGGAACTTTCAACTTTGAACAAATAGCTAAAAAATGAGATTTTTTGGTACATTTTCCCTCTTATGTTTTTCTCCGCAGACATTAACACTCCTAGCGACCTCTTCCGAATTATAGTTGATTAAAACAGTGATACATTTAATAGAAAGGGGTTGAAAGGAAAGCGGGCCTAAAAATTTAATTTTTAGGTATTTTTACAGTTGCCAATCTAGATGAAAATTTTCGCTAGTTACAACATAACATATTAAAGTGTACGTAGGTACTTTTTAGCTCTGAATCGATGGAGACCAATCGAAGGTCGGCAGGAGCAATTGTTTTCGAGTTATCACGGATTTGGTATCAAGTTTTTACTCATAAAATTCAATGTTAAATTGACAGAACATAAAAAGTGGTATTTTTTAAGTTCACTTTTCCGAGGTGGGAAGCTTCGTACACAAAAAGGATAAAATCCTTTTTTATCGTAAATATAATGTTCAATATTTTTTGATTGAACTATTTTCCGGCTAAAGTTGATATTGCCTGAAGAAACTTCAAAACACTTATTTAGGAGGCACATTTCCCCAAATCCCCGCTGAAACAAGTGAGGTGGGGGTTGAGACTTTCAGTATATTATTCAGGACGCCTGTCATTGGCGATTTTTGAAAAAAACGAAAATATAACAATTTTCCAGAATAAAAGTTGTTATACATGTCATCTTTACTATTATCTATTTTTTCCTTTTCACTTTCAAAAAATAAAAATAAAGAAAAAGAACACGTTGGCTTCTGCTCGTGCTCTCGAGCATACGTCGGTAGTTTATTCTCAAATTTTTTTTTTTTTTCTGAGAATTGATAAACTGACGAGAAAAATTATAGATTACATTGCTTTTTTTTATATATGAATATTTTTTAAACATTAATTACTTACGAAACTTGTAGCTGAAATCATGCTAATTTCTTAGTTTCTGTTGCATTTCCTTCAAGTCATCCCATTTTCTCGAAAATTTCTCTCTGTTCTCAGATATCTGCTTATATTTTTAATACCTTAACGAACATTAAAAAGTTTCGTACCCAGACAAATTTTATTTGATTTCCCCTACTCCTCCCCCTCCCAAAAACAAAAGACTCCAATGTGTTTTTTTATAAGTTATGGAAAGAGGGGGAAACACCTAAAGTGAACATCACGTTCTACTCTAGTCATGAACAGAACTGCTGCAGGTACAGAATTCGCGATTTCCATAAAATAGTGAATTAATTAGGTATAATTAAAGAAGTATGGCCTCACACCAGTACACAATTCGACAAACATACACATTAATAACCACACGAGTAAGAAAGTGACTAATAAACCCATTCTCTCGAATCGTTTTACTGCCATTCATTTCGATTCTACTCTCACTTTTTTTTTTTCGAATCTTTCGAGCCATTTCAATTCCAACCTCTTTTTTGATATTTTCTTCTTATTTTTTCTACCTCTACATCGTAATGTCCTCTGCCTATTTATCTTTCATTTGTGTTGGTCAAAACTTTAACCAGAATCAAAAATTCGTTGTCCTTCTTTCAAGAAAATTTATATATTCGTTTTTACAGTATTTTTTTCAATTTTCGTATTTTGGATAGCAGTATTTTTACGGCATAACTATGTAGATTTTCAAAACATGTAAATATACAAAAAAAGAAAATCGCGATCGCGGGTGCATCTTTCATGTGTGAAAAATGTTTTTTAGTGATATCAATTTGAATGGTTAGCGTGGCTGATACACAGGCGATACAAAAAAAAATACAAAAATACAAAAACAATAAAAATTATGGTAAGTTTTCATTTTGTTTTCTCATTTTCACGAATTAACTTCTTCCCCAAAAGAAGTACCTACTTCTCACCCCTTTCATATTTTTGCCTCCCAATATGAATTTTGGTTTTTCTTACTTTCTCAACGAAGGTGAAATTTAATTTCTTCTTCAGAATTATGTGGTCGAAACCCGTTATGAACTTGATTTTCATTACGAAAAACAACTCATCATCCCTTTGACCTTTAATTATGAATAAGAACTCATTAGCAATTTCGGAATTTTATCAATTTTCTCTATTTTGTTAGAAAACTCATACGTACCTACTGCTTAAAGTAAACAGATCAACAAAAAATCGAGATCGACGGAAAATTAAATAATTTTATTTCGTGAAAGGAACCAACGTATTTGAAGAGTGAATTTAATGAACTGCTTAGGTACCTAGTATTGTAAACCAAAAACAAAATATCGTTCTTAAAAACAAACAAATGGTCCCCGTTACATACTTAGTCAGTACACACATTTTTCATTCTGTTACCTAATTGGGTATCAGTCGTAAAACATTTAGACGCAGTGTTATAGTAAAATGAATGACAGGAAAAAGAACAATAAATTAAGAAGCTTCGAGGATGAAATAGAGTCAACAAGTTGTCTTATTTCACTCGTTTTGTTTTTATAAACAAACTCAATTTTTAACACTGAAGCAGAGGGCGTAACCAGTGGCAAATCCAAAGCCCCGTTTTTTTTTGGGGGGGGGGAATTGAGGAAAAATTTTGTGAAGTTGAGCTTTTTTTTTTCTCAGAAAATTTTTTATTGTTTTTATTTAGATTCTGTAGTCTTACTTTCATTTTTTCCCTTAAAATTTTGCGTTTTTATCTTTTTCTTGAAATTTTTGGAGGAGTGAAATTTTCCCATTTCCACATTTCCCCTCCGAATCCTTCACTAAAGTAAACTTATCTCGTTGAAATCTCCCAAAGACGTCATCTCTTCCTACTACTAATTTCTTCATACAAATTGCTTTACCCTTCACCCATATATGTATTTCAAAAAATTTACGAATAAATTTCTCTCTCTTAATTGGTAAAGCTCACTGACTCACTTCTGAATGATGAATTCTCTATAAATCTGAGATAACCAATAAGAAAAGGGAGCGTGTGGGACCTAAATTGACCCTTTTTATGTAGGTTTTCGACAAAAATCTGCATATTAAAATTGATCTTGTATTGAGACCCAGTGGTGAGGGTAGGTTCATTTTTCGTCTCATGACCCAAGGAAAGTTTTGGCACTATTACCTGAAATTAATATATTTATAATTAGGTATGTATTTACACATTTCTGTTGTACTTGGTGCAAGTTGAAATTTTCATCCAATGGTCTTGAAATTTGGATTCACTTATTTGAATCTACTCAAAAATAAACCCTATTGTTTTTGGTCCAGATCGGCCCTATGGTTCGTCTATTACATCTTATTATGTTTCATATTTTGAGCTTAAATGGTTCTATAATGCGTCATTTTCAACCAATAGTCACGAAATTTGGTGCAGACATTGAGTATAATATATCCAATCGTTCTGAATAATTTTGTTTCAAATAGCTTAACAGTAAGTTCAAGCGTGGAGGTGATTTGAAAAAATCTTAGACTATTACTAAAAAAAAAAAATATAACCAGATAAACTAAAGAAGCTGGTCAAAAGCATGCTTGCTTTTATTTAATTTGCCAAGCAATCATTTAATAACTTGCGTATGTGTTTTATAACTTTATTCTTTCACTTCGTTAAGAATTTCCTTAACACTTCATTATAAACGTAATATTTACCATACTTCCAAATAATTTTCATGTTTTTGTTGTATTTAATTTCACCAAATTATACTATACCTATTCCTACAAATTTAAAAATTGTTTTCAACCAATTTAAAACTTCTCGTACAAAAATGATTTAAACAATTTTAAATTATTGCTACCAAGAGAAGATAATATTATATTTCAGAAGGAAAAAAAAGCTTCATCAAAGCACTCTTGCTGTTATTTTATTCAACAATCAATGATTTATTAAATTTCACATAATTCAATTTCATCAAACATTAAATTGCTTTATGTAGGTTTTGTCGGTTTGGGGAATTAAACCTGGGACCTACATATTTGCCAGCTAAAAGCGGTGAACTTAACAACACGGCTATCTCACCGCCAACTATAACTGGCGAATGTATTTTATATTAGGCAAGGTATGGCTGTTCCCACACATTTCCTCCCTAGAGAGACTCAACACAAGTTGAACGGCATTAGATGCTGTGAGAGGTTGGTTGAAGCCAAAAACGCCTCTTATATCTATACACACAGGCTTATACTACCTATATGGGTTCTATTTCCACTATACAGGATGCCATCTATTGGAGACTCAAGTTAGGAAGGAGAGTTTTAAGTTCCACCATGCACCACTAGGGTGCGTGCATGTCCAGCACACAACGAGGGTCACCAGATGTAGGTTTAGTCAGTTTGGAGAATCGAACCTGGGACCTACATATTTTCCAGCTAAACGCAGTGAACTTGACCACACAGCCATCTCACCGCCAACTATAACTGGAGAATGTATTTTATATTAGGCAAGGTATGGCGGTTCCCACACTTTATTTAGTTGGTTTTTTTTTTTTTTTGTTAGAAACAATTGGAGTGGTACCTAACTATTTCCCAGCAAAATAATTGTAAGCTTATACTACAGCATACACCTATCCAAGAATTTCTCAAATTTAGGTATTTTTGCCGATAGCCCACAGTACCATTGAAAATAAAATTTGCCACAGAAATAACGATAAACAGGGAACCGTTTTCACCACTCTTCCTCTCTGTAGAAATAAAAATGGTAGGTATCCACTTTTTCCGCCCGATTGATTTAACTACGGCCACCGAGTTGTCATAGATTTCATAAGGTTTGTTCATTTATAGATTTTCATTTCTCTAAACTTTCAAAATTGAAAAGTATAATAGATCAGTCATGTAAAAACGATTGAAATATGCATCTGAAGATGGAAATCAGCTGTATTCAAAATTACAAGGTAAATTACTAGGCCCATCTATTTTGAAGTGCTCATAGAACTAACTAAGTTCAAATTTTCTTTGATTTCTCATTTTCTCAATGAAAGATAATTATATTGAGTACCAGCCATTGAAACCGATAATAAGCCCTCACAATTTTAACAATATTTTTATTTTCTCAAAAAATACGTTCAGTCTTCGTCCTGTCAGATGATAGAATGAATATTTATCATTCGACTTATTTGAGACGACATTATTTTTCCTTCGTTGCAACCATAATATAACGACTGTCGTTTATATTATTCAATGATCTGGCATTGATTTCTCAAGGGTTACCCGTCAGTGGTAAAAATTAACAATGGTCGAATAAATAATTTTATGATACTGAAAATACCAAATTTGGCTGCGAGAGGAAAGAGAGCGTCAAAAAAATAAACAAACGAATTGAATACACATCGGGCACGCAGGAATGAAATAAAAATACTGATCACTGATGTAAAATAAAGATTTCGATTTTCCTAAAATATCGACACAGCAGTCGAATATTAGTTACTTTACCAATTTATAAGAAGCTAACGTTTTCTTAATGTAGGCACTTCCGTAGAACTTTTTAAAATTTTAGTAAAAGAAACGAAATACGTCGGCAAACAGGGAGAAACTCGAATGAATATTTCGAAAAATAAATAAAAGTAGGCGTACTTACACTAACAAACAGCCAACTCTATATTCGGTAGCAGAGGGCTATTCCTACCATCGATGCAACTGGTGCAACGGCCCAGGAACGCCAGAAAAAATTGCATTCTGGAAAATATTAAGTAATAACCGAACAATTCCATTCTTATCTTTTTTTTTTTTTTTTTTTTTTGTAAATACGAAGCAAAAAATTATATCAAACTAATATTATTTTTCAAGTAGCCTGTGGGGACAATACTTGTATGAGGTAATAGGGGCTTACACCCCTCGACGACAGTCGCCACCCAAAGGCTGGCAATAATCGTCTTTATGACGTTAAACGAATTTACACTGGTGCGTTTGTATGTTCGTACCTGTACATATGTACAGGTAAGATACATTGCATGGGCCAAGATCAATTACCAGATAACGATCTTGGTGATGTCACAGCCTGGTACCAAACGCGCTGCGTCGTTTCTTATCACCTTGACAGAGGCAAGAAATGACGTAACGCATGACATAATTACATCCATGTATGTATGCATGTGTGTCTGTGTGCGTGTGCCAAATTCTGTGTATAAACTCTCAGAACTGGCTCAAAAATTGCCAGTGTTTGCCGAGAATTTGGCTCTCCAATACTTAATTGTATGAAGTGGCAGAACACGCAAATGCTGTTGAAAACCTTCCAGTGTGAATATCTCTCACGACAAGGTATTCCACAGTGGTGACCTCGATATGATATTTTTGGCTATGTCGTGGGTGTCTAGGCGCACTGCGCTAATTCTAAAACTAGGCGCGGTACACTGGCGAGTTACTCACTTGTGATACAAATTTTTTCACAGACCTAGACACCTTTGACTGTCGAAGCAGAGGTCTGACTTTAAAAGTGGGAAATTAAACCCCCGCTTCCAAATATATTTGCCTGAAGGGAACCAAGAGAAGTAGACCTGGAGGAATAAAGTTGCCCTAATCTGCCAACTCCTCCAGCTTTGACCAGAGACTCTGAAGTCTTTGAGACTCTGGAAAAGCAAAAACGGATCCGGAGACCAGAAGCCTTGCGTTTGGGAGCTGTAGTCAACCCAAACGAGACAACAGCTTGCACCTTCAGAAGCGGTCATCTATTGAGCCAAGACTCCGACCCTTCGACCCCAGACCAACAACCGACGGAGTCTGGAGGAACCTTTGCCAAAAACAACTCAACAGAGAAGCAGCAGATTATAATGCCTAATGGAAATATAATGAACCTGACAACAAACCAGCCTGGAACAGGTGGAAGTGGTCAGCCACAGCTGACCCCCGAAGTGCTTGCACAGCTACTACAGCTGTTGCAGATGCAGACTCTGCAGAACCCTGCAATCCAAAGGTGGAGGATTGAGATTCCAGAATTTTTGCCAAATGAGGTAGAACTCTAGCTGACTCTCCTCGGAGGTCATTTTAAAACAGAAAACTTGCAAAATGACCAGAAATACTCACACATTTGTAGCGGCATGCCCGCAGAAATAATACGCCGCATTCCATATATCATGGAATGCCCTCTGGCGGAAGCAGATAAGTACAGTTGGTTCTGCAAGAAAATTTGAAATGTGTTTGGTAAAACTCAAAACCAAATAATAGATGATGTCATGGGTGGAATGAAGATGGGAGATGATAAACCCTCCATCTTCATGGCCAAATTAAGACAGAAGGCCTATAACATCGTATCGCCATCGGTCATTGGGAACCAGTTCTGTAAGCAACTGCCCCAACATGTTTTACAGTGTCTGGCAGCTGTGGGTACCACTGTAATTAACAATTCTGAGGACCTAGACTTTTTGGAAAAGAGTGCCGATAGAGCACTGGAACATTCGAGATCAGCATCCTCGATTTGTGCAGTATCGACAGAGACTGGAGAACTAGCTCAGCTTAGAGCCCAGATAGCTCAGCTGACTAGCGAAATAAAGAAGAAGAGTAATAACAACAGCCAAAGAAAAGGTAGAAGTAACAACCGCTCGAAAAGCAGGAGCAACAATAGAAATAATGATAGAAAATCCAGGTCCAGAGACCAAAAGAGCAATTCTACCAGGGGTCAGAGTCCAACTCCCCCTAGAAGAACATCATCCCCCAAACCCTGGTCTCAAAACTGGGATGATAAATCCTGCTTCTTTCATAATAGATTTGGCGCGAAGGTCACCAAGTGCAACAACAGATGCCAATGGTGGGAAAAAACGTACAGTAAGCCGTCAAACTAGAAAGAGGGGTCGTCTATGCGGCTGAAGATCCCTCGAAAAAGTATACACGCCATCTGTTCATCAAGGACCTGACAAACAGTAGACGTTACCTAATAGACTCAGGTGCTGACTTGAGTATTTTGCCAGTAATTAAAAATCAAAAGGCGTTTCCTCCGAAATACTACCTCCAAACTGTGAATGGTCAAAACCTTCCAGCTTATGGAATAGAATCCAGCAAAGTAAGATTCGGTTTGGGAAGAGACATGACATAGTCCTTCACAATTGCGGACATTCCAACTCCGATCCTGGGCGCAGATTATCTCACGCACTACGGCTTGGTCATTGACCTCAAAAATGGAAAAATCATAGACAATAATACTGGTCTATGGGTGGAAGGCAAAATGCTAGCGTACCAACTGGACACCAACATATCCAGCTGCACTAAAGTCGAAGAACAATTCCTATGGATTCTGTCAGACTATCCTGGAGTCACTCAACCATCGATTCGCAGGCATCCGACCTATAAACATGACACCGTTCACTATATAGAAACTAAAGACAACCTTGCCACGCTAGAGCCCGCAGGTTACTGCCTGATAAACTCAAAGAAGCATGGGAATACTATGATCGCATAATAGGGGAAGGCATATGCCGCCCCTCGAAAAGCTCATGGAGTTCCCCGATCCACATGACTAAAAAAGCAAGTGGAGAGTGGCTAAACATTGGAGACTACAGGGCCTTAAATGCCAAAACAGTTCCTGATCGCTATCCAGTCCCAAACATAATGGACTTCAATGCGAATATGAAGGGTAAAACGATGTTCACAAAAATTGACATCAACTGGGCATTCCACCAAATTCCAATGGCTGAACAGGACATTCCAAAGACAGCGGTCATAACCCCCTTTGGTCTATTCGAATACCTTCGAATGCCGTTTGGACTCCGTAATTCTGCACAAACTTTCCAGAAATTTATCAATGGACTGTTTATAAATTTGCCGTTTGCTTATGCATATTTGGATGACATATGCATTTGCTCAGAAGGCGTTGAGCAACAGCACGAGAAGAATGTAAGAGCCATTGTACAGCGTATACACTCTGCTGGACTTACCATCAATGTAGGAAAAAGTTTATACAAACAAACCAAAATTGACTTTCTCAGCTATCAAGTCTCGACCAAAGGCATTTCCCCTCTGAAGACCAAGGTAGAGCCCATATTGAAATTCCCAAAACCCTCAAACTTTGCAGAACTCAGACACTTCTTGGGGATGATGAATTTCTACAGACGTTGCATTAAAAATGCTGCAGCCGAACAAAGTAAGCTGTTTGCATTGATCAAAACAAATAAAAAGAAAGATAAGACTCCACTCGATTGGACAGAAGAAGCTGAAAAAGCCTTTGAAAACACCAAAGAAACACTGGCAAATGCAACTCTGCTTGCTCACCCAGACAAAAGTCTGCTGTTATGTGTCGCAACTGATGCATCCGACTTTGCTATTGGTACAACACTGTACCAAAAGGACAATAACAAGAAGTTAAGGCTCGCTTTCTTCTCCAGAAAGCTGTCAAAAACTGAGAAGAACTACAGCACATACGACGGAGTTACTGGGAATATTTGCTGCGTTGAAGCATTTCAGGCACCAATTAGAGGGTAGATGTTTCACTGTGTATACAGATCATAAACCCCTAACACATGACTTCACGCAAAAGACAGAACCAGCTTCCCCGAGAAGAGTTCGACAATTGGACTACATAGGACAATTGACTACAGACATCCAGTATATAAGTTGAGAACTCAACACTCCAGCTGACGCTCTTAGTAGGATCGAAGCCATCTCAGCACCGTCTCAATTACCTTACACTGAAATAGCTAAAGAACAGTTAAGGGATGCAGAACTGCAAGAACTGTTGTCGAACGATGACACAGCTCTCAAATTGAGACAAAGGAAAATCCCTGGTACTAATGTTTTACTAACATACGATATTAGTACAGGCAAGAATAGGCCATTCCCGCTAACAAAGTATCGCAAATTGGCTTTCAGTAGTGTGCACAATCTATCGCACCCTGGACCAAAATGCACTGCTGGGTTAGTAGCATCAAGATTTGTTTGGCCGGGAATGAAATCCGACTGCAACAAATGGGCTCGCAGTTGCCTGAATTGCCAAGAGTCCAAAGTAGGAAGACACACTTGTTCGCCTCTTAAATCTTTCAAACAAACGGAGAGGTTTAAAATGATACACATAGACTTGGTGGGTCCATTACCCCATCCCAAGCACACAGATACCTGTTGACGATGATCGATAGAGCAACTCGATGGCCAGAGGCAGTTCCTCTCTATGAGATGACAGCTCCCAAGGTAGCTGCCAGGTTATACAACACCTGGATTGCCTGCTACGGTGTACCTGAAGTCATCATCACAGACCAGGGTCGTCAATTCGAAAGCTCGCTCTTCCAAGAGCTGTCTAAGAAGCTTGGTGCACAACACAATCACACCTCAGCTTACCATCCTCAAGCAAATGGCAAAGTTGAGCGATGGCACAGAGCTTTGAAGGCCTCCATCATGGCTTGTGACACCAAGAGATGGGTTGACATACTACCAACCATCCTCTTGGGCCTTTGATCTGCTCTTCAAATGGACACAGGTCACTCTGTGGCGCAGTTTGCACTAGGCGAAGAGCTACGCCTTCAGGGGACTTTTTCACCCAATCGAAAGAAATTAGCCCCGAAACGCTTGTCCAAAACATATGGACTGATGCTAACAGTTTTTTGAAACAGGCAGCTCGTCATGGGAAACCAAAGATTTATGTCTCCAAACACTTGCCACAACTTCTCATGTGTTTGTCAGAGACGAAAAAATAAGATCTTCGTTGGAGAAACCATACGCCGGTCCTTATAAGGTTGTATCACAAAATGACAAAAATTTCGTGATACCAATCGCAGGTGAAGAAAAAACGATTTCAATTGATAGATTGAAACCTGCATACCTTATAAACGACGACAGAAAAATGCTCCAAAGAGCAACAAGGAAGACGACAGACAGGAAGATAGAAGAAGAAAAACAGACCACACAGTCCGATACTACACAACCACAAAAAGTTGAGGACAAACAGGTTGAAAAAGGTGATAAATCACAAAAATCACCAGTAGAAAAAATGAAAATAAAGAAAATGGTGAAGTTTAGTGACGAGATCGTCAAAATACACTACAATCCGTCGGCCCCCTAGTGCCCACAAAAAAGAGGCAGGCCCCTTGGCAGCAGAAAGCGAAAAAACCAAATTCCAACTCGAAAATCTGAAAGATTGGCAAGAAGAAACAAAAAATATTCACGAAAGTTAATATCCGCTGCGAAAATTTCAAACCCGCATAAAAATACGCATGAGAATCTGGGAATATTTGTAACAAAAATAAGCAGAGAATAAATGCGTACAAATAAAACACGACTCAAATAAACAAACCCACTTGCGATACGGAAGAAAACATCGCAACGTGTTTCTATTGACAAATATCCCGATAACTAAATAGTCAATAGATCGTGACGTCACAAATGAAGAGTGCATTCCTTTGTGAAATACAAAATTTCAAAAGTACGAAAATTCAAACACGCTTAACTCTGCTTGTACTTAACAGATTTTGACTGGAAAACTTTTCAGCTAATGAATATTAATGCACTATCCCCTCCGTACATGTCTGAAATGAGATAACAACTTGGAATAAAGCTGCGATTGAAAATATTCTCGCAACGTTTTTCACTCGCCTTTCTGCTGTTGACAATTAACACGCCGAATTTTCTACTATTTTTTCTTTCTTTTTCCAATTTGTTCTTTCCTTCCTTGTATCATGTCGTCCCCAATAAACTCGCCATTTTCGACACCAGAATTCCAATTCATCGTTCCGACAGTACCTCAGCCTGTAAAGACTAAGGAACATGTGGAGCAAGAAAAGGAAATTGAACGAATTGAAAATGAATTGCTGATGGACACGACATCTGCTGTGGACATCGTCAAGATGATGTCCACACCCCTTCTTGCCCACATTTTGCCTCCAAAGTCACGGGAGAAGACACCAAGAGTGGAGAACCCACCCTCGGAGTCCTCAACCCTGATGGCATTGGAGATAAAGAGGCAACTTCTGGTGGAAGAGGTGCCTCAAAACCACCCTCCTCCCACCTTCGGTCTAACCTACAGACCACCACGGATGTCAAACTCCCCGATGTTCAACTGGCCAACACCGAAAACCCCATCTGGTCCTCCACCTCCACACCATCCCCATCCTTACACCCATCCAGCACACCACAACCGACTGCCCAGACGTAGGGGGCAACAAAGCTGGGAATCTTACCAGGCCCGATTCAACGCTTGTAAGGTGTCTTACGAGTGTGTGGGTGCCGCGATAGGATCGGCCTTGGCCAAATGGGAGAGGGACCAGAGACAGCAGTAAGACTCGATAAGTCCCCCCAGGCACGCGACATCATTTTTGCAGCGCAAAAACTGGGGGGAGTAGCTGTGGGGACAATACTCGTATGAGGTAATAGGGGCTCACACTACTCGACAACAGATGCTGCCCAAAGGCTGGCAATAATCGTCTTTATGACGTTAAACGAATTTACACTGGTGCGTTTGTATGTTCGTACCTGTACGTACATACAGGTAAGATACATTGCACGGGCTGAGATCAATTACCAGATAACGATCTCGGTGATGTCACTGCCTGGTACCAAATGCGCTGCGTCGTTTCTTATCACCTCGACAGAGGCAAGAAACGACGTAACTGTAACGGCCAAAAGAGGTGGTAATGTACCTAATTAGAACCACTTTCAGTGTTACACCATACACGAAATATCACATACTTTAAGAGCAGTAATACTTCTAGAATAGATTCAAGTTTATCATCCACAGACTATCGTGGACCTTAACATTTGTTAGAGACTCAATAAAATTTTAAAACACACGAGTGAGTTTACACATTTAATAAAATAATAATTTGTACATCACAGTACATAAACATACGTTAATATTTATACATATACAATCACAATTCAACAAGCAAGACTATCTGTTCACTAGAGACTTCTACTAGAGAGGTTCCAGATACTTAGAAGTAGCTGTCAAGGAACTGTGTCTTATTCTACTGAATCGAGGGATTATATACTCGTTCGGTATGAAAACGTACGTGTCAGATAGGTAAAGTGAGGTAGGGTGTTGTTATTATAGGGTTGTGCTGACTCGTCGAGTACTTGAGGGACAGGCACAATTAGGTCATGAATATACAGAAAGTATATCTATATTCATAAAATCAAATACGGGTACTTTAGTGGTTGTTTATAAAGAGTTATAGGATGATTATTGTTGATAAATATCTACGTTTTTGGTATTTGAAAATGTGTGGACAAATATGTTAGTCATTTCTAAAAATAGACGAAAATATACGTTACAGTAACACATGACATAATTACGTACATGTACGTATGCATGTGTGTCTGTGTGCGTGTGCCAAATTCTGTATATAAACTCTCAGAACTGGCTCAAAAATCGCCAGTGTTCGCTGAGGATTTGGCTCTCCCATACTTAATTGTATGAAGTGGCAGAACACGCAAATACTGTTGAAAACCTTCCAGTGTGAATATCTCTCACAACAAGGTATTCCACATAGCCCTTTTTTGATTCGCCGATGTGCTACTTCACTCATATATAATGTTAACAGTAGCAATTTCAAATTAATTTTGCACGCTAAAGCCAATGGCAGGTTTTTTTGAAAACTTGCTAAAACATGAAAAATGACTATGTTTTTAACTTTTGGTGAGATTCGATGGTTAATAAAATCGTAGCAGTGAGCAGAATAAAAGCTCATAAAAAATGCGTTTGATATATGAAAATGCAATTTTTTTTACCCTCCGGCCTTCCCCTTGCCAGAGCTCCACCTCATCGGAGCTTCATTTTTACCAATATTTTGAGTAAATTTAACTGTTATGTTATTATGTCGTACTTTTGTCAAAAAAATGAACAAGTCCATAATTGATGATATCTTCAGAAACGACACTTTTCTGTTAAACGTTTTTCAAACATTTTCTCCTTGTCCCTATAGCAGAGACATGTTTCATGTTGAAAGAGGGAAAATTCGCGCTCTTGCTGATTCTAGTAACCTTTGATGACTCTTTGAAAAATAGAAAAAAAGGGGAAGAATTCGCAATTTCCCATACCCTAAGCTAAGATAATACTTGGAGAAATGGAAAAATAAAAATCAGTTGGTTACAAATTTCAAATTGTTGACCTATAGGGGGGTGTCATTTTGTTTTTGGGTCAGATTATGCGTGACACGAACTTTTCGTTTGCTCCAAGACTAAAAACATTTTTTCAACACCTACCTTAAAAACAGACGTTTTCATGTCTCTTAACCATTTAAATTTCAATACTATTTTTTAACATCATTTTTCCAGCAGGCACACTTTGAGTTTTTTTTATAAGCTTTTATTCTACTCACTACTGCGATTGTAAAATATACCAATACTGCAGCCAACCTTCCGCAACAAAATAATATTTATTTTGCATGAAGGAAATGCCAAAAAAATAAATAAATTAAAGCTTAACTTTTAAAAACGTGTTTTTATTACATTATTAAACACTGTTGTGGGGATTCCCAGTATGAGGTTAAGGGGCTCGGACTCCCGTTAACAGTCGCCTCCAAAAGGCAGTCTTATTTTTGTCCTTGTGACGTTAAACAAAAACACATAATTACGTTTGATCATAATTACCTGTATGTACTTGCAGGTAATGTACAAGTACCAAATTGTGACTAATCTCAACAATGCAATGATGTCACAATCCGTACACAAACCAGCCCATCATCTCTTATCACTACAAGAGATGATGCAACCGGGCCGCCCTCACAAACGTATATATATGTACGTATGTGTGTATGTGTGTGTGTAAATAAGCCAGTATATAAAAACTGTCCAGACCAGCTCTAGAATCGCCAGTATTTGCTCAGGTTTTGGCTTACCCATATATTTAATATGAAGTGGCTGAACACACATAATTCTGTTGAATTACCTTCTGGTGAGAATATCTTCCTCAAGACAAGGTATTCCACAACTGTAAATTTTATTTTTTCGTATAAATGCACACTAAGTCTCATCAAACATTACGATAAATTCTAATATTACTTTTTGTTTTGATACACTATTTTTTTTATTTTTTTTATTTAAATTAATTAAGCTTCTTTGCACTCTGGGAGATTGAACATTTAACATTCACGTTGGAAAGCTAGCACCTTAATCATCGCACCACGACTTCTGGTTGTAGGAGTTGTGATACTTTGCGCTTATATGATTACCAATTACCAAAATATTTATATTTATGCTTGTTTTTTGGAAGAGGGGATGTTGAAAAAAATAGTATGTGACACTCGTGCGAAGTAGATAATTGCTACTAACGTGTCGCAATCGCCTACTTTACCCACTTGTATCATAAATAACTATTTCATGTTAATGAAAGTTTTTATGTCATTGTCTAATTTTTCCCGGAGGCATCGTAAAGCATAGACGGCTAACATAAAGTTGCATCAGGGTGCTGAAAGGGTCAGAAGTGCCCCTGCGTATTAGGAAATGTTTTTCTTGTTAATTTAATGTTACAAAATATGGCAGAAACAGTCCATGATATTGAGAAATATATAATTGCAGAATTACGAGAACAATACAGTAAAATAATTTTTGAAGGCAAAAAATAAGTTTGCAAAGCAAAAAAAACCACCTTCTTGAATCAAAAATCAGAAAAATTGATACGATTTCTTTGTTGAATGGGTCTGAAAAGGCGAGATTAAACACGTATAAATTTAACGTTTTATTATACTCAGCGTAGCAGTGTTTCAGTAATCTGTTAGGCCCACAAATAATACCTTACTTTACCTATTTAACATAACAAAAGGTTGCTCTCCAATATTCTCTGCGGACTAAGTCGTTGGTAATAGTTCAAGATTAAAGTCAAAATTATGTGGCACATACTTCACTTTTCTGACGATATGTCATCTGATACTATAAAAGTGCAGTTAAAACTTTTACAATATTACTAAACATTACCTATTGTCATTATAGTTTCTCGGAAATCATACGATTCGCGGACACTTTTAGTTGTTTTTTTGAAATTTTACAGTGAAATTTTGAATGGAATATACAGTAGTCCACTCAAATGAGAATCAAAATGCATACCTAAATAAATAAAAAATTACCACACAAACTTCAGCTATGCAGAGTTGTTGTAGGTATTCCCTAGAATAACGTACTAAAAGTTTCATTCTCTAGGCCTCTCATCTTTTTTGGTAAGGGTGTGTTTATCACCAAAATTTGGTTTTTCACGTTTTTATCGGCGAATTTAATTTTTGTGATGAAAATAGTTCTACGAAAAATAGTTAACCATCAAATTTCTTATGAAAAGTTCTACGCAGTTTTTTGTTCAACGCTTCCCCCCTCTCCACCAAAAAGTCTTTAAAACAACTTGTGGAATACCTTGTCGTGAGAGATATTCTCACCAGAAGGAAATTCAACAGAATTTAAGCGTGTTCAACCACTTCGTACATAAGTATGGGTAAGCCAAAACCAAGGCGAACACTGGCGATTTCAGAGCCGGTTTGGGTGGTTTATATACGGCTTATTTGCACGCACACAAACACACGTATGTAAGATAATACGTACGTCAGTGAGGGCGGCCAGGTTGCATCATCCCCTATCGAGATAAGAGATGATTGGCCTGTTTGTGTACGAATTGTGACATCATCTTATTGTGTCACGATTCAGTACTTGTACATTACCTGCAAGTACGTACAGGTAATTACGATCGAACGTATTTTGTGTATTTAACGTCACAAGGACGATTGTTTGCCTGCCCTTTGGGGCGGCGACTGTCGTCGGGGGGTCCGAGCCCCTATATTTCATACGGGAGAGTCCCCACACAACTATTTTTCAGTGAATATGTTTAATAAGATCAATATATTGAAAATGAAACTGGTAATTATCATACCTTTTTGATAATGAATAAACCCTATATGTAAGTACACATTTTCTATTCATCCAATTTCCCTCCATAATACAAGGGTTTGTGATCAGACAAAGAGAATGTTCTTTCAGGTGTTTCAGGTTGATTCTATATAAATAGACAACAGACAAAAAGTACTGGAGAGAATAAAAAGATAAAGCTTTTATTATAAAATAAACAATCTGGCTAATCCACTCTGACAGATACAATGTAAAAATAAAACAAAAAAATAATAATGAAAAAATAAAATTACAAAAAAAATTTTCATTAACATAAAGATTCGAACACGGGTTGCTTGAGTGACAGTTTAGATCATTAGCAAGGAACCATGGAGAAGCTTACAGACTCGTCGATTTAAACATACCTAACTACATAGGTATACCACCCTAAAAACACCTATTATAACCTACGATGCCGCAAATAAAAATATCCTCTTTGACTGAAGGTTGATGTTTCTCTCCATAACTCCTTACTAAGGCTCTTTAATAGCAAGTATGAGCATACCTGCTAATAAAGACATCTCCTTATCCTTACCGTCCCATCTTGTGGAACTCACCCAACAACTCTATATTATAGTTAAAGTTGATGTGCTAATTTTTAATTTTTTGTTTTATAAAATTTGACTGGACAAATATCGGCAAACATTTCATGTTTCGTTATAATTTTGTTTCCACATAGCAAAATAACGTTTTCTGATTCCTACTCATCATTTGAAATTTTAAGGTATGGATTTTTCGAAATAAGCTGAACACGTAAATTCTTTGGTTACCTATCTTATACGGTATCTCCAAGAAAAAATAAAAATTGAAAAAGTTGATTCTTGATGCTACATTTATGGAACGTAAGATCCCCCCGAATTCAACTCCCCTCTTCCTCCGTCCTTTAACATTTTCAGAAATCGAACTACCGGACTTTATTAAGTTTCAATTTTTAAAAGCATCCTTTTTAAGTAGGTTTTCTTTAGAAAATCTACTCACTACGCTTAGTGTGGTAATAGCCCTCAGGGTTGCAAGTGGGTACGTTTTTCGTTTCACAACCTCAGGAAAATTTTGACACCAGTAAGTAAAATTCATATAATATATAAGTTAATTTCTTGTTCCCACGGTACAGGTCGCAATTTTCGTCCGACAATCACGAAATTTGGTACAAACATTTTTATCATACCAAAGATCAGAGCTATTAATTTTGATGGGAATTGGCCAGATGGTACTTTCCGTACCACCAATTTTGTTTTTATTTTTGCTGTAAAACGTACAATTTTGCACCAATAGCCACGACATTCGGTATAAATATTTATTAAAATTTGTTTTAGTACGCTACCAATTTAGGTTCGGATCGACCGAACGGTACTTCCGGTAAACCTTTATTTTTCGTTTTTAATTCGGCTATGGAATGCTTATTTTGAACAAATATCAGGTAATTAATTATAATTGATTGAAACACATTCTACCAGTTTTCTTCATTTTTGTTCTGATTTTGAAAGAAGTAATGGTTTCAAACTTCGTAATTTCGAAATTTAGAACAAATATTTTTTATAGTTTATTGTAGTAAGCTATGAACTTAGTCGGGGATCGACCGGGTGGTTCTTCCGGTATCACTAATTTTGTAAGCTTTTATTCTATTCACTACTGCGATTTTAAAATATACCAATACTGCCGCCAAACTTCCGCAACAAAATAATGTTTATTTGGCATGAAGGGAAAGCCAAAAAAATATAAATGCTTATTTTTTTTAAATTCGTTTTTAACCTAAATTTTTATTTTTGTCTTTATTATATCCATAAAATACCTAATTTTGGACCAATAGCTACGAAATTTATATCAAATATTCAATTTAATATATGTATTTTAACACGATATAAATTTTAGTGCAGATCAACCGGACGGTACTTCCAGTACCATAAGTTTTGATTTTATTTTATTTTTCAATGGTCAACAGATTGGAATATACCTATCCTAGAAAAAAATAATGTAGGGGACGATGATTTACTTTTCCTTTACTATATACTTGCTTCTTCTTTGCAAATCGTAACGTCATTCTCATTTACAAAAATCAGAATCAACATATCTAATAATTTTTTTTTTATATATAATAATTTTCTACATTATTTTTGTTCATGGGATTATATTTTAATATAGCTATATTTTTAATGTATGGGTATATTTTTTTCCTCTTTTTTTTTTCTAATTTGCATAAACTTTTTTTTTAAAAAATTATCCACATGTTCACGTTTTTTTTTCTTTTTATTTTACAACTTCTTCGTATTTCTTCGATTTTATTTGAAATTATACAATTATTTACCATACTTTATCATCTTAATTAATAATGATTTTCAGTTTCACATTGTTTAATATTTCGTCAGCAGATAACAAATTTCATACGATCATAACATACAATTTATGCATATGAACTTACGAACAAGTAATCTGACCGTTAAAATTCATAATTCTTTTTTCTCAAAAACCTACTTTTTCTAGAGAGGCTGGCTGCATTAGAGTGTTTTACTTTTCGAAGTTTTTAAAACTTCCCCTCTTTACCTTGGAAAAGACAAAATTTCAGGTCAACTGTGAAGAAAATAAACTCACAATACCTACGTGAATCGTATAAGCATTTTTCATTTAGTTATTAGAGGCAGAACAAAAGAACCGAAATTATTTAAATTATCAAAGATGCTTCTCGCTGAGATGTTTGCAGTTTCTAAATTTTGTTTCAAAAAACTTTCGAAAATGAAAGTGGGAAGATGATTAATTAATACCTACATAAAAAATTACGAAGTGGCAATGAGACACCAGTTTGCCTAATTGAAAAAAATACCCTCAATTAATTTAAAAGATTCTTTTTCGCAGATTTTCAAATAAACAAATTTTTAAACAAAAACGTCTTTCAATATTTTTCCATCCTAATTTTTGTCTGTTGTTACAATTTAGGTTTAGTGAAAGTTAGATGAAGGCTGAAGCAGATAGAAATTACAAATTTTGCAACTACTATTGTAACGTTTCCAATTTTTTGTATTAGGTACAAGCTACACAACTTAAAATGTCCATCAAAAACTTCTCTAATGATTAATAACATATTTTTCTCCTTGGAAGTTGGAAACAATTTTATAAGCGTCGACTTCTTTCTTTTCTTTTTTTTATCTCTTCACTCTTCACCTTTTCTATTTCTATACAACTGAGTTCATATTTGCAGCTAAACATAAAAATCGTCTTTTCATCGATACAATTTTATTCTGTGCTGGTTTATGTAGCTTTTCTCCTTCCACTATCTTCCTTTATTGGGCAACTTAAGCTCTAGAAAATTCCAAATATTATCTTCACCTTTCACAAAACATAAAATGAATAGCTTACATCATTTTGTACCGAAAATATTTTCGAAGGTTAATTTTACATTTGAATAGGTAGGCTCTCTTCTTTTTTCTACAGCATTTCTTTCATTTTACTCATGTTTTTTCTTTGATAATAATATTTTCCTAATGAAAACTTGTGCCTCATTCTTTTTCAATTTAATTATAATTTTTGTATGTAGGTACCTACTCAATAAGCTTATTACAAATAAAAAAAAAAAAAAGATTTTTTTCAACTTAAAGAATTAATTTTTATTAATCGAACTTTACTCGCGTTTATTCCAGTAGCCGATGTAATAAATACTGGACAAAGTTCATATTTTCCACGAACAAAATAACTTTTTATTCCACCATCTTTTTTTGTACGTCTTGATTAATTTTCGTTTTTTAAATCTCAACATTTTTTTTTGGACTAAACTTATTTCTCTCAAAGAAAAAGAATTTATTCTCTCATATGAGACTTAGCCTGCGTTAATATTGGACTATCTTTGTCTTTCAAGATTCTCCATTAATAATATTATTGAAGACGAAAATAAGCATATAGGTACTCGTATTTAGGCCTCTAGTAGAGAACTGGGTAAATTAACGAACTTTGTAAGACTAGAGCTAGCGACATATGAAGGTAGGTTCAGGGCTATTTTTTTAATAATAATATTTATAATTTTAAACAATCTCCCTTTGAGCCTAGAATAATTTCCAAATCTGAAACTTCTGTTTCTTTCATTTAACATTTTTGAAGTTTTAAAAGCAGCTCTCCTTATAAATTCATAGCTATAATATGTTACGTACCTATCAGTTCAAAAGTGACTTCCTTAAAAAAATATAAGAAACACTTTGGTCTACAACAGTACACTTCGTTTTAAATTTTCTAATGAAATAAATTAGGAAATCCCAGAAGTGATTTTAAAACAAAAATTAGAAATACTTACGATTCTTGAATTTTTATTTGACGCTGCTTCAGTCAGGGGTGAAATTTGATAAAACTTAATTTTCTTGTCTATTCTGCATCTATTAATCAGTTTAAGAAGAAAAAATATACAGATTTTTTAAGGGACTGACTGATAAAAGAATTTTAAAAATTGAGAAATCATACCACGGATTTTTCAAAGTTTGATTTTTCTCTAACCAAACCAAAATTTTCGCAAGTTTTTATTGAAAATCAAAACAAAATTGGTCTCCCTTAATTTTTTTTTTTAATTACTTTCAATGAATAGACAACAACTCGATTCCTCTTCTACAATACTTCCGTCCCTTCCACTGAGATATCCACATTCCTAGACTCGATCACACATATTTTTTGCATGTTCATCACTTATCACCATAAGTCGGGGGAAAATTGACCTTTTGCTGAGGTCGCGTTGGTTTTACCTTTAAAACGAGTGGTTTTTTCGATGAAGGCTAGAAAATTAATTTTTCAAGACCATTATCAGAAGGGTAAAAGAGGGAAAATTACACTGGATAGCTAATAAGTTGGGAAAAAATTTACTAATCAAAACCAAAATTGGTAGGTCTGGTTGTTGTATGAGAGGTACTGTCTGTATAAAATTTCGTGAGTATTGAAAGAGAATTGTAACTTTTATTGAGTTCAAATGAAAAATCAGCAACTCTAATAGCCCCAGCGAATGAACCATTATACCTATAGAAACCAAATTTAGAGTCGTGTTAGGTATCTTTCAAGTCAATATCCGTATCAAATTTTGTAACTATGGCATGAAAATTACTACTTTTAAAGCCAATTATCTGCCAAGACTTCAACAAAATCGCCTCTATCAGACGTACCGTAAAGCCTATCCGCACTAAAATTGTTAAGTACTGTCCTTGACCTAAAACATAAATGTGCATCAAATTTCAGGTCTATAGATTGAAAATTGCGACCTGCACGCTGTTCAATAAAAAACACATATAAACTAACCCACCAAATGAACTATGCCCCCGATCCAGACCAAAAACAATAGGATTTTTTCTTATACTAATCCGAATACGTGTTTTAAAATTACCCCTAGAAATGGACTAAAAACAGAAAAAGGGCAAATAAAAAAAATGAATTTTCAAAATAATGCCAAAATTCTCAGAAGATCATGAAACGAAAAATGTACCGCTCCCACCCTTGGGTCTAAATACGCAGACAATTTTGATACTTCGATTTTTTTCTTAAATCTATTGAAAAAGGAAAAAAAATTTGTAATATAAATAAAAATAAAAATAAATAAATAAAAATAACTTTATCAATAACTACCTATAATAATAAACTTTATATTTATTAAAAACAACTAAATTTTAATTATAAATATATCTCTTTTTATTATTACAATAATAAAAATGAATAGAATACTAATAAAAATAATAATTATATTCATATTTTTAATATTAATCATCACTGTGACAACTTCTTACCAGTGGTGACAGGTTTATTTGTACACTCACTGGTAGGTTGTGTGGCTGGTCCCTACATTACATAGGGTGAACACACTTTTTGGTTCATGGGCTATACATACATCACGTATAGTTTGACTGTTACTGAGCTAAGCTCACCCACCCCCCCCCCACACACACACACGCGCGCACGCGCGCGAGGTTATATTGTAGTTGTGTGCACGTGCTAACCGCTGCGCCCAACTATCCCCAAAATAACAATCTTAATAATCATAAACTTGTTCATTTTTATTATTTTCTCGAATTGGTGTATTTATTTTCACCTTCCCCTTATCATTTAGCAAATGTGAGTCATTTTAGCAAACACCATAGTGTATTTTCCTATCGTGCGTGTTAAACTGAATCACCCGATATATAATTATATATAAAAATAAACATTTTTTTTGTCACAAGTTGACTGCAGAATCGCTGAACTAATTTCAATGAATCCTTTACTAAATTAATCGTCCTGATCCTATGTTGGTTTTTAAAATCAATAAATTTGAAAAGTTCTTTAAAAAAATTATTCCTCAAGGAGATTGGGTGACATGTATCCATGCTGCAGTTACAAACATAATTATGTGGCTCCTACTTTTTTTTTCTGTCGCAATTTTTTTATTCTTGAAGTTTGTTATTCTTATAGTACAACTTTGTGTGTCTGTGTGGGTACAAATCTCCTTTCTTTCAACTCTTGACTAAAGTCGATTCTTTTCAACATTCTTGACAACTCATTCTGCAAGACTAGTCTCCCAGCAGTGATGAAGTTACTATAGGTGGCATGATTCCTTGTGCAAAACCATTGGCTCTTTTAACATTGAAAATGTTCAACTTCATGGTATTGGGGTACATTTTTAAACAATGTAAAAATTTGCTGACATCAACTATCGACAATGTGTGCGACTGCATTCACAAAGACGTATTACTATAGGCATTAACAAAAAACAATAATAATACTAAAGAAAAATTTGTGAAGAATATGAGAAAAAACAAATATTGAAAATTGAAAGCATATAAAAACGATGATGATAACTAAATTTTGAAAAGAACAGGTTCCGAACTGAAAATTTCGAACTTGATTACAACTTTCAAAACAGAGATTTCGAAACAAAACTAAGGATATGCACCCATATGAGGTTAAAATATTATGAAAACTTGTCAAGTGGGAGAGGCGTAAAGCTGCGACAGAAAAATGCAATTTCAATTAATAATATAGATAAGAGTAGAAAAATGTAGGGTAGTTTACGGAATTATTTGATTCCTCAAAATATTCGTGACAAACTATAGCATAAGTGGAGAAAATTTTTTACAAAGAAATAATCGTATATTTATATATATATATATATATATATATATATTAATTTACGTAACAATTATTATGAAAAATATAGAAAAATGTCATCATAATGCAAGAATATTGTGTTTGAATAAAATTTTAGTAAGTTTGAACTTAATTTCTTCTTCATAATATCTGATTTTTCAAAATTTTGAATTACATACTGCTATATTAGAAGTTATATGTATAACAATCCTGAAAATAAGTACATAATCGTTTTAAATGCACCAAGAAATTCATCCTTTGGATGAATTCCGTCTATTTTTTTTTCTTTTTATGTAACATTTCGAAGAAAATTTTCGCATTAAAATTGTTCTGGTATTAAGATCCAGAGTCGGGGATAGGTTTTTTTTTCTTTTCATGACACCAGGAAACTTTTGGCAGATATACACTTTCTTATTTAACAGGGAAGACGCAATTTTTATCCGATAGTCATGACACTTAGGTACTACACTCGTTCCGACTCAGACAAGAATAAGCCCTATTGTTTTTGGTCCAGGTCGACCGAATAGTACGTCCGGTACATCCTATTACGTTGCATTTTTGGGGCTTCAGTAGTTATGAAATAAATATTTTTAAAATTTTTATGCAATAGTCACGAAATCTGGTACAAAGATTATAATCTAACATTCAGCAAATTTTATTTTCAATCTGCTTAAAGGTTCATGCGTAAAAAATATTTTAAAATATTTTAAATTATTTCTAAGGAGAGATGATAAATTCCAGATTAACCAAAGAAGCTGTGCCGAAAGCACGCCAGCTGTTAATATATTTTCTAAGGGATCATTTAATCGTATTTTATAACGTCGCAATACAATTTATTATAAATTTCCTTGACATTTCGTTAATCGTAATTTTTACTCAGCCTTCGAGCAAATAGGTACTTTTGAAATTTTAGTTTTTTTGGTTAAGAAAGTCGGTATTTTCTAGCGTCGCTTGCTATGCAGGAGTTTATTTATTTTTTGTTTAATAAACTGAAAATTATAAGACAATAGGACTAGTATTCCAATTTTATTTGGGAATACGTAAATATAAAAGCGCCTTTTTCACCTCACATAGTCATAAAATTCTTACTGCGCTTGAGCGCTTATAGGTAATCTATCTAAAATTCTCCATTTCCTGCTGCTGCTTGGTTGAATAAATACGACAACTGAACGCCATTCTAATACCCAATTAAAGTTAAATTTAATAACAAAATTTAGCCCGACTATTGCCAGTCATAAAAATTCCCTTTTACCTTAATCACCAGTTCGCAAACGCTCAATCTTTAATTTTTGAAAATTGGGTTTAAGCTAACAAGTGACTATACTACTGACACCGTTGTAAATATAACGTTAATTTTTTAATAATTGGACATGATCACTTCGGTGTAGTGACAGATGCACACGTGACACTTGCCTACACAAGCAATCAACGGCTGAATTAGTGGCACTTACGCACAGGTGGTGGAAAAGTGATGACACTTGCGTTCAAAACCATTTCTTTCCACCTCATAATCAATGATGTGCTCATAATTTTTTTTAGGGTATACTCCTAAGCTCTGAAGTCACTGATCATAGCCTGAGTATTTCACATTATTTTTCTTTATATTATTAGGTGGTGGGGGTGTACATACTTGAAATTTTTTTCTTCTTCTTTTTCTATTTTTTTCTATTTTAATTTCTCATACAAAATAAACCACATGTCAATGGAAAATGATGAAAAATCGTTTAACTGAATCTCCACATATTATAAAATACTACGGGCTAAAAACTGTTAGAAACTCAATCACTTCGGAAGAACTGGACGGACTTTCATGATATTTTCCTGAAAAAACTGGGTTATTCCAAAGAAGATTTATTGCCATCAAGGAAGTCCGCATCCCCACTGGGGACGAAGTTACCAGTTTTGACAATCTGTGAAAATAGAAAACAGACCAAACATTTCTTGAACCCAACCAAAAGGAGTAGAAAAAGCTGAAAAAAACTTCTCCACTCTTTGTTCATCATCTGACGACTATTGGTTGGTGAGTTGAATAATGATTCTGTCTATCTCACTTTTTTTCTTTTTTTTTTCATTGGGTTTCATTTGGGTCTACGAAAAGATTGTTGAAAATAGTACTTTACTCAACTTCTTAGCAAAATGAATGATTGTAAACGAGTTGCGTAATAGCAACATGAGCCGCAGGCAGGTGCTGTAAGTGTAACGATTGGATTATCATGAGTGGCTAATTGGTTGAGTACAATATTTTTTTTCAACAAATCCACCAAAGAGAGGTTATTATTTATTTGATTCAGCAAGTAAACTTCATTCATGAATAGAATTTTATATTAATTAAATATTATCCAGAAGTGAACTTGGTTATTTGTGTAAGCACCACCATGTAAAATGGCCCTTTTTCATTATGACATTTTGCAACTTTCCTACATGTAAATATGGTGCTGTGAAGAAATAAACAACAAACAGTCAAGAAAAAACTCATTTCTATACTGTTTCTACATTTGGTTAAGAAATGAAAATCATTTTTGGAGTTCCAAAAAGATTTGGAAATTTCGTATTTTACTAATCAAAATCGATTCAATAATAAACTCTTTTTGGTGTATGAGTGTTGAAAAATAGTATATTTTGCTACATGAGCGCAAAGTAAACAATCCTCGACAAGTTCGAGTATACAGCTCGAGCTGTAGGCGAGTGCTGCAAACATCCAACGAGGGGTGGCTAACTTTGCACTCACATTGCAAATGCTATTTTTCCAAACCCATCCGGCCTGAAGTTGGTGAACTGCTGATTGGTTGTTGGTGGAGCAAAAAATGTTGGTAACGGTAGCAGATACTGGTTTTGCTCCCGCTATCACATTTTTGCTCTCTCTATCAAAATTTAATCATGGGTCACGAATTCATAATTTTGAGCTTCAAAAATAAGCGCAAAATGACATACTTTGCGGCATGTGTTGGGAAAACAATGTTATTAAACACTACGCGGGTAACAGCTCATAAGTTGATAAACGATTGTTCTTGTAACAACCGAAAAGTATTAAATATAATAGAGGACGCCCATGTAAACACTTTTACAGCTACTGTCCCCACTCTTATCGTACCGAATTAGAATTTGCTTGCCCCTCATTCGGGCCCGTGGACAATAATCAGAAATTTTTTTTTTCAAATAATGTAACTAAATGAATCATTAATTTAAAAATCACATTGAACACGAATTTCGTAGATAAAAATGAGATTGAAAATTATCGATACCTTGGGAGGTTAGGATATTTTTATGGTGAAAGTGATACAGTTTTTGGTTTCACGTACGTCCTTTACTATTTAATACTCCGTGTTAACAACCAATCTTCGTGTTTGACTTGACTTTTTCTTATTATAATTTTATAATATTCGTTTCTTTTTTATTTTCCTTTTCTCTATCTTTCATCTCTATTTCAAAATTTTTCTTCCTCTCAAATTTATTGAGATTATATACCAAGCGACGATTCTACAAAGTAGTCATGAGTATGAATAGGGTACATGGAGTAAGCATACGCAATGGGAACATCACTGCTTATAATTACTTTCTCATTTTTTCTTGACTCAGTACTGGTAGATTCAATGATGCTTTGTTGATTCTCTACGCCTTCATTATGTACCCAGTGTGAGGTGAAGGAAGGTGGATTAATTTTTTTCTAAATCGAAAAAGAGTCACAACTCAAGGTTGTCGTTCTTACGTCCGGTTGGCCTCTTACCATTGGCTTTTTCCAACATTTTTCTTTATACTTCTAGCTCTTCTGTCCACCACCCAATCAGATATCACTCTCGTTTGGATTCTGCGTTCTTACGTAAATTCCACTAATTCAGCCACCAGGTAACTGATTGTGTACGCAAGTCCGCAAATGTCACGTACGCATCAGTCACCAACCCATCACTTCTCGGCGCTGAGAATACGACGAAATTGTGATTCATTAACATCTACCTACTTAAAGAAAAAAATTGGGTTGAAAAATTATCGAGTTTCACTGTAGCAATTAGCCAAGGTACCTATACACACACTCACACGAAATCGATGAAGCAAATAAAGTAGGGACCGAAGCAGAAAGTAGGTATAACGGAATACCTGTCGATCATTTGAAAAAACGTGGGTATAGGTTTACCAGCGCCGAAGGCAGGTGTGTAAAATTCAGATATGTTTAAAAACTCGATCTAAAAAAAAAAAAGAAAAAAAAAAGAGGCACATTCCGCGAGACGAGTAATCCATTTAACTGAACTTATAATCTTGGAGAAATTATCGAATATTATTACCGTTTTATGACGTCACCAAATCAACGTTAACCTTCATCAATAGCATGACACGCCATGAAATATGAATAAAATCGCACATCATAAAATGCCTACTGCATAAAACCGAAGTAACTACCTGCGCTATAATATCAGTCAAGAAGGTGGCCAGGTGAAAAGTAGTGCTGAAACGAAGGTAGGCCTACGGTGAGAGTTAAATACAGTGTGTACGTGTAGCCAAACGTGAAAACAGTATTTTTCTGTTCAGTCGACCAATTCGTGATAGTTAATCACAAAAGTTGAACGAAAATACTAAGTCTGAACCAGTTATTTTATAAGTTACCTACTATTGTTAAATTATTGACCATACAGGTTACTAATACACTAATGCATTAATCACATACAAAATTGAATTTAAACCAACAAATTTTTTTTTTTTTTTTTCAATTCAATTGCTGTTATGTCGCTAAGTTCGCTCAGAGACTTGACGAAATAAATTGAAGTCAATTCGCTTCGAACTATTTTTATTCAGTAAAAACGGGAGTTCACATAGACTTCTCTACACATCATAAAAATTCAAAAGTTTTTTATGGCCCTCCAGTTATTTGACCACATAAAATACCTACACAAACAAGCACGCGGTCGGTGAATTGCACTACTTAGATACCTACATATAAAGCTTATACTTAAGTTCTATTCTATCATCCTACAGGCGTCCACCTCTGCTAGAACAAACTACTAACGTAAATCAAATGATAACTTTGTTCTATCGAAAGGCCAAATAAGTGAAGTGCTGGTTAAAATTATTTTACCAGCTGTCACCTTTGAGGTTTGCAAAAACGGTCTACACGTTCAGAAATTATATAACAGTACATCACAATATTGGTCCAACAGATATGCTGACATCACATCGTCAACATATTTGGTGTGTACCGATATGAAAGGCAAAAGAAATAACGACGAATGTTTCACAAGGGAAATATTTACAGTTACTATGTGTTTCGTCATATTTAGATAGAGATGAAATAATTTGCCTACATACGACGAAACCATTACAAAGATGTGATTTTTAAAATTTTATGTTCAATAATAAAAAGTTATCATTTTAAATATGTGTGGGGACATTACTCGTATGAGGTTTTAGGGGCTCGCACCCCTCGACGACAGTCGCCGCCCAAAGGCTGGCAATATTCGTCTCTATGACGTTAAACTAATATACACGAACGCGTTTGTATGTTCGTACCTGTACGTACGTACAGGTAAGATACATCATTCGAGTCGAGATCAATTACCTGATAACGATCTCGGTAATGTCACGACTCGGTACCAAACGCACTGCGTCGTTTCTTATCATCTCAGCAGAGACAGGAAACGACGCAACGTATGACATAATTACGTATTCATACGTACGTATGTGTGTCCGTGTGCGTGTGCCAAATTCGGTATATAAACTCTCAGAACCGGCTCAAAAATCGCCAGTGTTCGCCGAGGATTTGGCTCTCCCATACTTATTTGTATGAAGTGGCAGAACACGCAAAATACTGTTGAAGACCTTCTAGTGTGAATATCTCTCACGACAAGGTATTCCACAGTGGTGACCCCGACGTGATTTTTGGCTACGTCGTGGGTGTCTAGAGGCGCGTTGCGCTATTACTAAAAAGAGGCGCGGTGCGCTGGCGAGTTACTCGCTTGTAATACAAATAATTTTTACAAGATCTAGACACCTTTGGCTGTCGAAGCAGAGGTCTTGACTTAGAAAGTGGGAAATTACACCCCCCCTTCCAAATATATTTGCCGGAAGGGAACCAAGACGAGTAGACCTGGAGGAACAAAGTTGCCCTCATCCGCCAACTCCTCCAGCTTCGACCAGAGACTCAGAAGTCTTTGAGACTCCGGAGAAACAAAAAAGTATCCGGAGGCCAGAAGCCTTGCGTTTGGGAGCTGTAGCAAACCCCAACGAAACTACAGCTCGAACACTAAGAAGCGGTCGTCTATTGAGCCAAGACTCCGACCCTTCAACCCCAGACCGACAAACTACGGAGTCTGGGAAACTCTTCGCGGAAAATAAAAGTAAAGAAGTCCAGCACACGATGCCCAACGGAAACACGAACCCGAACCCATCATCAAACCAACCAGCAGCGGGCGGAAGTGGTCAGCCACAGCTGACCCCCGAAGTATTAGCACAGCTCTTACAGCTGTTGCAGCTGCAAACATTGCAGAACCCTGCTATCCAAAGACGGAGGATAGAGATTCCGGAGTTCCTACCCAATGAAGTTGAACTATGGTTAACTCTCCTCGAAGGTCGTTTTAAGACAGAGAATCTGCAAAACGACCAAAAATACTCACACATTTGCAGCGGCATGCCCGCAGAAATCATACGCCGCATTCCGGATATCATGGAATGCCCTCCGGCGGAAGCAGACAAGTACAGTTGGTTCTGCAGAAAAATAAGAAATGTGTTTGGTAAGACTCAGAACCAAATTATTGATGATGTAATGGGCGGAATGAAGATTGGAGACGACAAACCCTCCACCTTCATGGCCAAACTCAGACAAAAGGCCGATAACATAGTGTCACCGTCAGTCATTGGAAACCAGTTCTGCAAACAACTTCCCCAACATGTTGTGCAGTGTCTGGCCGCCGTAGGTACCACGGTAATTAATAATTCCGAGGACCTAGACTTCCTAGCGAAGAGTGCAGATAGTGCACTGGAACATTCGAGATCAACATCCTCGATCAGTGCAGTATCCGCCGAGACCGGAGAACTAGCTCAGCTTAGAGCCCAGATAGCTCAGCTGACTAGTGAGATCAAGAAGAAGAGTAACAACAATAGTCCAAGACAGGGTAGAAACAACAACCGCTCGAAAAGCAGGAGCAACAATAACAGAAGTAACGATAGAAAATCTAGGTCCAGAGACCGCAAGAGCAATTCTACCAGGGGTCAGAGTCCAACTCCCCCAAGAAGAACATCGTCCCCAAAACCCCGGTCTCAAAACTGGGACGATAAATCCTGCTTCTTTCACAACCGGTTTGGCGCAGAGGCCACCAAGTGCAACAATCGATGCCAATGGTGGGGCAAATCTTACAATAAGTCGTCAAACTAGAAAGAGGGGTCGTCTATGCGGCTGAAGATCCCTCGAAAAAGTACTCACGCCGCCTGTTCATCAAGGACAGGACAAATAGGAGACGTTACCTAATTGACTCAGGTGCTGACTTGAGCATTTTGCCAGTAGACAAAAACCAAAAGGCATTTCCTCCGAAATACTACCTCCGAACTGTGAATGGTCAAAACCTTCCAGCTTACGGAATAGAATCCAGCAAAGTAAGCATCGGTTTGCGAAGAGACATGACGTGGTCCTTCACAATTGCGGACGTTCCGACTCCGATCCTGGGTGCGGATTTCCTCGCGCACTACGGTCTGGTCATAGACCTCAAAAATGGAAAAATCATAGACAACAATACTGGTCTATGGGTGGAAGGCAAAACGCTAGCGTACCAACTGGACACCAATATATCCAGCTGCACGAAAGTCGACGAACAATTCCTACGGATTCTGTCAGACTATCCTGGAGTCACTCAACCATCGATTCGCAGGCATCCGACCTATAAACATGACACAGTTCATTATATAGAAACTAAAGGACAGCCTTGCCATGCTAGAGCCCGCAGGTTACTGCCTGACAAACTCAAAGCAGCACGGGAATACTATGATCGTATAATAGGTGAAGGCATATGCCGCCCATCAAAAAGTTCATGGAGTTCCCCGATCCACATGACCAAAAAAGCCAGTGGAGAGTGGCGAATCGTTGGAGACTACAGGGCCTTAAATGCCAAAACAGTTCCTGATCGCTATCCAGTCCCAAATATAATGGACTTCAACGCGAATATGAAGGGTAAAACGATGTTCACAAAAATCGACATCAACTGGGCATTCCACCAAATTCCAATGGCCGAACAGGACATCCCAAAGACAGCGGTCATAACCCCCTTTGGGTTATTCGAATACCTTCGAATGCCGTTTGGACTCCGTAATTCTGCACAAACTTTCCAAAGATTCATCAATGGACTGTTTATGGATTTGCCGTTTGCTTATGCATATTTGGATGACATATGCATTTGCTCAGAAGGCGGTGAGCAACAGCACGAGAAGAATGTAAGAACCATCGTACAACGTATACACGCTGCTGGACTTACTATCAATGTTGGAAAAAGTTTATACAAACAATCCAGGATTGACTTTCTCGGCTATCAAGTCTCGACCGAAGGCATTTCCCCTCTGAAGACCAAGGTAGAGCCTATATTGAAATTCCCGAAACCCTCCAACGTAGCAGAATTAAGACGCTTCTTGGGGATGGTGAATTTCTACAGACGTTGCATTAAAAATGCTGCAGCCGAACAAAGTAAGCTGTTTGCATTAATAAAAACAAACAAAAAGAAAGATAAAACTCCACTCGATTGGACAGAAGAAGCTGAAAAAGCCTTCGAAAATATAAAAGAAACACTGGCAAATGCAACTTTACTGGCTCACCCAGACGAAAGTCTGCCGTTATGTGTCGCAACAGATGCGTCCGACTTTGCTATTGGTGCAACACTGTACCAAAAGGACAATGACAAAAAGTTACCGCTCGCTTTCTTCTCCAGAAAGCTATCAAAAACTGAGAAGAACTACAGCACGTACGACAGGGAGTTACTGGGAATATTTGCTGCGTTGAAGCATTTCAGGCACCAATTAGAGGGTAGATGTTTCACTGTGTATACAGATCATAAACCCCTAACACATGCCTTCACGCAAAAGACAGAACCAGCTTCCCCGAGAAGAGCTCGACAATTGGACTATATAGGACAGTTGACTACGGACATCCAGTATATAAGTGGAGAACTCAACACTCCAGCTGATGCTCTTAGTAGGATCGAAGCTATCTCGGCACCGTCTCAATTACCTTACGCTGAAATAGCTAAAGAACAGTTAAGGGATGCAGAACTGCAAGAACTGTTGTCGAACGATGACACAGCTCTCAAATTGAGACAAAGGAAAATCCCTGGTACTAATGTTTTACTAACATGCGACATTAGTACAGGCAAGAATAGGCCATTCCTGCCGACAAAGTACCGCAAATTGGCATTCAGTAGTGTGCATAACCTATCACACCCTGGACCAAGATGCACTGCTGGATTAGTATCATCAAGATTTGTTTGGCCTCGGATGAAGTCCGACTGCAACAAATGGGCTCGCAGTTGCCTGAATTGCCAAGAGTCCAAAGTAGGAAGACATACTCGGTCGCCTCTCAAATCTTTTAAACAAACGGAGCGGTTTAAAACGATACACATAGATTTGGTGGGTCCACTACCCCCATCCCAGGGACACAGATACCTGTTAACGATGATCGATAGAGCAACTCGATGGCCAGAGGCAGTTCCTCTCCATGAGATGACAGCTCCCACCGTAGCTGCCAGGTTATACGACACCTGGATTGCCCGCTATGGCGTACCTGAAGTCATCATCACGGACCAGGGTCGTCAATTTGAAAGCTCGCTCTTTCAAGAGCTGTCTAAGAAGCTTGGTGTACAACACAATCACACCACAGCTTACCATCCTCAAGCAAGCGGAAAAGTTGAGCGATGGCACAGAGCTTTGAAAGCCTCCATCATGGCTTGCGACACCAAGAGATGGGTTGACATACTACCAACCATCCTCTTGGGCCTTCGATCTGCTCTTCAAACGGACACGGGTCATTCTGCAGCGCAGTTAGCGCTCGGCGAAGAGCTACGCCTACCAGGGGACTTTTTCACCTATTCGAAAGAAATTAGCCCCGAAACGCTCGTCCAAGACATACGGACTGATGCCAACAACTTTCTGAACCAGGCAGCTCGTCATGGCCAACCAAAGGTTTATGTCTCCAAACACTTGGCCACAACATCTCATGTGTTTGTCAGAGATGAAAAAATAAGATCTTCGTTGGAGAAACCATACGCCGGTCCCTATAAGGTTGTATCACGAGATGACAAGAATTTCGTGATACTAATCGCAGGTGAACAAAAAACGATTTCAATCGACAGATTGAAACCTGCGTACCTTATAAACGACGACAAGAAAATGCTCCAAAGAGCAAAAAGGAAGACGACACACAGGGAAAATAAAAAGGAAGAACAGACTGAACAGTCCGAAACAACACAACCACAGAAAGTTGAGGAAAATCCAGTCGAAAATGGTGATAAATCACAAAAATCACCAAAAGAAAAAATAAAAATAAAGAAAACGGTAAAGTTCAATGACGAGATCGTCAAGATACAATACGATCCGTCGGCCCCCTTATGCCCACGAAAAAGAGGCAGGCCCCTTGGCAGCAGAAAGCAGAAAAACCAAATTCCAACTCGAAAATCTGAGAGATTGGCACGGAGAAACTGAAAATATTCACGAAAAGTTAATATCCGTAATGGAAGAAATAAACCCACATAAAAAGACGTACGAGAATCTGGGAATATTCGCAACAATAAAAATTCTTCAGATAAGCAGAGAAAAAGTGCGTACAATAAAAACACGACACGAATAAACAAATCCACGTGCAATACGGAAGAAAAACATTGCAACGTGTTTCTATTGACAAACAATACCGATAACAAAATAGTCAATAGATCATGACGTCACAAACGAAGAGTGCATTCCTTTGTGAAATACAAAATTCGAAGTACGAAAATTCAAACATGCTTAACTCTGCTCGTACTTAACCAAATTTAACCGGAAAACTTTTAAGCCAAAGAATATTGAATGCACTATCCCCTCCGAACAAGACCGAAAAAAGATAACGACTTGGAATAAAGCTGCGATCGAAATCATTCTCGCAAAGTTTTTCATTCGCTTTTCGACTGTCAAACCAAACTGCCGAAAACAATTTTCTACAAATTTTTTCTTTTTCTTTTTTCTTATTTTTACCTGTGTAAATTCCTTCCTCAAAATGTCGTCTTCAACTGGTACCCCGTTCTCTACTCAGCCCTTCCAATTCGTAGTACCACCTGCTCCCCTGCCTATAAAGACAAAGGAGCAGTTGGAACGCGAAAAGGAGGCAGAAAGAATAGAGAACGAGCTCCTAATGGACACGTCGGCGGCGGACATCGTGAAAATAATGTCCGCCCCCCTTCCTCCGTTGATTTCGCCGCCAAAATTGCCAGAAAGAGTACCGGAAGTGGCGATCCCACCTCCGGAACCCTTAGCACTAGCGAGGTTGGAGACGAAACAACCTCAGGTGGAAGAGGTGCGAACTCCACGCCCTCCCCTCACCAAAAGCCTGGTTTACAGACCATCTGGGAGTTCTAACTCCCCGATGTACCGAAAACCAAGGCCTCTGACACTGTCCGACCCCCGCCTGTCATATCGCTCCCATCCTTATCACCCGGCTCCAACCCAAAGACCGCCGAGAAGAAGGGGACAGACAAGCAGAGAGGCCTACCAGGCCCGTTTAGACGCACGAAAACAATCGTACGAATGCGTCGGGGCCGCGGTAGGCTCGGCTCTCGCTAAGTGGGAGCGGGACCAAAGACAGTAAACTCGATAAGTCCCCCCAGGCACGCGACTTATCATTTTCGCGGCGCGAAAACTGGGGGGGAGTAGCTGTGGGGACATTACTTGTATGAGGTTTTAGGGGCTCGCACCCCTCGACGACAGTCGCCGCCCAAAGGCTGGCAATATTCGTCTCTATGACGTTAAACTAATATACACGAACGCGTTTGTATGTTCGTACCTGTACGTACGTACAGGTAAGATACATCATTCGAGTCGAGATCAATTACCTGATAACGATCTCGGTAATGTCACGACTCGGTACCAAACGCACTGCGTCGTTTCTTATCATCTCAGCAGAGACAGGAAACGACGCAACGTATGACATAATTACGTATTCATACGTACGTATGTGTGTCCGTGTGCGTGTGCCAAATTCGGTATATAAACTCTCAGAACCGGCTCAAAAATCGCCAGTGTTCGCCGAGGATTTGGCTCTCCCATACTTATTTGTATGAAGTGGCAGAACACGCAAAATACTGTTGAAGACCTTCTAGTGTGAATATCTCTCACGACAAGGTATTCCACAATATGTTCTGTTTTCTATTATCAGAAGACAGGCCCGCTAGCTCCAGGGTAGCTAAGGTGAAGCCTTGGACTGGTATTTTTTCCATGTCAGGCAAATACACAAAATTTGGGCAGTTTTAACCCATCGGTGCCAGAAATATGGAAAATTTCTGAAAAAAACAAATTTAATACATTTTGAGTGAATTTTTCACCCATTCCTTGAGTCGAAAATTTTTTCCATATACCGACCAGGCAAATAGTTTATTCGTTAAATATAACACAACCCACAATCGTACCATACAGTTAGTGCCTGCATTGCCAGTTCTCGCTCCTCCCAGTAGGTATATTTTCAAGGCATAAGAGTTACAAGTGAAATTCCCCGAGGACCCTTAGATACACCATTAATCGATCAAGTGATCATACTTAAGGATTAATTTTTATTCGAGCATAGTAAAGTGGTAGGTAGGTAATATTATTTGGTCATTCTCTAAGGCAGCGGTGCTCAACCTGTTTTCCTTGGCGACACACCTAAAGAGCTTCCTCAAATACATGACACACAATTCGCAATAAGTTTCATAAAAATTTAGCACACACCTATTCTATTAAAAAATGGAAAAGAAACCATCACCGTACATACCCTCTCAAAACAAAATTATCATTCAACCATCAAAAACCCACCAAAAAACGTAATTTAAAAAAAAAAATTTTCATCATTGGACTTGAATTTCAATGAGACATTTTTGCGACACACCCAAGACATGCTTACGACACCTTAATGTATCACGCCATACCAGCTGAGAACTGCTGCTCTAAGGGATCACAGCAAATATGGTTGATCTATAGATAAAATTCACAAACCCAAATGAAATTGGACAAATCTTTTTTACATCATTTTAGAATTTGACAGAAATGCCAGAAACCGCATCTTTTTAAAGAATTATCTCCAATATGAGGGGTCAGCAAAGTAAGCGACTTCTTGCAAGCGCAGTCTTGAAGGGCAGATAATTTTTCCAGTCAAAAGGGAGAAAATCACCAAGACCCCCAAAAAACAAAACAAAAAACGCTGTAGGTGAATATTCTGGAACAAAAAAACATCTAAAAAACTTTTTTTCCTCGCTCCACTCGCTATATTGTTTGTTTTTTGAGGTGCGAAGAATTAAGCCATAAACTGCCTCTTCTATGTTTGATCCTGAAGGCAGCCAATCATTTGTTTGCTTACACGCCCAAACAATCTAGATCCGATCCTGCCTGATGTGTATGATGTATCTACTTTATCAGTAGGCTTCAATCGTTTCAGTAGAAATACTTGTTATAGAAATTATTGGACATTAAGGGTTGATGTCCGATAAAATGTACTCTTGAATATTTATGATGAATGGTTGACGAAGTAACAGTATAATATAAGAAATAAATAAATAACATTAAAACAGTAGTGTACCGCACCATATAAAAATTTATTAAGAAAATATGACATTAAATGTTCACACCATAAGAGTGCAAACAGTAGCGAAGTAACTAACTGTAATAAAGAATGATGTAGACATATTATAGACGAAGCCAGTGTTGCCCACAAATACTCGACCAAATACATAATGTTTCAACAGAAATGATGTAAGTCTTTGATGGAAATTTTTAGATATTTTTTAACTGTTAAAATATCATTTGCCCTGGCACTGACAAGCGGCTAGCTACAGGCCTGTTTATAAAAAAAAAGTTTAAAGTGATTATTCTTCTTGGCTTCTGACTTCCTTCTTTTTCAACTTGCTTATCTTAAAATGTTTCTCGTGTGTTTTTCAAATTTGTGACAATCTATGCTAGAATTCGCCAAGGGTTTCTTATCAGTTATGTTATTTTCTAAAGCCTAGACTTATTTCACTTATTTTATTTGTTTTAGTTTGGAGGTCATATTTGACTGGTTTATGATCTTATATTTTTTTGATTTTTTGAAGGGGTGCGACTTTTAGATTTTTGATTTGATTTTAATTTTAGTAGTGGTGTTAAATCTATCAGAAATGGTCTTCTAGGCGTATTTATTTTTATCCCACTATTTTATTCATATGAATTATCTTTTTATTTTATTTCTTACGTATGGTGGTATATCTTAACGATCGTAGCAAATTATAGACATTTTTTTGGAATATTTTGTAATTAAAAAGTTTAAAAGTTTAGTTCCCACAATTTTTTGTACGAATATTCTCAAAATTATTACAACAATTGAACTCCTTTTAGTAAATCATACAATATTTTCTTAAAATGTGCTCAACGGGTAAGAATTGACAAAGTGTCTCTGAGTCTAATTTTCATAAAATTTGAAGTTTGGGTGAATTTGAAGAAGTTTTCTCTTCTAATACACAAAAAGAAATAAAAGAATTGACGTCATATTTTTTTAATACGTTCTTTACATAATCTTAGATAACAAATAAAAAATATATAACTGGAAAATTTTCTTACCAAACAACTTGAAAAAAAGTGTTTGACGACAGTAATAAATTCATAGCATAATAATGAAACCATCTCAAGTCCTTCTTCAAAAAGTGTTTCCTGCCGCATATCTTTTTCCTGAAGCAATCCAAGAGGTACGTCACAATTTAAAAAGATAAAATTAACTTCCTAGATTTTAGCACACCATTAAGTATAATACATATTATAAAAAATGAAAAATTTTTTCTCATTTCCTTTTTTTTTTCTTTAATAAATTCTATTATGTTCACAAAATTGTTTATTAAGGTGTTACTCTAGCAATTTTGTAGAGACCAACAAAATATGTAGAGATATTTTATCTACTCTTTATTCAAAAAAGAACATGTCACAAATTATCACGCCACAATATCTTATACTAAAATTCTCTTATATGATAATCCTATTCTTAATTATGTCTCGCCTCCACTAGGGCGGACTATAAACTTGTGACGCATATGAACGTCTACAGACTTTACAAGATCAGACAGGGTAATACTGTACTGGTACTCGAAAGAAAGGCAAATGAATTCCTGGTGTAATTTGAATTACCAGGTCACTTCTTTTGGTGCCTAATTGTTTACATTTGCTGAAAGTGTACTTACAGTACATACCTAAGTTGTGCTGACAGATATGCTGACTAGTTGTTTGTCTGCATATTCATTAGCGCAAATAATTAGGTTAGTGATCGGAGGTAATAGTGAATATTTAATAGAAATATTCACCATTATTTGTTACAAAATATTTAGGTCTGCGAATGTGTTTGTCTGCCTAAATATGACGGAACATAAGGCCGTTTTTAAAATAAATCTTCTTTCATAATTACTTGAATTATATCTATACGTATTAAAAATAAACCAATGATAGATAACTCAGGGTATATTACTTGAAAAAATTTTTAATAATTCATATTCAGGGAAAATGGAGTAAAAATTTTTGCTTTCTCAAATGCCACTCGAGTTTGAACTGTTGATTCACTTTTTAACCGAACTCCTTCTCGTACACCTCTGACTTACAGTAAGGATTTTTCATGATTTTAAGTTATATTTATTTTTGAGCTGAAATATTATGATCATTTTGGACTTGGTACAACTAATATCTTATACAAAGTTGATCAAAAATATAACTTCGTGCAAAACGTCTAGGTAATCCTAGGATGGTAAAATTTCAGACTTGGTAGGTAATATAGCCTAATATAATTATTATGTACCATACTATATATACCTACATTCATTTCTACTTAACACAATACCTACAGGTCAGAATTTTTATCCGACAGCCATGAAATTTGTTACACTTCAAATCGATATATTACATCGCAGATGAGTCAAGATCTGTCTTATCAGTGCACTTGCCATACTTTACACATAGCCATAACAATGGTAAAATATGTCGCAATTAGTCAACACACACTTACATATTTCTTACATACGTGTTTATGATTATGTGTAAGGAGCTGGTATATAAGCTCTCAAAATTCGCTAAAATATTGCCAGTGTTCTCCGAGATCTTAGCTCCCCCATATATTGTGTATGATATGTGGGGAACACACAAAACTACAAAAAACCTTTTGTTGTTGGAATATCTTCCATGATGTAAGGTATTCCACAGTGATGACCCCAACATAATTTTTTGGCACATGTCGAGGTGGCTTTTGGTGCAGTGTGCTTATACTAAAGTGATCATCTGATTAACTCTCCTAAATGCTAGATCCAAAACCAAAAATATCCTAAATATCATAAATCCTTTATGGGAAAAGAGGACAAATATACTTGATTTTGTAAACAAGTGTGAAAAGTCTTTGGAAAAATGAAAAACAAAATCATAAACGAAATAATGGGTGGATTGAAGATTGGTGTTGACAAACCCTCGATCTTTCATGGCTAAACCATGGAAGAAGGCCAAACATATTATGGCTCTTTCTATAATAAGCAATCAATTCTGCAAACAACTTCCCCACCATGTTGTGCAGGCATTGGCAGCTGTAAGATCAACAATAATAAATTCCTCAGCTGATTTAGATTATTGGCCAAAAGTTCTGACAACTCACAATCTTATTGGAAGAACTCCCCTTCAAATAGTGTGGTATCAGTAGAGAATAGAGAATTAGCACCGCTTAAAGCACAAATAGCTCAGCTAACTACATAAGTGTTGAATAATAACAAAAATAATACCTAAAAAATAAATGGCAACCAATAAAACAGTCATTCTAAAAGCAGATCAAATGAAAATACAAAAAATAGACATGGCAATTCTGGTTGAAGTCAGAGTCCAATTCAAGATCTTTGTCCAAATCTCCTTCTTAAAACTGGAACAACAAAAACTGATTTTTCCATAGTAGATATGGCAAGTCTGTTGTCAAATGCAACAACAGATGCCAATGGTGGAGTAAGACTTATAAAAAGTCTGAAACATCAAACTAAAAGGAGGGACTATCTATGTGGCCAACAACCCCTTGGAAACTTAATAATGCAACCTGTTCTTAAAGGAAAGGATGAACAGGAGAGGTTACCTAATAGACTAAGCTACAGACTTCAGTATATTGCCAGCCAATTAAAACATAAGGTACATCCTCCAAAATACCTACTTCCTCAGTACTTGGAATAGTCAAAATTTTTTAGCATATAGACTTGAAACAACCAAAGTCAACATCAGTTTGCGAAGAGATATGACTTGGTCTTTCACAACTGAGGATGTTCCAAATCAGATCTAGGGTTCTGACTTCTTTGCACACTATGGCTTTATCATTGACCTTAAAAATGGCAAAATGATTGATAGTGAAACAAAACTTTGTGTGGATGGAAAAACTCTAGAGTACCAACTGATCACAGCTGTTGCCAGTTGTAGCAAAGTTGATGAATAACTCATGGATTCTGTTTGACTATCCTGGAGTCACTCAACCATTAATTTGCAGGAATTCTACCTATAAAAATGACACTCCTCACTTTATAGAAACAAAAGGAGCACTTTGCCATGCTAGAGCTTGAAGATTACTTCCACACAAACTCAAAGTGGCACTGGAGTATTATGACTGAAAAATAAATGAAGGTATTAGTAGACCTTCCAAAAGTTTGTGGAGCTCCCCTATCCACATTAACAAAAAAGCAAGCTGAGAATGGCAAATTGTTGGTGACTATAGAGCCTGAAATGCCAAAACAGTTCCTGATCACTATCTAGTCCCAAATATAATGGACTTTAATGGGAATATGAAGGGTGAAACTGTGTTCTCAAAAATAGAAATCAACTGGGCATTCCACCAAATTCTTATGGCCGAATAAAACATTCAAAATACTACGCCTAAACTCCCTTTGGACTATTTAAATAACTTTGAATGTCTTTTGGACTCTGAAATTCAGCACAAACTTTCCAGAGATTCATTAATGATTTGTTTAAGGACCAGCAGTTTGTATATGCTTACTTGGATGATATTTGCACATGCTCAGAAGGCGGCGAGCAACAGAATGAGAAGAATATAAGAGCTGTTATCCAGTATATATAAACTACCGGCCCTTCCATTAGTGTAGGTAAAAGCTTATATGCACATACTGAAATTGACTTTCTCAGCTACATAGTCTCAACCAAAAGAATATACCCTTGAAGACCAAAGTTGAACCAATACTGAATTTCCCAAAACCCTCAAATGTTACTGAACTCCTATGTTTTTTGGGGATGGTGAATTTCTACCAGTGCTGCATGAAAAATGCTGCAGCTGAACAAAGTAAGATGTTTGCATTAATAAAGACCAAAAAAAGATGAGATAAAACTCCACTCAATTAGAACAAAGAAGCTGAAACAACCTTTAATGCAGCCCTTCTAGCTCATCCAGACAAAAGTCTGCTGTTATGCTTCGCAACTGATGCTTCCAATTTTGAAATTTGTGTAACTTTGTGCCAAATAGAAAATGACCAAAAATTACCTCTAGCTTTTTTCTCCAGAAACCTCTCAGAAACTAAAAAGAATTACAATACCTATAATAGGGAATTACTGGCAATCTTTGCTGCATTGTATGTTTGTACATATGTACCTACTTGCAAAATGTTGCAAGTACAACATAATATTCGGACTATGACGAATCCATAGATTACATTTCAGATTATGTCACAATCTGTCTTATCAGTTCACTTACCATATTTCACACATAGCTATAGCAATGGTAAAATATGTTGCAGTTAGTCATCATACACACATACAAATTTCTTACATATGTGTCTATATATGCGTTTAAGGAGCCAGTATATAAGTTCACAAAATTAGCTAGAAAATCGCCAGTGTTTGTCAAGGTCTTCGCTCCCCCATACCTTGTGTATAATATGTGGCGAACATGCAAAACTGCAAAAAATCTTCTGTTGTTAGAATATCTTTCACATAAGGTATTTTACAGAAATTTTCCTAACTAAAATTCTCATCAGTAATGCGGCTTTCACACCAAAAAAAAAAAAAAAAATACCAATTTATAGATTAAATATCGATTAGCCATTTCTGCCCATAATATATCACATTCAAATACGCATTTTACCTCGAAGGTGTTCATTTACGAGTAAAGTACATCGTAATTTCTAACCTTCGGAATGGCATCGTCTTTGTTTATGCTTCACCACAATGTATCCACTTTCCTGCTCACTTTCTACTGGCAAAGTTTTTTTGTTTGTTTTTCTTTATTTATTTTTTTCGACTACATTCGAACGATAGTTCTCTCAATTCAATTTGGATTCAAACCAGTTTACGTTTTCGAAGAGTTTTGTTTTCGTTCACAAATTACTCGCGTTCATGATCGAATTTTTTAACCGGTTTTTTTTTCGTGGGTACCTATATAATTATCACATCTTAATTTTCACCGAACTCATACGCCAAAAGGAGACAAAGTAACTTAGTCTTTCAACGGTTCACAATTTGATGAATGGGAGAATTATCCAGTTGAGATGATATCCAGTTTTAAACTGATTTATGGTTCTGCGAAGACTTGAAAACAATGAATGGCAACCTTGATGTGGCTATTAATGTCTCGCTTCAGCACGGCATGTGTGGTCAAATCGTTGAAAAGATAAAAAAAAATTTACTTTTGTTTATCAAAACTAAAATAATTTTCAGACATTATTTCGCCTATTTAGGCCTTCCGACGAAACAGACACACAATATTTTTATTATTAACACGCAAAAAGCTCTGACCTCTTCCTCGCTTAATTGCAGGTAAGTAGAATAAACAATGTGGAAAATGTGCCCCCTCAAAAGTATTCCTTTTTTATGCAAACAGGGTATTAAACTTAACCTCATGGAAGGCTTAGGGATGAGGATAATGAAAATCATCCATTTCATGAAAAAAGAAAAGGATTAGTAATATTTTTTTCATTTTGACCTAATTTTTTTTTTGTATGTGTATGTATGTATCGCCCAAAACTTTGTATTCACAGTTTTGAGAAAACTACCAGGTGGATAGGGCTGAAATTTTTACGCAAGTTAGTTTTCATATTGGAGCAGGTATGAAAGGAGTTTTTTGCCTGTTGGTTTATTATTTTCTGAGAAAACTGGAAAACCAAAAATTTCTGGAAAAGTGGTTTTTCCAGGATTCTGAGAAAATGACGAAAGATATCGGCCATGAAATTTTCACGATAAACTTTCCTCGTGTTGGTGCAAGTTTTTTAGAAGTTTGGTGCCTATTAATTCAGTAGTTTCCAAGAAAACTGGAGAAAAAAAATTTCTGGAAAAAATTTTGTGTTCATGGTTTTGAGAAAACTACCAAACAGATAAGGCTGAAATTTTTTGCGAAAGATAGCTATTGTATGGCAGCAGGTCTGGAAGAAGTTTGGTGCTCATTGGTTTAATAGTTCTTGAGAAAACTGGAAACAAAAAATCTCAGGAAAAGCAGTTTTTAGCAATGAAATGTCGATATAAATATCGATTAATATAGATACCAATATCGATATAGATTACTATTGATATTATTTTACAATTTTTATCAATCTCTCTCTCTCTCTCTCTCACTCTTCATCTTATCCTCATCTCTATCTCTATTTTTATTACCATCTGCAAACTGGGTTTTCTAGCGAAGTATTGCTGCGCTACAGTTTTTATTTTTATTGAAATATAATGGCAAAATCTGACCTGGAGTAAAATGATTTTAATCCACAATTTCTCGCAATGTAAGAATATGGATATAGATTTTCTGAGTAAGTGCAGTTAATCCTCTTCTCGCCTGTTTTCAGTCTGTTGGTCTCGTGAATTTAAAACTATGTAAATGTCTTGCCGTACTTCCAGTGAAATCAAGTGAAACTCATGTCCATTTTATGGACAAATATATCCTCTTAGACAGAATATAGATGCGTCTGTATTTTTGTTTATATCGAACTTGGATGACCTAAAAAGATATTAAAAACTTTGAGTAAAAACAATTAGGGATGAAAAATTTTCTTAGAAAAAATGTGATTTTTAGATCTGCAATCTGTATATTATCAAATTTTGTGATTAATGCTAAACACAGCGGGCACAAAGTATCTCATACTGAATCTCCATCTTCTTAAATCTCACAATCAATATTTAATAATTTTACATCTCTTCAATCATAGAATTATATTATTGAATTTTGAATTTGGATATTGAATTTAAAATATGGTTTTTTACTTTTCAGTGTAGGCAGTTATCAACTATGGTAGTCATCTGAGAATGACTCGGTGAACCGTGTACTATAGTACCTTAATTAAAGAAAATATTGACCTTTCTACTAATATCATTAGCATTTTTCAAATTTCAAACCATAGAATTTTCTCCTAATAACCCAATTTTTTGGGAGAAATTATTATCTACCCATTTATTTGATAATTTAGTTTAGCGACACCACCTTTTTAGTATTAGCCTAAAAATGGGTAGAAGGCCACACCCTGCGATGTAGTAAAAGTCTTTTTCAGGGGAATGTTTGAAAAACAAAAATTACTAACTGAAAAATTTTCAACAGCTAAAAAAGAATGTCATTAACTGATATGATTTTCAAACTAGTATAAGTCACCCTAAAACAAAACTAGCCCAAGTCCAAAAATTCTATTTTTCAGCAGAGGGAAAAGCAAGTTCAAAAGTTGAAATTTTTCATTTGTTGCAGTGGGATGTGGAACCAGTTATAGTATAATAATAAAAGGAACCAAGTAAAGACATTTTTAACAAAAAAATTTAAATTTTATTATTTTCCTCCATATTAAGGGACTTACGACATAGTATTGAACAGAATTATCATCCAGAAGTGCATAAGATACTTTTGCACTGAGCTCTGATTGAAAACATTAGTGCAAAAATTGCTTATTTTGAACTTGAGATATTGTTCTGCATAAATAAATTATAAAAAAATGAAGTTAAGTTACTTCGGCACGAATTAATTCTTTCACACCCAGACATAAGATGGTGTGCATATAGTGGTTATTTAGATTTCACAGTAATATGGACTTGAAATAGCTTTACTAAATGATAAAGGGTAACAAATGAACATTTTGAAATGTATAACGCAAATAGATATGGCATTTTTAGACTTCAGCTCGCTACGTTCTAGGATGATGTAAATACAATTGCCAATTTTTCCTACTCAAAAATTGCCAACAGTTGCTAAATTTTAAAGTTTCCTGAAAGAAAAATGTCATTAAATTACACAATTTTTCAGCTATACATGCAACATAGTCAATGTTTCCAACTCCAAAAAAATTTTTGGGGGAGCCACCCTCTATCATTTCCTTAGCTACGTCTCTGACCACACTACCAAGCCACAAAAAAGAAAAAAAAAGTATTAGATTTAAGAAACTTTTTAGTCAAAATGTTTTAAACATTTCTTAAGGGGAGGAGCTATAAAAAAATTTGAGACTATAAGACCTTAATGGAAGACAGGACCAGAAAAAAAAAACATACGAATTCAGCGCCAGGCCGAAACTTCAGTTTTTTTCGAACACTTTCATTTCAACCACAAGGAAAACTCTTCGATCACTTAGACGAAAAATAGAACAAAAAAGTCGTACCTGAATTTCAATCAACATCCAAAATTAGTTTTTCATTTCAACTAAAAAAAAATTCACTCCAATTCATTCGTAATAAAAATTCATCATTCACTTGAGAAAAGTACGTAGTAGCCTACTTCTTTTTTATCTCATTTGCAAAACATGTTACAATCTCAAAATACTGAAAATCCAGTAAGTTAAGTAGTAAAATAAAATCAAAAAAATTAAATGTTTTTCAAAATATTCTGCGAAGGGGTTGTTTTAAATTACAAAAATCGCCAAAGGTTGTCAAATTTTTAATGACGTACCTACTTGCACGAGGAAAACCTCTTCTTTCTTTCTTTTTTTTTTTTTTTTTATCATCAGAAGATATGAACAGAAATATGTAAATTTATTCTAAAAGAGTGGGAAGGTTTCAAAAACTTTTATGAAGATTTTTAATTCTTTCATCTTTGCATCATGTATTTATAAAACAAATTTTTAGACGCATAAAATTTCAGTCGACTATAAACGCAGAATCTTCTATACCATTGACACCATTTTGTATACCGTTGTACAATGAAAAATGAACTCAATTTAATATTTTTACCCAGTTTGCTTGCATACGGGATGTTAAAATTTACCTCGTGAAAGGGCCAGGGGTGGGAACAATGAAAATTATTCATTTCATGGGAAAGAAAAGGATATGTATTTTCCAATTTTCATAATGATATAATACGTATATACATATAATTTACACATACCAAATACATAAACCTAGTACATACAGTACAGGTAAATATACAAGCAATATGATATATTTTTTGCTATGTGGCCAAACCACCCCCTTTTTCTTAAGAAAACATGAAGATAACATTTTCCACCTTGGAGATTTATTGTATTAGGAAGTTAACTATCTAGTATATAAAACCAAGTACACCTCATAGTTTTTTTTTTCTTGATTTTCCCGCCTAAAGATCAATCCTACGAAAACGTTCATTCTTGATGAAATATTTTTTCATAAAATTTTCTGTAAATTAATTCACAAGTTACACATTTTTTATAAAGGCAATAGTATTAGAGTTAAAAGCTGTCAAAGATTTTATGGCACAAAGTTTTGTTTTTAGAGGGCTGTAAAAAGGGGTAGCATCAACTTGAAGGGTAGGAAACGTTTATGTTTCATGATGTCCGTTATCCAATACACAAACTGTATACTATACTTCCTCAAAATTTTTGATCGTACATTTTTAGGTAATACGGTGACCTAAAAGTGAAAAAGAAAACTACTCTCAATAAAACAATATCAACATTAGGTAAAAAAGGAGCAAGATATACTCCCATTCTGACACAGCTGAATTAATAATTATACAAAATAATAAAAAAAAAGTCCGGTATTTTACCTGTCATTTTCTATACACCTAAACTAGCCTATATACCTATATATGATTATAATAAACATAATTATGTACAACCAGAGGTGGAAAGAAATTGAAAAGCGAAAAGTTTTAAGTGAAAAGTGAAATAAATGTTGAAAAAAGTTGAAATCAAAAGTGGAAAGTAAAATAAGTGTTGAAAAAGCGAAAACCAAAAAGTAAAAATTTTATTTTTGAAATTCAGGTACAAAATTAAAAAACTGAAGTGTTACTGGTTCGTTTTTATGAGAATAAAGGGAAAGTGAAAAGTTTTAATTTGAAAGTTTGGGAAGGGAAAAGCAAAATAAATGTTGCAAAAAGCAAAAGTACTATTTTTCAAGGTCAGAAAAAAATTGAAAAAAGGAAGTGTTATTCAATCACTATATACCTCTGTATACAACACTCCAATATTCAGTCAAAAGTATTTGAACAAAATTTGTATTTTTGTTGATACGCATGTGTATTTAGAACACACACTAACAAAAATGTTTCGTTGTTTCTACCATATAACAAATTTAACAGTGTTACCACATTTATGCCAATTAAAGTTCTGAGCTGCTACAACCCAAAGCACTGCAAAGCGGTGATTAAAGGCTGATATATATGTAAGATCGTTTGAAAATCTCACGAGAGAGTAAACGACTTGGATGAATTTAACTTTATTGAAAATACATACACCACATTGTCTTTCTATCTCCTCCTGATCCTCAAAAGTACATCTATAAGGTTTTTTTGCAACATAAACACTTTTTTCCAAATGAATCGGGCATTTGTACTTCGTAACATTGCCGACATCAAAGGCATCCTTTGCAAATGTAAAATTGTTTTTCTCGATTAATTTATAAATTTCGACTTTACAATTTACGTTAAGATGCGAAGTCTTTTTATCAAACATCTCTTCAGTCATGTAATCGTTCCAAAACGTTGGTTTTTAAGCAATTGATTACGTTAATTCTCGATACATGCTGATTAAGTTTTAAATTATCGAAATGTCAAGCATCGTAATGCCTAGAATGGAGCCCTTGCCGCTTGGCAAGTTGAAAGACGATTTTTCTAGAACATACTTATAATCTTTCATTTTCTGTAGAGCGGAATACTTGATAGCAGAGGTATTCGCGCCCGGATCATAAAAACCAGTCCAAAATTTTTCGCCTACTTCAACTTTCAACACGACAAACGAGGGCTTCAATCGTTTTTTAAATGCTCTTGGATTTCCTCCTGTAATTCCTCAACTTTGACACTGTGCACCACTTTTACGTTTACGTTATAATCGGGTTTTGACCGAGGACTATCCCTACGGGAATTATCACGAAGTTTTGTTAAACAATCTTTCTCAAAATGAAATCGGTCATCAAACCCTTTCTTCTTGCAGTACGGGCACGGGGATTTAGGACGGAGGGAAGAAAAGGCCAATGTGGTGGCTTAGAAGTAAACAAATTAGTAGTAGTACGCGTAATCGGACAATCAAGTGAAGAAATAATCGAAATAACTTTACCGAGAGACGGGTCATCTGCCAACGATACACGTTCCTGTAGGTGAGTCGGAAGGCCGATGATAAGATGCGCGATTTTGTCTAACTCATGCATCTTAGGGTTGAATGAAACCAGCATGTTCAACTTGGTTTGAACTTAATCATTGAGCGAGCCTTGAATGAAACGGTAAGTGAAAGCAGAACGAGCGACGGCGATACCTTTCTGACCAAAGTTTTCCAGAAAACTTTCTCGCCAGAACGACCAAGACGTAGATAAATTTGAAAGGCGCATTGTACCATACCATTTTTCTGCGGCGTCGACAAGAAAAATGCGAAGTACTTCCCAATACGACAATTTGGCAATAGTCAAACGTTTACACTCGGACTCAAAGATTTCCAGCCAGGCCGAAGCATTAGAGATACCAGATTTGGACCCACTGAATTTTGTGATTATGGCGTCCTTAACGATTGACAAGAGCAAACGAGGCGGAGGAGTAACGTTAGAAGCATCAACAGGTTTAATGGGACTTGCCTTATGACCATCGTCTTCGAGTTCATCTAAAAAAATGCCACTGAAGACGGGATTTCCAACTTCATCGATATATAGCTTAGTGACAGCTTCGGGTAACAGGACTTTAAACGAGCGTGTTTTCCATCTCGGTTTCAATTCAGATCTCTTCACAGCCGCAGCAGCAGCAATCGCAAACAATTGATCGTGGTGAATCAGATCCTTATGAGAGTCAGGAAACGCGTAAGTAACTTCATCCTCCTCGTCATCTAAAAACTGCATAGCATACAAATGCATGACGGTAGATTTCAGGTCAGTCAGTTTTGGTTCAGCCTGTAATGTAAAGCAAACTTTACGAGAAATAGACGGCGTAGCAAACACCGTCATAATAAAAATAATTTTTTTTTTTTTCACAGGTGAAATAAAAATTATGGAAAACCTAAAGTTTTTGAATTTGTAAGATCGTTTGAAAATCTCACGAGAGAGTAAACGACTTGGATGAATTTAACTTTATTGAAAATATAGTAAATTCAAAAACGAAGTCGTTTCAGATAGGAAAGTGTACAAAGTATGAATGCTAAAACAGAATTAAAGTGCATGAACTGGCGAATGTATGATGAATGAGAGCAAAAATGATTGTAACCTGTACGAGAGATGGACAATAGAGTGATAAGGAAGTGTAGAGTGTGAATAAACGATAAGCAAGAAAGAATAAGAAGATAACGTAAGAGAATCTTTTTATTTTACATATATCATATCTATATTAATGAAACACAATGTAAATGTGGCATCTGAACACCATACATCGGCCATAACTCTCGCCACCATTAACTGGCACCATGGTTGAGTGAGTACAGTGCTGACTTTTGATGGCGATGGAGGTAGGTATTCTGTCAGTCGGATGATTCTATTCTCCGGACTGGCATAATACCTATAGTTATTTTGCCCATAATTTTAGAATGTCTTGGCAAATCGAAATAAAATTTTCAGTATTTATTTGTGTCATTGCGAGGCAAATTTGAAGCTATCGTCAAAGTCTCTAGTCTTTCTAGAAGCAAATTTGTCTTTTTTCACCAAAATTGTCACCTATAGTACAAAAACGAACGAGAAAGAATGAAATAAATGGCGAATCGCGAAGCTGTTGGTAACATCTAGTCTATAGATGGGTATGTATAATTATGTAATGTTCAAGATTTGTGTTTACTGTTTTGAGAAAACTACAAAAAATAGGACTGAAATTTTCAGGGAAAGTAATAATTATTGTACATATAAGACCAGGTCTGATGGGAGTTTATTGTCCATTGGTTCAGTAATTTCCCAGAAAACTGGAGAACGCAAAATTCTTAAATAGTACATTTTTCAGGATTTTGAAGAAACTACAGAAAGGATCAGGTTGAAATTTTCAGGATACATTGTTCTTACGTATTTTCAAGTCTGATAAAGGTTCGGTACTTATTAATTCAATAATTTTAAAGAATACTGGAAAATAAAAAATTGCTGGAAAAGTGGTTTTTCATGATTTTAAGGAAACTACAAAAAGGATATAACTGAAATCTTTACGAAATACAGTGCTTATGTAAGATCAAATCTGATAGGAATTACTTAGGTGCGTATTGGTTCAGTATCTTCCAAGAAAAATGTAGAACAAAAAAAATTGTTGAAGAAAATCAAGTCGCCTGTATTGCTTGAAGTATCTTTTCCGTATTTACGGCGCAAGAGGTTATTTTACTTATGGTTTACTTAAAACTATAACAACGAAATTTCGATAGATCAGTATATTTGTTAGTTATCGATAACTATCGATAGTTTTTTGTAATTTTTTCATGTATTTGAAATTCAGGATTGTAGATGTAAATTTACAAACTGGGTTTTTCTAGCAAAGTACTGCTACGCGAGAGTTTTTGGACACTAATTTTAATCAAACAGTTTTACACCAAAAGTATGTTGAGGCCACGATTATGTTTTCCAGTCAACAAGAGACATACATAGATACCGTTAGATGATTCCATTTTTACATGATCAAAAAGAAGAAGACATAAAATTTGTTTTTTTGATCACGAGAAGCTAATTTGTTCGGTATGGGACAAAATTTTTCATCCCCTCAGACTTGGTAAAACGAATAAACCCACGTTCAGGGTACCGAATTCAATTTATTTCTCATATTCACTGTATTTTCTGACATTCGCACCAATGAGTTGGGAATTTTTTTATTTTCCAAAAAGAGGCGATGAAGAACGAAATTCCAGTCATTGTGACGCAATTTTCACGACGTCCTTTTTGAAGACAGAAATTCGTGAATTACTAGAATTTTGCACCATCAAATATTTGGCACAATAGACTTTCTTCTCACATAACTCTACCTTTGCATTTATCTTTCTCAAAAAGACCTTTCCCACATTGTACTTCCATTGCAGCTTTCTCACTTTAGGCCTACTGTACCTATTCACGTTGACACATAAAAATTCTTATAAAATACGAGGCACAGGTTAAATCACATAGGCACCTATTAAGTCTAAAAATTCAGTAATATTGTTATACTTTATTTATAATTTTAAACTATAGCATTCCTGTAACCGTATCTTTCAAGAATACTTGTCTATCTTGAAAAATACTGCGGACGACTTATTAGAACTGAGTTTTCTATTGGTTAACCAAAACTTCTATATTTACACGAAGATTTTAAACCAACCTTTCAGCATTAGGAAAAGCGTGGCACGGAATTACAATCATAAGACTTTTATTATAAAATTTCAGGGTAGGGTCGCCATCCAAGCTGATGAATTGATCGAAAGCTGGACCCCGTAGTTTTTCTCATCTAGTAACACTTACAAAGTATGATCGTATATTTATTCAAATATTTCTGAAAAGACTGAAAAAACTTACCCATCCAAATTTTACTTGAAAATTTACCAAAAATTTTCTCATGAAATTAACTTATAATTGCTAATTCCAGACAATTTAATTCATATTGAAAAATATCATTGATTTAAGATTGATACCTCTATCATCTGTACCATACCCACGTTTTCGTTTTTTTTTTGTTTTTTTTTCAATGTTGTAAGTTGAACATAATATTTTAGTAGACGTTTTCTGAAAAAAAGTGAAGTTATCAAATTCTATCAGTACCTATATAAGTAAACACACTTATGTTTTTTTTTTAACCGACATTATTTCGTTTGGTTTTTTTTTATGTTTTACTTTTATTTTTCTCTTTGAAGAAATTAAACCAATTTTCAAAAAAAAAAATTTATAAAAATGCACTGAAAAGAGAAAAATAAAAAATAACTCTCTTAATTATATTTATTCAGGAAGATTTAGGGACCAAAATGATTGAAGTCGGCGCTAATTACTTAAACAGTTTTTGGTGAATAATAATTAGACCAAGTTGGCGCGTGTAAGACCTCGTGGTAAAGAAAAAGCACCGACTTCAATAATGCCAGTCCGTGAATCTTATTATAGAAATTTGAAAAGGGTTATTTTTCTCTTTTCAGCACTTTTTTTTTTAATTGATTCTCACTTCTGAAGAAATTATTGGATATTAGGGGCAATATATCCAATAAATAGTTGAGTAGATGAATAAGTAATTTGAATAAATTAAATAATACGAAACTCTCCAATGCTGCACCAAGTAATTGTTCATTATATAGAGAATAACAAGGATATGTTAACTCGAAGGACACCAGAAAGAGAAGTGACGAGCAAAAACGTATCGAGAGAATTATTAATAGCAGTATAACATATCAGTGTAGCCAACAAGTGCTCAAACAATCAGTGTAACTCCAACCAAAATTTTTAATTTAGCATAATACTTTTTCATTTCATTATGATTCCAGAAGATCTGGCTGGAGAAATTTTAAAAAGGTTGGTTACTTTTTCTTTTTATTAATTTCATTTTTTTTTTAAATTTCATTTTTGAATACTAAAGTGTCCTCTGTATTTGTTCTTTATTAATAAGTTACATATTTTGAAATGTAATAACGCAAGAACAGCTTCAGGAAGGGGCAGGGAACCAAGCCCAATCACTTAAAAAATATATGTATTGTTATGTCTCTAGCCTGGAAAAATGTAGTGACCAACAAAATAGTAGAGTCGTTTTTATCTACTTTTATTTAGAAAAGAACACTTTACAAAGTATTGCGTTACTATGTCTTATACTTAATATATTCTTATGTTATAACCCTATTCCTAACTATGTCTCGCCTTCACACGGGCGGACTACTGACTTGTGACATCTTGTTACATCTTCAGACTTTACAAGCTCAGACAGAGCAGTTCTGTGCTGGTACTAAAAAAAAAGGCAAGTGAAGTCCCGATGTAAATCAAATTACCAGGTCACTTCTTTTGGTGCCTATTTTGTTTACATTTACCAAAAGTGTACTTACAGTACATACCTAAATTGTGCTGACAGATATGCTGACTTGTTGTTTGTCTGCATATTTGCTAGCGCCAATAATTAGGTTAGTGATTGGAGGTAACGGTAAATATTTAATAGAAATATTCACCGTTACTTGTTACAAAAATATTTAGGTCAGCGAATGTATTTGTCTGCCTAAATATGACGGAACATGTATATATTCATGATTCTTTTATAAAAACAAACTTAATTAACACACCCACCAAGTCAATTCTGCCACAGAGGCTGCACCACATAAACTCCTGTCAGATCGCTCTCCTCTTCGGAGAGACCTCGTAAGAGAAAACCATATTTTGAGCATTTTTCTACAAACATCGAAGAAGTGATTACGGTTTTAGTTCAGTCAGTTACCAGAATGATGACATCATCAGCGTTTCATAATGACGTTATTGTTTCACTTTTTTATAACCCTATTTTGTATCACACAAAATTTTTCTTTCTCCCAGTCTAAAAACGCTACACGTTAAAAAAACACCTCACCTACCCTCTTGCTATGGCCTTTCCAAATACGTAAATGGGTTTGTCGTAAGGTGGGTTCACACATTCTCGGTGGATCCTTCCCACAGCCTCTCAAAAATAAAATCACCTAAACCGACAATAAAAAGACAATTTTTAGAGATCGAGCCTTTGTTTTCTTTGCTGAGAGGGCGTAGACCTCCAGAACTTTCCTTATATACGCCCTATAGCCTCTCCAAAATAAAATCTTTGAGATGCCACTGTATGAGTCAATGAGTGTGTCTTCAATTTGGGATTCTTCATGGAAGGTGTGCACTGCCATCGTTGACGTATTTCAGGGTGTGCCAGTGGCACTCTAAATCACCAATTGAATTTCCAAAAAAAAAAAAAAAGTTCATAATAAATCAACTATATACCTAATTACATATCAAGTATCAATAATGATCATAAAATTTAAAGTATATGAAAAATATGTTAGATACTTATAGTGTTCTTCTTCGTCAACCTCTGGAATACCTGCTACAAATGTCTAGGTACACCACTGACTCACCCTGTATATCTTGTTGCCCACTTCTGCATTACCTAGTCGTATAATCTATTGACATCTCTATTCACTACCTATGCACCCTAAAATCAAGTACTTACTTAGAGCAATTAATGCTTTTGAAACGAATTTTAATTTTTGTGAAGGTCAATAATTTTTTCTCAAAACCCGAAGGTCTCGTACCAAATTCTTCAACATAAACATCCTCCAAAATAAAAGCCCAGCATCTACTCACCACAAAAATTCATAGAAAATGGTGTACCTATTTCTTTAAATTAAACTTGCATGGTCCCTAAAGCGTACAAACCATTATTTTTATCAGTGCTTCGATGGAAAAAAAATTTAATATTGAAATTCTGCTATTAGCTACCATATTAATTTTTTGAAGTTACCTCTACGATATCTCTCCGAAATCGTATCTCACAAAGCGTCGTAATGAATACGTCGGTATTTTCATCCATCTCTTTGTAAAGGTAGGTAGATAGCCAAAAATAAATGAATTTTTGCGCAATGAAACTTGAAGAAATTATTCGTAGGTACTCGAGCATTTTGAAATAGTCATTTTTGATTAATTTTCGACAACAAAGAATTCCCAACATTTCTATTTCCTGAATTTCGTTACGGTTCACTAAATCCGCGTTCATGTGCTAGCTGTATTTAAAAGAGAGAAAGGGGAGACAATACAGAAGAGAAAAAGATAAAGAAAAACATCACCTAATTTTTATATTCAAGAAATATAAACGTTGGCTGAATAATTGAAAAACTTTACCGCACGAGTATGAATGGCTTTTTTCTTTTTTTTAAATAAACAATAGATATACATATAAAGGCTTACCTACGCAGAATTCGATGTTAAAAAATGGTTGGTTTACACTCATTTTGGTGGAATAAAACTTGATTACTTCACTCTGTGGTTTCATTTTCAGCACTAAATAATTTTTTTTTTTTTCTATTGACATTTGAAGACAGAAAGTAGGGAGGAAATCGTTTCGTATTTTGTTTTTGATTATTTCAGGATCATATCTTATTTGTACGAAATGCGATATGCAATTTGAAACGTGCACCAAAAACTTTGTTTTTTTTTTTTTATCACTGACGCTGAATATTCTCGTTGGTACTTATTAATTTACACACTTTAATCGAATGAGAAAAAAATGAAAATCGAATCCAAGCTTGGCCAAAAGTTAAAATTAACGAAAAAAAAACAAATTTTCTTCCGCTCCATATAATATTTTAAGTTGTTTGATATTCTCATTTTTACGTTACCTATTATTTTGTTAACTACCTATTTTGGGTGTATATTTTGTATAATATTGAAAAAATACCTACGATTAAGTAAATCATCGACTAATTTGTAATATTTCTTTGTCTGTTTTTTTTTTGTTTTTCTTCTATCGTATGAGAAAAAAAAAGAAACGATGAAACAATAATTTCGATTTGGAGACAAAACAAAATGATTTATAATATCTCTGATTCATTCGTTTAACGAGATTCCAATCTTTTGGAAAATTTATGATTTATGTACGATTTTTTTCTTTTCTCAAATTGGTTCGCTTAACTTCGGCGATATATTGTCTATATTAAAGTTTGATTTTTGAAAAATAAAAGTGATGAAAAACATTTGTATTTGAAAATACAAGGTTAGGTGACACTTATGGGTTATTGGAAGATCCATTTCATGGAAATGGACGGAATTAATTATCGTACGACATTGAAAGAAAAGTGTTCATTATAATTTATTGTAATCTAAAAATGTAAGCCCTTTTACATTGTTCAGTTACTTCAGGTTACAATGAGGCTCAATTTGATTTGCATTTTTATGGGTAAACTTTCATATTTTCGCACGCTAATTCTATTCTCATGCTACATACCTAACTTAAAAAAATATTTGTTTGAAGGGTATGATAAATTTGTTTGTACATACAGTTATATTTATTTTTAATTTTCAAATAAAATTCTCACTAACTTATATTGCCACCCACTGCTAGACCAGTTACACACTTAAACCGAGCTACGGTTTAAACGTTGCTCAGCCATTGTGGTTCATGTATCACCGCTGATTAAAATACAGCTATACAAAAATGTCCGATTTTTCAAAATAAAAAAATAAGCAAAATCCAACTTTAAATTTGTCTAAATTTCACGAAGTTCAGCGACCTCGCTGAATATAAAAAACTTAGGGTATCACATTACTGTTGGTAGTGTTAATAATCATACTTAATATCTGAGCGACTTTTTTAACGTCGTGGGCCTTAGGTATAAGTTAAGATCCTGTGAAACTAATTTAATCTACTGTAAATAAGTGAGGTTAAAAACGAGTTTTTAAAAAATACGCTTTTATAATTTGAAGAAGAAAATAACGGGGAAAGTGAAAATAAAATTTCTCACTTTTTTTTTCGAGACAAAAACAAACAAAAATTGAAAAAACAACTGATAAAAACGGATATAAGTGTGTGTGTGCGAGTGTCGCAACACGTGAAAACAGCGCTGAAGTTGGTCATCCGGTGTACTTCAACAAATTGAGTGAATGGAATAAAAGAAAAATAGGGAAGAGGTTCTATATTTGTTGAATGGGTAAATATCTTTTCTAATGAATGTATACCAATTACTCAGCAATGGCTACACTGATTCTGATGATTCAGGATTCATTTGAAAGGATTCGGTGATGATCCGATATCAACGAATCATTGATGAAACCATCTAAGGTCTATCCTTCAAATTAATCCTGAATCATCAGAATCAGTTCAACTGTTGCAGAATAATCGTTTTATAGCTTTACATAAAAAATATATAAATATTACGTACCAAGTCTGAAATTGTACCAACTTCGGATGGTACAACCATTTTTGTACAATCCTAAGATGAAAAAAATTTTCTGGTACCATCGTTGAATTGCAATAATGTTTCGTGCAAAGTTGTGCTTTTAATTAACTTAATTATACAAGAGGGTTTTTTTCACAAATTAATCTGTTTTATTATATGCTGGTATATCTTCTATCTATCTTCTATCTTCTTCTATATATATTATTGTGGAATACCTTGTTGTGAGAGATATTCTCACCAGATGGAAATTCTACAGAATTTAAGCGTGTTCAGGCACTTCGTACACAAGTACGGGTAAGCCAGAACCAGACCAAACACTGGCGATTTTAGAGCCGGTTCGGGTGGTTTATATACAGCTTATTTACACGCACACAAAAACACGTACGTAGGATAATACGTACGTTGGTGAGAACGGCCAGGTCGCATCATCCCCTATCAAGATAAGAGATGGCTGGCTGGTTCGTGTACAAATCGTGACATCATCTTATTGTGTCACGATTCGGTACTCGTACATTACCTGCAAGTACATACAGGTAATTACGATCGAATGTATTTTGTGTTGTTTAACGTCGCAAGGACGATTATTTGCCTGCCCATTGGGGCGGCAACTGTTGTCAAGGGGTCCGAGCCCCTATACCTCATACGGGAGAGTCCCCACAATTATAATTTGAAATTTATTTTCTTTACAGAATCACACCCTTCCCTCTTGCAGATTTTCACAAAATTTTGACGCCAATCCCTATCCTTAGACAGTCTGTAATTAAATTTGAAAGTTTCTGTTTGAAACTGCTCTTCTCGAAGTTGGTTCTCAGTTCTACTTAATGGTTTGTATGTTAGTGTCAGTTCAAAGAAATGAAAACTCTAACAACTGAAAAGCTTTAAATAGTTTCGGAAGTTTCCAGAGTATTATTCAGAAACCTGCTTTATTTGAAAGTTAGTTCTCAATTCTACTTCATTGATTTAACCTCATTTCTGAGAAGTGAAAACCCTGAACTTCAAAGTTTCGGTTCCATACTCTATACTAAAACGAAAAATCAGTAGGAATGTAGAGTTTCTGTATCAAGCAAAAAAATTTTCTGCATTACCTAACTGTCTTCTTTATTCAGAAAATGTCATGAAAAATTATTTTGGATTTGGTACAACTAATCTTGTATGAAATTGAACCAATATACAGCTTTTTACAAAATGTCTGTGTCTTCTAGGATGACTCAGAAAAACTTGTACCATTTTAGGATTGTACAAAAATGTCTCTACAATCATAGAAGAGTACAGTTTCGGACTTGGTACCTGATAATATAGAACTTCTTTTTTTTTAAGTCAATTAAAAAAATATGATAAGCTATTGTATAACATCCCACAAAATTATTTTTTCCTTTTTTTTTTCTTCTTTCTTTTTTAGTCCTTTTTTTTACTTGTTTACTGTGCAATTAAGTAGGATGAGGCCACCTTAGGTATATTTGATTCAATCAAAAGCAAATCGGTATCATCAAATTTATTTTTTGTGGCATGTGGTACTTAATTTGACTCTTTTTTTATTATTTTCTTTCGTTTTTTGGGCTCATATAGCAAACAGAGTTACTTACTGCTAGCTACCAAGAACTGGGACCACCATCTTTTTTCTGTTGTCTTAAACTCGTCTGTTTTAAATTCATCTTTCGTCACTTATGTTTTGGATGCCATGTCTCTGCTCCTATTCCATATTTCATTTCTAAAATTCACTTTCTAAATTTAATTTTGTTTGAAATGTCTTGTTTAAATTGTGGTCTTAGTTTGTAGTTCTTACCTTTGAAGTATGTCCGCACCTCCGTTCTTCATGTATAATTTTGGCCGAGATCATCATTGCCTTTTTGAAATTAATTAATATATTTTGAATTCTTTATTCTTATTAAAGTTAGTTACGTGCTCTTTTTCTGTTTATATATTTTATTTTCAATATAATAATAATCTCTTCTAAAATCTGTTAATCCTTTGAGTCCTTTGTCGTGTAATTAATGTATGTAAGTGAATCTGCGTTCGCTTGATCCTCATTTAATTTTATTGTTTTGGTCATCAAATACAATATATGTCTGATCTCAACTTGCAATCTTTTGACCTCATTTTTCAATCATTGTTACCGCTGTGTCTGCGCTTTCTAACTGGACTTTTGCACACTACATTTTGTTCCATCAATTAGTCCAGGTCTATCACTGTGATACTAGTGACATAGTTGTGTGAGGGGAAGATTTTTAAAATTACTGCAAGTTAATCAACTTCCAAGGTGCAATGGGTTTTGGATTATGTCAATAGTTCTTGTATTAAAATTAGCCAATCACCAATATAAGGTTTTGCCCATCTCTGGATGTAGTTAAAAAAAAAAAAAAAAAAAAAAAAAACACCAATAGCAATATTTTTTTTGACTATTTTTTCCAAAAGTTGTGATGTAGATCAACAACAGTTGTGATAAGTTGTAGAAACTGCAACGTCATACATTTCACAACTGTTGTCAAAAAATGAACAAATGTTAGGTATAACTTTCACAACTTTTTACACCAACTAGAAAGTTGGTGTAAAAAACTCTGACAACAACCCACTACTTCCTCACAGCAAGTACAAAAAGAACAGCTCGGACAAAATGAAGTTTTGATGATGTACGTAAATGTGAAAAGAATGTCGTATTTTTGTAACAATAGTAAAGTTCTCACAACTTTCCACAGCAACATTCAAAAAGAACATAGCTAATGTTAAGCCAATAAAACCACATTGCTGTCATTGAACTCATTTGCCATGAGAAATGTACCTATTTTTATTAACATCGAAGTTGATCGATCTGTATAGTAATTCCATAAACTTTAATGAGGAGGGTTAATTCGGCCCAGTGAGGACCCGGCCCCTACCCCAAACAAAAATAAAATAAAGTATCGTAGTGTCGAAGACACTATCAATGTTTCCGGAAAACATCTTTAATGTATTCATATCAATATGCAATAAATAGGTACCTAAAACCTCAACAGGACGCCCCTTAAAGGGCCGTCTGAAGATTTTTCGGGGCTCTTCAGGAAGAATACAATACACTGGTCATCATTTTAGACTTGGAAATTTTAGCAACAGGAGAGGTTGGTGACGTGTTCTTTGTCATCTATTTCTGGTGTGGCTGATAACGTCATAATTTTAGCTGCCACATTTTTTCTGTGACATTGTTTTTATGATCTACCCCGGTCTTCCTCTTTGAAAGACGTTTTTCGTCAAAAAATATTTTTATACCCAGACCACCCTTCAAATTAATTTATTACCTTACATTAATATTCTTTTCACAACTCATACACCAAAAAGACGTTATTATTGAATCGATTATAGTTAGTAAAGTGAGAGATTTCTAAACTGATTCGTAACAGTTGAAAATGATTTTCATTTCTTCACTAATGTGAAAAATGAGTTTTTTTAACAAATTTGTTGTTCATTCTTCTCATCACCGTTTACTTGTACCTGTGTGCAAGCGTCGCGATATCAGTAAAAAAAAAGGACTGTTGTACACGCGTGACTCCTACAAACAACATTAGTTCACCTCCTTGCAGTTGTTTAATTTTATTATTTTATAAAATTCTGTTAATGAGAGAATTTGACGTATTTCATCGAATATAATCACCTATTCTTGGCGTATTCGTTGCAAAAATGGGCCATGGTCGACAATTTAGGAAGTTGTAGCACCAGCACAAACCGCATTTTCTTTTTTCTTTTGCTTGCTGAAAATCTCGAGTTGCTACGCCAATCGCCACTGCAAAATACTCATTATTTATTGCATAATTTAAATCTTCAATCATCCTTTTCTATTTACTTTCCAATTAAAGCGATACCAAAAAACAACTTCGAAAATGGAAATTTGACTTTTCTTACGTTTAGTTTCAAATGAAAAGTTAATTCAAGTACACTTTCATCGTCTTCCCACGAACAATGGTCGTCTTTACACAACGAAAATATCTTTACGGTACCTTATCTTTCAAAAACAACATGGATGGCCAAAATCAATTCCAAAACATTAACTTAATTAATTTCCAAAAGTTAACCGCCACAAAAACATTTACAGTCATTAATTTAAATGAATTAAATTTGAAACAAATGCTTCACGGATGAACAATCTGAATTAACTATTTTGGAGAAACAGACAAGAAGAAAAAAACTCAAATATTTGTTGGAAAAAAAAAAAAAAAAAAAAAGACGTTCAAAAATAAAACATACTCTTGCATTTTACTCGGTTTTCATTTCTGCTGGCTGGTCTAACATCACAATAAAATCAAGCCACGATTTTAAAATGGCAACATCGCATTCATTGTTATTGGGGAATCTTTTTTTTTCAATCACAGAGAAAAAAATATAAATAAAATGTTTTTGTATGCTTTCACTTGTCATAAACATTCCAGAAACATTCATTTTAATGCCATTTCTGCACGTTCATCCCATCCATTGTGCAGCACATCTTACTTTTTCAGTCACCCCTTTTCTAACTAGGGTGGCTTTAAATTAAAATATTTTTATAGACAACCTCTATTGCTGACATAGGTAGCAGAGAGGTACAAAAATTCTGTACTTAAGCGAGCAGTCGGAATCTGAATTATTTCAAAATGCATTCAAACATTCTTGATAACTCCATTTTTTTTTTGTTTTTATGCAGTGTATTGACGCTGTCATTTCCAGTTTTAAAATTTTGGTCAACAATTAATATCGAAACGTGTTCCAGGAATATTCACATAGCCTAAACTGCTTACTATATTTATCTAGACAGTGCTTCGTATAATTACCCACGTCTGAGTGATATACTACTCCGGATTAATAATAAAATTAAATCAAATTTTAGTTAGCAGAATAGAGAAGAGCTGAAACAAATGACAGAAGGAAACCGACATGCATTTATCAATATATATCAAATTCAAAAATTTTGACATCGTGATGTGCGTAGAGAAAAACCACAGACGTAACTTTGCGGAGATATCTATATCTGTCGGTAGATAGGGATCCAAATTATACCTATCTTTAATGACATAAAAATATTCATATTAATCAGTGACCGTTAAAAGATGCTGATCTTTTTTGATGACCAGAGTGGTATTTGAGGTTACATTCCATGATATATGCTCATCTATAGAATGATAAGGTACAGTCGGTTTTGATGAAATATTACAGTGCTCGCCACTTCATCCGTCTCAATCGGGTCCAGTCTGATTGGAACTGATTATAACCGAAAAACTTAATAACTATTTCAAAAAAAGAAAAAACTCTAGCACAGCAGGCCTCGCTAGAAAAAGTAGATTTTTGAGAAAAAGAATTATGAATTTTGTCCAAAGAGTAGAAAGACAACTGCATCAGAACATAGAACATCACAAACTGAACTTCACATGGAAACAAATTTGAACAATGCCAATTCTAATCATATTAAAACTCTCCAACGTAATCAAAACGAACTGTAGAGCAGTTAGTTAAAGTAAAGGACAGAATTCTAATAATCCAGGGGTATATAGGGTTCGAATCTACAAAACAACTGCGGTGAATGGAGGTACGAAATTCCCATTTTAAAATAATTTTGCTTTTCTGAGGTTAAAAAAAAAAATTTTCCGTTTCAAACTTGAAAAATGGATTTTTTAGGGATGTTGTCGAAGAGTAGAATAGAGAAAATCACACTGAATGTCTTATAACTTGGGAACAAATTGACCAATTGAAACCAAAATTGGTACAGTTTCACCATATGTGAAATGTGCTGCTTGTACAGAATTTCATGACTATTGGATAATAATTGCAAGTTTTAGTGAGTCAGCATCAAAAATTAGCCCCTCCAACGGCTCCAGGGCATGAACCATAAAACCAATTGTGACAACCCAAAGGTATTCATCATATTAGTTTAAGTAAAATTATCTAGATCTGAAATATCAAAATTGCCTATAGAGAAAATAAGACAGCCACGATCACAGATCTTTAGAATCAAGGTACCTCGGATTTAAGAGAGGAAGAACATGAAAACCTAGTTTCCCACATGTCACAGTGAACATGAGGTCACATCATATAGACCCTACACAACTCCTCCTAAGTTATTATTAAAAGCCTTACAATTCGGTAAGCGATCTTTTGACAATATAGTTTATTGTAGCACATGATAGGACTAATATTAATTAGCTTAGATCTTAATAAGAATGATGTTGATTGTCTGTTGCAATGTATTGAAGAGCCATACCATGTGGTGATGTAGAATTTATAATCGCTAGTTTGTTTCTTCCATCAGCGTTTTTATTAGTGATCTCATAGAATGTTTATTTAAAAGAACAAATCATTATAAAAACAACAATGCCAAATTATGAGAACCTTTATTAAATTTATGATCTTATTTTATTGCAGAAATGTGAAAAAAAATTGTAGATTAAAAAATGTACCAAATTAGAAATCTAATCTTTTTTTTGAAAACAGTCAGTGATTCAAGTTTGTTTCTGGAGTTATGCTGTTGAAGAGATTAGATTTCCTATTAATTGTAGCAAATTTTAATCCACAATTAAACAAAATATAATAAATTATATCAGCTGAGTTTTTGTTTTTCTTGAGTAAATAGCTCAATTATACCTTTAAAAGTGCAAAAATCAACACGATTGACCTTATCTTTTTCCTTTTTTTATCATAAGCCGGTTAAAAACAGACTGACTTCCACACTCATACGTCAGTTAGATGTGGTCCAATCTTATTATTTCAGATTTAACTGGGGAAATCTGTTATTAGTTTTATAATGTTGTTGAGATTCAATACCTAACCAAATAGACTGTATTTCTTTTTGTTATTAAATACACATTCTGATCAGCCGTTGGGAAAATGTGGTATAAGATAAGGAATAATGTATTTTCTTTATCGGATCTCAATCGTTATTAATAAGAAATTTTTATTTATTTATAATCAAGAAAGTACTTCTCACAATCACAACCAAACTTGGAATGGTACTAGAATAGGTTTACATTAATATCTATATCATATTTTGTGACTATTGCTTCAAAATCACGTTTTTTAAAACCATAAAACTGTCAAAACTGCAACCTAATCGCTCATCTGACCAAATTTCGTGACCATCAAATAAAAATTACGTCCTGTATCGTGTTAACAAGAATTAGACATACTTACATATGTTATACATACATACATACATATATAAATTCCTACATATGAATTTTCAAAAATGGTGCCAAAATGTTACTTGGGTCATGAAACTAAAAACGTACTTACACCCACCCCTGGGTCCTTCCATGAGCATAAGATTAATAAATAGATTTTCGTAGAAAACCTACTTAATAAACTATCTATATAATTTATTATATGTATTTCGTTGAATTGTAGATTAAAAAATGCAAAAAACTGGAAATCTAATTTTTTTTTTTTTGAAAAAAATCAGCAATTCGAGTTTGTTTTGAAGTAATGCTGTGTAAAAAATTAGATTTCCTATGTGTTACATTTTTTAAAATACAATTTAACGAAATATAGAAGGCGCCAATCAGTTGTCTATTAAACCTGTTTTTCGGATGAAACGGCGAAATTTCTAACAACAGAACAAAAGGGGCCTTTCCTATTCATTTTTCACCAGATAATCCAGAAATATTTTTCGTTTAATTTGATAAAAAAAAAAAAGAAAAAAAGAAGAAAGATAAGGTTAATCGTGTTGATTTTTGCACTTTTAAAGGTATAATTGAGCGATTTACTCAAAAAAAACAAAAACTCAGCTGATATAATTTATTATATTTCTTTAAATTGTGGATTAAAATTTGCTACAATTAATAGGAAATCTAATCTTTTCGACAGCATAACCCCAGAAACAAACTGGAATCACTAACTGTTTTCAAAAAAAAGATTAGATTTCCAATTTGGTGCATTTTTTAATCCAAAATTTAACAAAATACATATAATAAATTACACTAACAATTTTTCTTTTCTTTTTTTTTTTTTTAAATAGTCATTACATTTTTTGTTTAATCCGTTCCCATCAGGGTGAATCCGATTTAAACGGATTAAGTGTGGAGTACTAAATAATAAATTATATCGGCTGATTTTTTTTTTTGCTTTAGTAAAGCGCCCAATGACCTTTAAAAGTCCAAAAATCAACACGATTCACCTTATCTTTCTCCTTTTTTTTTCACCAGATTAAACGAAAATTATTTCTGGATTATTCGGTTAAAAGTATATAGGAAAGGCCCCTTTTGTTCTGTTGTTAGAAATTTCGCGTTTCATCTGAAAAACCGGTTTGACAGGAAACAGATTAAGCAGCGCATTCTATATAATAAAATTAAAAGAAAATATTCAGTATTTCATTAAAATTTTCATCATGAATATTCATTGCGATATTTTCACAATTTTTGAAGTCGCATAGAGAAATGAAGATTCTGAGGGAGGCGGTCATTAAATAATTGGCAAATGCTCGTTCGTTAGCTATTACTGAGGGAAGGCATTAAGGTTTTTTTTTATCATGGTGGGTTTGAACACCCGTATCATCCCTTTGCTACACCACTTACTTTTTGTAGCTGGCTGTTCTATTTTTAAAAAGAGCAAAACTGGTCTACCAGTCTGCTCTGACACCCAGTGGTGATCTGAGGGTCCCGCAGGGACTAAAAGCGCCCTTGGGGTACCGAGATAAACTAGATGAGATGACATATTTCTAGAGATTCGACAACTATCAGTAACGATTAGCAGGAAAATTTTGTGTTTGGCCTTCTTCCCTTTAGCTAATCTTGGACCCACCACCGCCTAAACCTTAGGGTTAAGGAGCTAGAGCTCAAGAATATCAATTTTTTTTCATCGAGGTAACTCCTGTCGATAGTAAAACTTTGAATGCATTCCTCTTAAAACAATTTTCGGTATTTCACATAAAATACTTCGACTATTTACATAAATTGAACCACGTCACTGATCTCCTAAGAACGTTTAGAAGAAGAAAAAAAATTCTAATTAGCCTACAACAAATTCACGAATAGTAAAATAATTATATTCGCTGCAAAATTAACTCCAACGTTTTTATAATATGATTGCTTATACTAATTATGATCTTGACAAACATGTTGAATTTCGTAAAAATGAATAAGCAAAAAATGTATAAGTAGGTAGGTGAGTATCCTAATTAGATTACTTTTATTTTTATTCAATTATATAGCATTAACGAATCCATCGACGAACGGATGAACATCGTTGAGTATGAAATTCGAAAGTTTTTCATAATCAGTAGAGCATTAATATTAAATTCATTATAATTTTATATTTTACAAAAATTAGTTGGCATGAAATAATAATCGAACTTTTTTATATAAATATGTCTGCGATTTTATGCAAATCTACTATTTCCATTCAATTTTTAGAAAAGAAAAAAACGGAAATCTACGCAACTCATGACTGTCAAACTGTAGCTAAAATTATTTCCAGGTCAACTTGGCGTATATTATGATTTTATTCATATAGTTTATAGGCATAATTTTTTTCATATTAATGACTATTCTGTTTTTTTTTTTTTTTTGTTTTTTTCTACAAACTTATATGCTTATAAAAGAAGTAAGTATTTTCCACATATTTGACAAGTAATGTACATCTATGTAGGTACCTAATACATATAATCTATATAATCATAACCGTGCTACAAACTTCGCAATTCGTTAAAAATCGCTCTTTTTGCAAACTGTTGAGTTTTATTGTGTACGATATTTTTTGTAAGAAATTCTCCAAAAGAAGGTTATTATTGTATTCGATCAATAAATTTTTTGAAGTTCCTGATCACTGACATGATAATTAAACCCTTTATCAATAGAATTCAAGAAGCTGTAAAGAGATAAACAAAACTAACGGTACCCGTTCGAATAATTTGCATAGAATATTAAAAAAAACATTGTTCCATTATAATTTTGTCCATCCATTTCTGGTGCTATTGATTTAGACCTTCCTTTACAGTTTCAAAAATCAACAATAGATGTGTTCGTGACAGAAAAAAGCAACACCAAAAGCTTTTAGGGAGCACTTTTCATCTGTCCATCTGATCTGAAATATTTGCTGTGACCTTACCATATTAATATATATAGGAATATATTATATTGTAGTAATGTTATGAAAAAACTCATTTCTACACAAATTAATGAATGAAATTATTTTTAGTCGAGAAACAATCAAAAAAGTAGTTGAGAAAAATCTCATTTCTATACTAATATGAAAATGAAAACTTTTTTCTACAGTTTCAAATCAGTTTAGAAACCTTTATAGCTTTACTAACCAGAATCGATCTAATAATATCCTTTTTCTGGTGATTGAGTTGCAAAATAGTTATTTGTGATACAAGTGGGTAAAGTAGCAATCACCTACTACGCACAATTGTCGCACACTATTTTTTGCAACACATTCGCCCAAAATCAAAATTTCTTAAAGAAGAAAAATATTTGAAATGGTATCTAAACAGTACCCACAAAAACGGTAAGTTTTTCATTAATTTGCGTTTTTTCATTCGTTTGTTCTCGAGTAGCTAAAGATGAATAAAAAATTTTATAAAATGAAGATTCAATTAGATTTCTTCTTCTTTCTGGGTCGTACCATCTAGAGCTTTTCAGCTTAAAATAATATCGGCATAGCGTTTTAATAAATTAATCATGTCACAAGCTGCGCATGCGTGAAATTTTACTTTTCAACATTGGAGTAAAAACTCCTACTACTTCACATGGAAGTAGTTTAATATATGCACAAAAGACAACAAATATCGAAAAGTTTCGATATTGAAATTTTTGATATTGATATTCAAATACTACCAACACCGATAGTTTCGATAGTATCCAGTCTTCATTATTTTCGTTTAAACACAAAATAAAAGTAATAAAAAGCATAAAAACACAAACTAACAAAAAACCAAGTCATTTGGTATGTTACTGAGAAAAAAAAGTCAACATTGGGCAAATTTGGTTGAATTATCGTGCAAACTATCGAGAAAAACTATTGAAACAAAAAATTCGACATCGATAGTTTTCAATATTGTGCTGCCTCTAATATGCACGAAAACGTTTGTTTTTGGAGTGAGTGATGCCAAAAATTTGTTTTACTTTTTTCAAATACCTACTGATCTCCTTCACCTTGAAAGGCTACTGATGAAGTGTGATTTAAGAATACCATCCACCATCTCGACCGCATAGAGTTTCGAAAATAAAAGATTAAACGAAAAAAAGCTCAAATCAACAATATTTTAAAAATTCGAGACTTAAATAAAAAAAAATAAAATAAAATAAAAAATTCCAAAAGAAATAAAACTTTAAAATATTATTTTTGACTGAGGATCATAATATACTTCCTCGTTCACAACACTACGACGATTAAAATATCGCATTTTTCTTTTGCAAAATTCCTACGAAGAATTTTATTCATTTATTTTTTTTTGTTCAACATTTTCCACCTTTGAAAAGTCTAGAGGAGAAAATAAAATAACGGTTTAAAATTGACACCAAATTTCTCGATTTCATTCGAGGTGCAGTTACAAAATTCGAATGTTTTAAACGTACCTACGGTAATGTCATTTTACTCGACTCTTCAGCTGAATAATAATTTGCTTTCCTTAATTCTTCCATGTTTCAAATACATAATATAATTATACGAATAATTACTTTATTCGTAGCAAATTGTCAAGGGAAATGAACAAAAAATAAAGAGAACAATTGAACAAAACCCTACGACACTCGTCATTACGTGAGCATAAAACGCTATAGTCACCCATTTCAGCAGATTCCAACCAAGAAGACTCAAGCTCAAAATAACAGAAAATATCAGATCGGGTAATCCAAAATATCTACAAATTTTGTAAGATAAGTACCTGTCTAATTAACTGAAAATGATTTTTTGCGACAATTTCTTATTAGTTTAGACTTTAAATGATGCTTCGGCATAATATAAAATAAGTTATAATCTGACATCTTGCAACTGGATGGCTATCTTTGTAACTGCAAAATAGGTAAATAAATAAATAAATAAATAAATAAATAAATAAATAAATAAATATAAGTCCATAGCTAAGAGGGACCAAAGGCCTCTGGATCATCCCTCCTAGCCTTTAGTTTTTGCTTATCACTTATCAGTAAATATATGCCTTAGTTGATTGTACAATGTACATTCTCCTAAATTATTTAGAAACTAAATTTTTCATCTTCTTATCGAGCACAAGTATATTCTTAAACTTTGTATTATTTTGGGGTTCCTTAAATAATTTATGTTATTTCATAAAACACTGTAGTTTCATATGAATGTGGCAGAAAAGTTCGAAAAATGTTTTACATAATAATGCCCCGTTTTAAAAATGTTCTAAGGCATTAAGCTCCCCCGGTCTTGGGATGCTACAAAAATACAGGGTGTCCAAAAATGGTTTCCCAAGCCAAATGGGTCTTGTAGAACTCATCGAGAGAAGAAAAGTTCCCATTAACAAAGGCATTGAAATTGATTGTTTCAGAGATACAAGGCTCTCAAATTTTCAATGTTTTCCTAGTTAAATCAAATTAGGGAGTTCAAAAAATTCTTTAAATTTGATTTTCGATGAATGCATCTCATTGTACTTATCGAGTACATTAAAAAACGTTTTTTTGACCAGGTCCTCATCTTCAATACTTAAAAAGTTTAATTTATTTGAAATAGGAAGAAATTTGTTGATTTAAATCCTGTGGTTTTTTCCTACGAGCTGAAATCCCAAAATTCACTATTCTTTCTTCAAAAATTGTCAGTAAGTAAAAAAATTTTGCAATATTAGAAATATTCTAATTGAGGAACTTTAAACATTCAAAAGCTTATTTCACTTTCTCAACATTAGCTGCTTCATATGTCAAAATAATACTGTCGATAAAAAAAGGTACTTACTTGCCTATTAAAAAACATTGTGAACTGGGTACTACTAACTACCTACAAAAAGTTCAGTTAACTTACTAACAAAAAGAAAGTGCAAGGTTGTGTTTCGAAAAAAGTTCGACCAATCACAGAAATTTTTTGGTAATGTATTGGAAAAATTTTTGTATACGTACTGAAGAAATTTTCGAAAAGGTACTGAAAACATTGAGGGAATATTGCCATTTTTACCTTCGAAAATCAATTAGTATTCTAAGCGCTTTTCTCGAAGGTAAGAAAAATTTTCTGTTAAGAATTTTCGTAGCTATATTTATCCTCATTTTTCATAGGTGTATGAACTTTTTCTTCTTTTTTTTCTTTTTTCTTTTTCACTTTTTTTTTTTTTTCCACCATCTTAGACTGTATTTTTTTCCCTTTCAAACATCTTATCATTGAGTACTTACTAACTTTATTACTCGTGTGTTCAGTAACCAAAAAGAAGCAAAATGTAGGCATGAATTAACCTGTCATTGTCATTCTTTCCTTTTTTTTTTTTTTTTTTGCATTGTATACTTGAAATTTACATTCAACAACAACTCGTAAAATGAATTATCTTGATACACGGTTTGCGCACGAAAACGAGTGGTAACTTCATTTTTTTTCCCTCTTAAATTAATTTAACATTTTATTCCTTCGCAACGAATACCAGTGAATACAATAAAATAAATACCTACCTTATAGTACTTCAGAATAGTGTGCTCACTCGGGTTTCGTTTCTTCAACTTTCTTTTTCATCTCTTATACATTTGCCCACCTTTTTTTTTTTGACGACCTTGAACTTGGTATGTGAAAATTTTTTTTTTCGTTTCTTCTATCTCTCTCTCTCTGCATGTGTGTCTGTCTATCAGTCTATCAGTCTCTTTCTTTATATTTCTTTCGCAATGACTAGAATTGAAAGAGAATGGACACGAACATATGGCCGACGAAGAAAAATATTCATCATTTATTTACGAGTTTGCAAACCGTAAATTTACAAAGACGACCAACATTTACCCTCATGGTGATGTAATGAAGACAAAGACATCAACTGTTCCATAACTTAGAAAAAAAATTCGCCATATTACCAACCGAGTTTCAGGTGAAATTTCGTATTTTTCGATGCCAACTTGCAACTCTCCTGTAGTCGTAAACTAATAAATCCTGGCTCCAATTTTAACTAATTCCAGAATGCTCTACCTTCTGATCTCTTGAAGTACACTTATAAAGATATGCTCTTGAAATCGCAGTCCATTGCGCCTTAAATAAAAAATGTCAGCACCAAAAATACGCTTATAACGTAACACATTGAGCCATAAATGCGAAAGGAGAAACTTCAAACAACATGGGAACTTCTTTTTCTCCTGCAGTTTTCATGTAAGTTTAGAGACGATCTACATATTAAAATTGATCTGGTATTGAAACCCAGAGTCGGGGTAGGTTTTTTTTCGTCTCATGACCACTGAAAATTTTTGGCACTATTCGCTGAAATTCATATAATATTTGTATAGAAAATAACAGGTGGAAATTGTTTTTTTATTATCTAAATTCACTCGCCTTTGTCTGAATGGGAGAATATTTTGCTGCTTTTTTTTCCCTAACATTGATATTTTTTCATTGAGAGCATTTTACTTTTTTTCTTTTAAGTCACCTTATTACCCCTTAACTACAGAAAAAAAATTTTTTTCAAAAAGTTTTAGAAAAGTATTATTTAGAGTTTGTATGTTGAGTAGTGAAAATCATAAAACATTAACCTTTTCTCGCCCATGGTTGATGTTACCCTCTTTTACAACACCCTACAATGAAAATCTAGCGCAATAAAATGTTTGACAGCTTTCAACTCCAAAACTATGGCGCCTATGAAAAATGTGTAAATGATCTAATTTATCGGAAATTTATGTAAAAACTTTTCACTTAGAATAAACTTTTCTGTAGAATTGACCCTTAGGCAAGGAAATCAGGAAAACAACTGTCAAGTATGATTCAATACATCTTGAGGAGCTGAGGGGGGAGTGTCAACTTGAAAATTGATACGTCACCATCACCAAAATACGGCTACCATACACACACGGCCACAGTGCCAGGTGATGGTAAAGAGAGTTGACTCCGCCTACGTGGTTGCCACACCTCTCCCTCCCAGTACAGCAATGTGCAGTACAGATCAATGGAGGTGGAGCTACAGAAGGGTAGGTGTGTGTAAGGGAGCAGTGGATGCCCCCTCCCAATACATCCCCACATCACACCTTGTACACCTACCACCTCGACGCTAGTGCTCAATGCCCTCACATTGTGAGGCAGAGAAGAGGCGTACTAGACCACTGACGTATTCCTCCAAGAAATGGCACTCCCCTCGCCATCTCTCAGATCAGTGGAGGTCACCAATGTAGGTATTACACCGGCCCGGGGAATAGAACCATCGACCGATGCGAATACCTACCTCAATTGTCACCATCACCAAAATACAGCTACGGTATACACACGGACGGTGCCGGGTGATGGTGACAAGAGTTAACTCCACCTATGTGGTTGCCACAATAAGTATTCGATTTTATATAATTAGCCCCCTAATAAAGTAAACCACCGAAGGGAAAAATATTATCTTCGTTTTTTCCTTAGAAAAAGGGGGCTATAATGTGGCCGGCCAAAACGTCCACTTCCACATTACCCATTGTTGAGAAAAAAATCCACCACGTTACCTGTGATTTTAATAATTATATATTATACTGCAGGTATATTCTATACAGTATATTGAGATGTTTAACTAGAAGTGATCGCATTTTGGCAATGAATATGTCAGCAACATATTGTCTGAGAAAATATTTTTCTGTAGATACATGGATTTAACCTGTGCGAAATCATTAATTTGTGAGATATTTTTCCCCAAGTTATGAAGGATTTTCAGCCAGAATAATATTCTTCAAATCCCTCGAATAGTGAAAAATATAAAATAAGCATAGATAAACGATGACTATTCATTTTCTTCATCGATTTGAAATGTTTATTCGCTGATGATAATGATTAATATTATGAATAATCTGAATTTCCGAATCGCATACGGTTCAGCCATATTTTAAGAATGTAGACGTGTTAAATTTTCCTCGTCATATTTTTCTGCTACAGGCCCTTTAAATTCTACTATGAAAACTGTGATTGAAAATATTAAAATTCAAATCTTTTTTTTAAAGCTAAACGATAAAGAAAGGAAAGACAATACGATGACGAAAAATTTGAAGGGCACGTAACTATTACAGTATTAGGTACTACTCTTGATAACGACATTTTTTGCAATATCTGTCGAGAAACCCTTCTCCAATTATAAAAAGCAGAAAGTCATCGCAACCAATCATAAAATTTTTCAAATATTTAATAAAAGCTGAATGTTCAAAAATTATTGCATTTTCAATACTATCATCGAGGAAATCGTAAACAAAAAATAATTTTTTTTACCAGTGACGAAAATTTTAATGGCTATAATTTATTATTATTCATTATTGTCAGGGTACATAGATATAATTTTAGAAATATTGCTTTGCTTCAGAATCCGTCAAAATTTCAATTTATTTTCAATACAATATATCACTCTCGCTGCCATGTGTGCACCTGTGCACACAAATCTAATTGCTATTCACGCCGTGTGTGCTGTATTGCACACGGATCATACCAACATATTTTTGATTGTGTGCTGTAGAGAACACAGTTTACATTAAAATAAATGTGATTTTTGGTTTCTACTGGCTTGAATACATCTAACTCTGGAACAGCAGAGAAATTTGGCAACATTGTAACAAAAGATGGGTGTTTCAAGAATGCTATAGATTAGCATATGAAAAGTACCTTTTCAGCTTAGTACATTGATTGTTTCTCAATTGTTGAGGCATTCCCAAAGGTCTTATCAGTTTCTTAATATTGTATTTACCACCTAGATTACTCATGGATGGAAGTATGTTTTTAGCTCTTCAGGCCATGTGTGCTATATTGCACACGGGTGAAAACCTCCTTTACACAGGATGATATGATGAAAAAATGATAAATATATGTTATCTAGACTCTTCTAAATGAGATTTAAACTTTAACTCAAAAAATTTTTTACACTGATTTTGGTGAAACCCTGTCTGGCAGCGAGAGTGATATGTTTCATTCCTGATAAAATTGATACTATTAGATTTACACATCAAATATACTTTTTTAATGAGGTTAAATTCAAGAATTGACTATTTTTCCGAGGTTTGTGTCCCTTTTCCCTCCCCTCTCATTATATCAGTGCTAATAAAAACACCAGTAAACTCTTTCACGTGGGCCATACAAAGCCTTGTACATCCTACAACCACTCTTTATGTATACAGCTCAATTGTAATTCCCAAAATATTATTAGTAACTCCCTGGGAAATCAAGTGGTGGACTGACGGGGTTTTGAGATGTTTTACGTGACGATCACAACGAAATTTAATTTGAAATACTAAACGATACCCATTGATTTACAATAAAATGGTTCCGGTGTTTACTTTTATTATTAGATTATCAAAATTAACCTCACAAAAGGGTAGTGGTGAGGATGATGAAAATTATCCATTTCATGACAACCTTCTTTACAAAATGTTTGTTTTATGTTTATACATGTACCTGTACCTAATTATATTGTGTAGGTGTGTGTTTGTGCCTGTATGCATAGGTACCTATGTATGTAGCGCCCAAATTTTGTGTTCACAATTTTGAAAAAACTACATGACGGATAGAGCTGAAATGTTCACCAAGGATAGTTCTTATATATAACTATGTCTGAGAGAAGTTTTATGCCTATTGTTTCAGTAGTTTTTGAAGAAACTGAAAAACAAAAAATTCCTGGAAGTCGATCTTCCAAGAAGGAATTGAGCTAAAGTTTTTCTGATAGATTGTCTTATATTTGTGCAGGTCGGATAGAAGTTTAGTGCCTATTAATTCGTTAATTTTTGAGAAAATTGGAGAAGAAAAATCGTTGAAAAAATTTTGTGCTCACTATTTTGAGAAAACTACAAAAGGGATAAGGTTGAAATTTTCACAAACATATTTCTCATGTAGGACCAAGTCTAACAGGAGTTTGGTGCCTATTGATACGGTGGTTTTCAAAAAAACTGGAAACAAAACATTCCCTGGAAAATCGGTTTTTAGCAATAAAACATCGATAGATCGATATTTTTGTTAAAGATATGGATAACTATCGATAGTTTTTTGTAGGGAAGACCGGGGTACCATGGAACATTCATTTACTTTTTGTTTCTGGTGTGAGCCAGAAATGAGTTAGAAATTTGGGACCAATAAATTTGAAAAGAACCAACTTACGTCTACAAAACAAAATCAAAAGAAATAATTAACATTTCATAGTTTTTTTCTAATTCCATCATAAAGGGGTTAACCTTTTTTGTACCATGGTACACTATCCCAGTGTACCATGGTATTGACAGTAATGCACCATGGTACATGTTGAATCCCATTAAAAAAAAAAATTTTTAAACCAAAAAATTAAATTTATTTTATCTAATACAATATGAAGTTTACTGCATATAAAAATAATTACATTAAGATAACTGATAATATTTGCTATTTGAAATATAATAATATAATTATGATTAAGAAAATTGATTATTTTTTTATTCTGACAATTTCCTCATGAATTTGCTAATTTGAAACATCTTTCACAGTATCCTGAACTTTCTCAACAACCAGTCATTCATGTTTTAGGGTAGTTTTAATTAGGAAAATTATTTGAAAAAAACTGAAAGGAATTTTTATTATTTTCCATGGTACCCCAGAAAATTTACGCCATGGTACACTAGGTTCACCTTCTTACTAAAAATTTATATTTAATATAAGTGGTTTTAAGTACCTATTGATAACTCTGAATAATTAATTACTGACCATTAAACTTCTTTGAAAGACATCCGAAAATTTGAATGCTCAACTTCCCTCCCATTGGTCAGATTTATTGTGAGTTATCAAAATTTTACCTTTGGTATCATTTTGATGAATACTGCAATAACTTTCGAACAACAAATTGGATTCACAATAATAAATCAATGAAGTATTTACCAAGTGTATGATTCACAATTCTGTGAAACCAGTTTGTCCAAAAATTATAAAGAAGTCAGTTTTGTCTATGGTACACTTGTTCGATGGTACTCCGGTCTCCTCTACTTTTTTTTTACCTCAAACTGGCAATGAAATATCGATTGATCAAAATGATTGTCAAATATCGATAACTATCGATTGTTTTTTGAAATTTTTTCAAGTAAATTATTTGGAAATTTGGAATTTAGGTTTGTTATTTGAATTATTGGTGAAAATCGGCAAACTAGGTTTACTAGCGAAAGTAATGCTGCGTTACAGTTTTTCTCAATGGGATTATTCAATCATTCGCTATAATTAGCAACTAAAATACTTCATTCGCTGTAATAAGTTTGTACTAATAATGGTTTATTTTCTGATAAAGCAGTCATTTATCCGACCGAAATATTATCAACCAATTCTAATAAAATGACAAAAATCAGTTTTTCTTACCAGGTCAAAGTTCCTACTTTTCCGAAATGTTAAGATGGCGCCCTTCGAGAAATCTTGAAAATTAAAGTAGGGTTTAAATTAATGTATTCCTATAAGAGGGCGGCGCTGCTCTCCACCAGTCTCCTCTCTTCTTCTGCCAATATTATGTATACCTACAGAAACTTACAACCTTCATTAATGTTAATTTAACTTTAGGTAATTAATTAAAAAAAAAAAAAAATTGTATAGGAGATGGCCATTTTATTTTATCTCGCAAGTTGCGTCATAATAATAGGTAGGTAAAAAAATGAATTAATTTTGTTGTAAACTTTAGCAATGGATTTCGTGTTAATGTTCGTTCATTTTAATTGTTTCATTTTTTTTTCTTTTTTTTTTCAGATGCTCTCAAGCCAAATACAATTTCTTCTCGTATGCAGTATTTGCACGCAAATCGTTAACGGTTCGAGGATATTAATGGTCACGCTAGCTGGAACTAAATCACATAAAATTCCGTTTCTGGAATTAGGTAAAGGATTATCGGAGCGGGGACATAACGTAACCTTTGTAAACGCATTCCCCACAGACAATCCAAATCCTTTAATCGACGAAATAAATCCTACTAATCTGGTTCTGTACATCAAGAATTTCACGAATTGGGATCTTTTGGGACCGAAATTACGCGGCCAAATGCCAGTACCAATTATCGATATATTTAAATTCGGATACGAGGTAATTTGGTAATTTCAAATTAGTTTTTATTAGTTTTTTGTCTGTTTTTTTTTCTTCCATCTGTTTCTATGATTCGTTGTCCGAGGCAGCCGTAGTGACTACCAAAATTTGATTGGATTATTACACCTCCTTTTCTGAAAAACAAATTTAATAGTTTAACGAATATAACGTCTCTACGAGAAAGATTGTCACATTTTTACCAGTGTTTAAATAATTTCCTGGGTGATGTTTTTTTTTTCCTTGTATTTTCCAGTATCGTAATATTGCCTTACATACATTTTTTGTTACATATTTTCGGCCAAAAGAAATATATAACTTATAATAATATTGACTGTGCCAAAGCTCCACAAGATATTTAGGAGAAAATATAAAATTTTAATTTTGTAATAGTTTATGTAGGGTGTTCTCTGAGTGGACCGCTATAATGCATCAGTTGTTAGTACGTTGAGAAAAGAAAAAAATGTTATCAAAATTTTCCTCGCAACATATGGATATGCAACTACTCATACATACGTGTATAAGTAGTTGCATGTTTGCAAAGTACAAGGCAAAATTACAAAAACACGCATGTCACTTCCTCATTTCATCTAATTAGTCAAGATGTGGGTTACAATTTTTAAAAAGGTAGTTTTTGAGGGAATTAAGGTCTGATAGGAGTTTGGTGCCTATTAGTTCAGTAGTTTCTGAGAAAACCAGAAAACAGTAAATTCCTGGAAAATCGGTTTTTAGCAATAAAACAGATAGATCAATATTTTCATTGAATAAATGGTTTTTTATAATTTTTTCACCCAAAACGGAAGATAAAATATCGATATTTCGATATGTTTTTCAAATATCGATAACCATCGGTACAAGTATCGATTACTATTGATATTACTTTAATATTTTTTCAAATTATTGGAATTCAATTTCTTTCTTTTTATATTATGGATGAAAATTGGTAAACTGGATTTTCTAACAAAGTATTGTTGCACTAAAATTTTTTCTTTTTTGATTTTCTGAATTTTCAAACTTTTGTAACTACTTCAATTTTACAGTTGGACCATAATTATACGAAGAGTAAGTTTTTTATTTCTCTCAATAATTTCTATAACCCCCCTTATGTTGATAAAAGACATTTTTTCTTTTCTCAGTGTACTATCCACTGAAGCAGTATAGCGATCCACTCTGAGAGCACCCTGCATAAATCATTTCTCAAGGAAAAATGTTAATGTTTTCTATGATGATCCTTTTTATTTTAATGTAGACAGTCAAAAAATGGTATAGATTACCTAACTCAAAAAGCTGAATTTACTCAATGAATATTGTCGTAAGTAGTCACAGTTCATGTTTTTTCATTGGGAAACATAAAAGAAGGTATGAGTTCCACTGAGGCATACTCATGAAAGGTTGATGTGTAAACATAATATCAGTTTGGTTGAGTACATATGCAGCGCATTGTACACACACACAACCACAAGCCACACATCATGTAACACACACAAATGAAAGTTATGATTGTAAGAATCACAGTTACGCAAAACTGACAATTGTAGTTCTCATTTAGCCCCTGTAATAAACTGAGCGCTAAGATGTTTACTCATCAAAAAACAAAATCAACAGAAAAATTAAGCTTCCATATATGTTTAAAATAGATAAAATTTGAATTTCCTGAGATTTTTCATTCTGGAGAACACTAAATTATAATTTCAGCAAAATTCTTGAACGCTTTTTATTCTTTCCTTCTTTATTTAAAAAATACTTCAGTATTTTCATTTTAAAATTATGACAGATCTCAGGAGCGTAGGTAGGAGAGTCCCAAATGCCTGATCTGCCTTAGCGATGAAAAAAAAAAAAAAGCATGACATCTGAGAATGGCATGCTTCTGTGTGTTTTAGAGATTTTATATTTAGGGGGAGTCAGTAAAGGTAACTGAGAATAATTGGATCCCCCCTTATGACGGAATTATTTACGCTCTTGACAAATATTTTTTCAAAATAATGAAGGAAATTATTTTTTTTTTTTTTTTTTTTAGTAGGTACCTACCTTTTCAGATGTTTCATATTTCCCGGATACTGTAGCTGTTTCATTATTTTTGAAATTTACTTTTCAGCCGACTTGTGTCTTCATTTGAGTCAATAAAATCTTTAATTATCATATTCTCCTATGCATAATTATATTATTTACTATGCTGAAATCCGTTCTAATGATGGTACGTAAAATGACTGAGTATAACATGATTCATGAATGCTAAAACTCGGATCTAGATTAATAATAAAATTCTGTGAGTATTTTGTTTTTGTTTTTCGTTTTTCTTCTATAAACCTTAGTTTTAAAACAAAAGGAATTTTTTGTGGTACAAAAATTGTAATTCACGCCCAACACTGAGCAAGTTTACCGCACTCGAATTGACAATAAAAAATTTCAAAGTTTGAAACACTCGAAAAAATGGCTGAATTCGGATATACCATCCCATAATATTGAAACTAATCATAAAGTCGTTTTACCTATAAACTTCATATCGAACTTAATTCTATAAACAGAGTTGAAGACTGTCATATATTCATCCGTCAAAAAGCAGTCGCTGTTTCTTCCCACTTTCTGCTCCTTGTTTTACCCTGTATCTTTCTTTCTCTCTCACTATATCTCTATCTCTCTTTCTCTCTCTCTCTCTCTCTCTCACTCTCTCACTCACTCCCTCTCTCTCTCATTCTCTCTAACACACTTTCTCTCACTCTCTCTCCCACTCTCACTCACTCTCTCTCACTCTCTCTCACTCTCACTCACTCACGCTCTCTCTCTCTCTCTCTCTCTCAGTTAGCTTCTAGCTAAAAGTTTACAACCAAATATGGCCCTCTTGAAAACACTATGACGATAAAACAGTAGAAGTTGGGGTCAAGAGTGAACGAAAAAGACGAAAAAAAAAAAGTTTGAAGTACACATAGATTCAGAGAAAAGAGAAAAAAAAAAGAGAATAAGAAAAAGAGAATATCGTTCACGGAGTAAAGTTACACGTGGATACTTGTTTTTCAGGTATGCGAAGCTTTTCTGACCGATGGTGAAACGAAAAATCTTATGCGTCGAGGTATTTTCGATTTAATGATTCTGGACGGAGCGTATCCGGAGTGCGCTGCGGGACTAGCGCACCATTTTCGGGTGCCGTTCATCTACGTGAACACCGTCGGCTTCTATACGGGCTCGTTATCAATGGCTGGAAATCCGGCGCCGTATTCGGTGACACCGTATTTGGGACTCGCGTTTTCCGATAACATGCATTTGCTACAGCGTCTGACCAACGCCGCCCACCATCTGTGTTTGGCAGCCTTTCACGCCGTAATGGTGAAATACTTTCTGCATCGTGTGCTCAAAACCCACATCAATCCGGCCATACCGAGTCCCTACGACATTTCCAAAAACGTAAGCCTCATATTCCAAAACGGCCACTTCTCGTTGACCTATCCGCGGCCGTTTTTACCGTCTGTCGTCGAAATCGCTTGCATTCATTGTCGTCCGTCCCGACCGTTGCCTAAAGTAAGCTTATTAATTTTTTTTCTTTTTTTTTTTTTTTTTTTTTTTCCTATTTTTACAATTTTGACTCTCGAATCGTGGTCCATTACCCATATACCCCTGTTTTCATCCCTCGGCTACCCGGCCCGGTAAAATACGGGTTTGACGCGAAATTAATAATAGATAGGTAGGTAGCGGCGAAAGATTAATAAATGGCTGAAATATGTCGAGAGTGGCCTCCCCAATAAGCGATGAAAATGCACCGCCATATCTGCATCCGGCGCTTCCGCCAGGGTGAGGGGTGGTGCTCGCAACGTATAAATACGCTTTTAGTTTTCGCAATTTTCTTTCACATCTAAGCGATATTCTACAACATAAATACTTCGGCGAGTATAACAATAATGGTCGTAATGTTCGTGAAATTTGAAATGAAAACATATGCCCACATTTTCTTCTTATACTACTAACTACTACTAACTATCACGAGTGCTGGTAAAGAAAATAATTTTGTTCTCAAGAAATTATCATATTATTTCGTATCTCCATCAGTAGGTATGGGTACGTAGTCTTTAAATTATAGTATCATTTTCACGCATTTACCTACACGGTGCCCACAATTAATTGTAATAAACCATCAGAAAAATAATGAAACTATTATAATTTTTGATGATTTTTCTGTTCGCCTATTCCTATAATTTGAGACTGAGTACGATGCATACCTAGACTATACACTAGTGAAAAACAGCAATATGCTATAGGTACTCGTTTTCAGCTCTCCAATAAAAAAATAATGAGGAATGTTATGGTTTTGAAAAAAATTGTATTTTCTCAACTCATACACCAATAAAATGTTATCAAATCGATTTCGATTAGAAAGTTAGAAATTTCCAAGTCGATTTAGAATGACTGATAATGATTCTCATTGGTTAACTAGTTTACTTTGTCTATAGGTATAATTATAACTATATGGACTGAGCTTACTGTGTGGTAAATACATTGCAGTTGAGGACAACATAATGAGTATCATTGGTAGAAGGTGATTTTTATTACGAAAAGTTCGGCAACTTTACTATTAATTGAATACTCAAAATTTTTCATTTTGGTTCAAAAAACTTTATTTCTCAGCTATTAGAGATATTTCAAGTATGGACTATGTCAAAGATTGTAAAATAAAAAGAAAAAGCAGAAGGACCTTGTGGTATGCCAGAGGGGGTGACCTCGTGTCAGCACAACCAAATATAAAAGACAAAACACAAAATCATACTCAAAACCTACCACAAGTGAAACATACATTGACGATGAATCAAAATACTGGAATTCCAATTTAGAGCAGTTGGCAGTGATGAATAGCCATTCATGAAATCGGATTTGTATTACCAAAACCTCCATATTTTTACCTTGTTTTTGAAGTTGAAAGTTAGAACCAGGAACAGACTATCTGTTTAGATGATTTACCTCATCATGGAAACTACTGTTCTGAAAGATTCATGATTCCCCCCTGGTGGTTGCCCTCAATACCTTCCTAGTAAGACATGAAGGAAATAAAAGATATCATGTTCAAATTCAAAAACCGGGTGTATTATAAATAAAAAATATAATTAAAATAACATACTATAGAATAGAAGTAGTACAGCCGACCATCAGAATTCAAATTAGAAGATGGTATTGTAAAATCAAAACCATACGTGAGATAAAACTCGAGACATTGAAAGCAATATAAAATGGGAACATGTTTCAAAGACAGTAAGACAAAGAGTAATTTCAATTACATTCAAGTAAGTTAGAGCAAACTGTAACTTACTTGAATGGAGGGGTAATTACCTGGTTGATAAATTTGACTTCTTTCTTATTGAGATAAGAAAGAGAAGAAATTTATCAACATTTGAAAAACTTATGAAATCTGGTGAAAACCCACCGTAGTAAGTTTTCATCCTATGACTGGATAAAAATATCAATGTATACTACAACCTTTATAATATGGATAATTATGTTTCCTTCACATTCTTATCAATATATACCCAGTCCATATAATTATATGTATACAGAGTGTTGGCAGAGTAGATGTCGAAACTCCTAGTGGTGATAGATTATGTTAAGTACATGTTTGTTAGAATAGTTGAATATTTGTATTAGAATGTTACTGTACAATGTACCATTCCAATATTTCACTGAAAAAAAATTGGGTAAAAACCATCATATTATGTATGGAAAATGTTGGAAAAAATATATTCTTTCCAAAAAGATCAGTTCTTTTTGTTTTTATCTTCATTAGTTTTTGAGATATTTCTATTAAAGGGATAGAAAATACCAAATTTTCCAAAAAATTTTCTCTCCCTATTTTTATCATATTTTCTGAAAACTGCAATGACGTATGCAACTACTCTAATACATATGTTCTTAACCTACTCTAACACCACCAGAAGTATTGATGTCCACTCCGCCATCACCTGATATGATCAAAGCTAGTTTATTAATAGAGTTTTCACAAAACTATTTTTTTGTTTATCTCTTCATGGAGCTGTTTACTCCTAATTATGCAAGTGGCAAAATTTCACTAGGAAAGAGGGCCATTCTAAACAGTGATGCCTAAAAACAACCAACTTCAAGACTCTATACCTAATTATTTAATTATCTTCTCATATTATGTTCATAAATGAAATTTACCTGGTAAATCAAATAAATAATAACCTCTTTTTAGTGGATTTGTTGAAAACAGTTTTGTACTCTACTTTTTACCAAAATGAGTGATTGTCAATGAGTTGAATAGTTGCAATACAAACCACAGGAGAGTGCTGTAATTGCAATGAGTTGACTATCACAAATGGTTAGAAAATACTGATTATTTATGCAACTAGATTGATAAACAAGGGATTATTGATATATGACAGGTTTCAAAGTTGTAGTATAGTATAAGCCACAGACAAATGACTTAACTGCAACAAATCAACTTTTGAAAGTGACAAACAAGTTGAAAATAATATTTTATAGAAACAAGAAGTTATTTGTAGTATTTAATGAGATATACGTATACCTATTACATACATAATAAATTAAATAATTATAAATCTGTAAATTTTGCTTTATTTCTTCATCACTTCATTCTCATTTGGAATAGAATATAGGTTTATCATTCAATGTGAAAAACAATCAAAAATGTGTTGAGGAGAGAAAATGTTTTTCCATTGTTCTGAATAAATTTGAAAAACTCACTTTTTTCTTATCACAATTGATTCAATTATAACCTCTTTTTGGTTTATGAGTTACAAAATACACTTTTTTACTACTCATTATCTCAGCCCCTATAACAGTTATGAAAAAAATGTACAGATAGACTACACTTCTGTTTTAAATTTTATGTAGGTACATCAACTGTATATTCCGCTGAAGTACTTTTTAGTTTTTACCACCTGCAGTAATGAGAGGTATCACAGTATTTGCAGTGATGAATACTACCTGTCCTGAACAAAAAGTGACTGAAAATAAATTGTTGACGTGTTTTTGTCATATCTCAGGATTATGGTACATTTGCCCAAATCTACTAACCAGAATGGACAATTTCCCAAATGCCATTTTCCCAAGTAACAAATACCCAAATTTCAAACTTTATTACTCCTATTAAAAATGCGATATTTGGCAGCTAATTTTATTTGTACATAAAATTTTTGATCACAGGTCTATGCTGTAACCTATCATTTGTAAAAATTCCATTTCCTCACCCTTTCTGATGTATTCTTCATATCTCATTGCCACTGTATGTAAACATGCCTGCAGTTCTAACCATTTCCTCCATGGTCCCACTTTCAATTTTTTCTTCAAACCAAGTTTAGCTCTACCAATTTCAGTTGCTGCCTGTTCTTTTTGAAATCCCATGAGTCCTACATATAGATCTAAATGGTATTTCCCAATAACCAAACAGAATCTATTGTGCCAACCCTCAGAAGTTTTGTTAGTATGCTGTCAGTTTTCCCTCATAGCACTTGACTCTTTCCAGGTAGATGGAGGATATTGGGTTATTACAGCACGTTGACGATCACAAGCTGACCTTCCCAGCATATAGGTTTCCTTGAAGTACTGTAGGACTGGCAGAAATTCCACCACAACTTCTGATGATAGTAATTGGAATACTCGAGGCACTTCCTCAATAGGCACAGATGCAAGGGCCAGGAGCATATGCACCTATATCTTCAATTTGCGGTTATCTAGGTCATTATATTTCCATTGGAACCCTTCTGCTTGGACATTGCAGTACAATGATTGACCCAAATGAAAGAAGCAACAGTTCACCTCAGCCTCCTGAAATACCTCAACACTGGCATTAATAATTGACAACTCAAAATCTGAAAGATATGTATGGGGGCGCAGGTGCCTATTCTTTATTCTTCAGCTGCATTCTTCACTACTTGAAGCACAGCTTTGTATTGTTCACTCTGTTTGGAGGACAGCAGCGCATAGACAAATGGCAGAATAATTCCATCGACACTATTATGTCCTGAATTTTAATGGAACCCAAAGATCATGAAGACCTGTGTAAAGATCAAAGGGCTAACGTTGAATGTGCCATTGAGAAACCAGGTGTCACTTCCACATAGAAGTTCCAGATTCCAGCATATAGCAAATACTAACACTCTTCCACCATCCAAACTGTCATGGAGCAAGAATTTTCACCAGCTAAACTACGTCAAAAAGTTTCAGGAAACTCCCCTAAATCTGTAATGGATTGTTGGTTAGGTGGCAATGTAACTGCTCTTCTTCACCATATTTGTTTTTGCAGGTTTTCCCTATCAGGCAGCTGGGCTAACACTTCTGCAGGAATAGCCTGCAGCTCAACCCTCAGCCGCTGGGCCAGAGGTTGTTCTGGATGTTCTTCTGCCTTCCATTTAACAGTCGCCTTCAATACCTCTGCTTGACTGGTCTCTTGGTTCAACGGATGGCTGTGTTCAGATTGCTTGGGACCTTTGAAAACTATGATTTCATCTCTGGCTCCCTGCCTGATTATGGCATGTGCCCCACATTGTTTGCTGCATACTAGGTGGCAGTCCTAATATGTCCTGCCTTTGACAATTCTAGATCTCACATACACAAATCTTTAAAAAAGTAACTTTTATTGACTATTGTGGCTGCCATTTTGAAAAATGATATGCCGCCATACCAGTATCACAACCATGATTTTCATTTTTCATTACCTTGGCCCAAATTAAAATTGTAAAATCACAAAAATAATTGGTTAAATGGCAATTCAGGAAAAAAACATTCAGGGAAATGTCCATTTGTGAATTTAGTTGGGGGGAATGGCATTAGGAAGTATGGATTTGGGAAAAAAAAATTTTGGGGTTTGGGATTAGGGACATTGTCCATTCAGGTGAGTAGATTCGGGCAAATGACACACAACCATATCTCAGGCACAAATGAATCAATCTTTTTGTGAATAGGCTCGTTTGTGTAGTGTTATTCTTTGTCAAATAGACTACATTCACAATACATTAAGTGCAGGCTTAAAAATTGAGGAAAATATTAGCATTTTTTCCAAAAAAGTTCCTTCCTTATAATATTATCTCAAGAACCAATGAACAGATTTTCTTAAAAATTAAACTACTAATTGATTCGTTGATGTCTTCTCTTTTAGATTGGCCATTCCTTTTTTTCACACGACACATTGTTCAATCAGAGGCTCAAAAAGGAGTCTAGTTTAATTTTTCACAATTTATTGCATAATACATCATTATATGTTCTTTGAAGCGTTGAGTTTGAATTCCAAGTTAATTTTTTCATTAGACTCCCTGTTCAGCCCCCAGGGGCTCAAACAGGAAGGCAATTTTGATTTTTCACACTCTCCTGAATAATATATGGCACGAAATATGATTTTTCAGTTGCTGAATTCAAATTTGAGGTCCATTTTCTCATTCAACCTATTCTTCAACCCCCAGTAGTTCAAAGAGCAGACAAACTTTGACTTTCGAATCGCAAATTTTTACCTATAGGTAATACCTAATGGATCGCACATTAAAACCAAAAAGAAATAAGATGAAATTTATGAAATTATTATTTTTAAATTATCCAACAAACGCTGAACTAAAAATGAAGAAACAAGTACCTATTATTTACTTTAGCAGCATCCTATATTTTATAATAAATTTCACCATAAAGTTAAAATAAGTGAGTACAATGATCAAACTTATTTAGGTAGGTCACTCTAAAACCAGCGAATATATTTTTTGAAAGATTTGGGTTATTTAATTCCAGTTGACTCTTTCTTTCATTTTGTTTCCGTTTTGAAATATATTTTCTCCCCTATTTATAGATGAGAATATTGAGACTTTTCTGAAATTTTTACAAAATTATGAATTATATTATCTAAAGTTTTTCACAAACCTAATCTAATTTTTTTCGCCAATATTGTCACCGCTATTAGTAGCCTACTTAGGACTCGCGTAGACGAAACTAAGGCTCGATAAAAATATTATGCTTATATGTGAATATGATGACGGTGCTGATAAAAATCATCACATGCACTTAGGACCTGTGTTTACAAATAGCATTAACCAGTCTAATAACATCTGCATTTACCTAATATTCTATCACATCACAGTCCCGAGTAGTACTAAGTACATAATTTCACCGAGATGGTGACTAACAATTTCATAAGAAATGCATCACTCATTGAGCTTGAACAGTATTTTGTTAGACTCTTCGAACTTTCGTCTCTTGAATACAGTGACCCCGCTTCCAGCTATCATAGTTTTCGAATTATCCAATGAAGTCCGGCATGCGCCCTTTGGGACACACAAAATTTTGGTTGGCGTATCCACCTTCGAGGCGTCAGACGTACCTATTCTACGTCAAAAAAAAAAGAAACCTCACGATCGGAGCCGATAAATGGAACTAGCCACTGGGTAATGGACGCCGCGCCGGCGAAATCGATGATTTTAATTCGCACAGCACCTGTTGTGCTCGTATTAAAGGATATAGAACAATTCATCAACTCTGGAAAAGGCCGGGGATTCGTTTATGTCAGTATGGGTTCGTCTGTCAAAGCATCAAACATGCCTCAAGAGCTTCGAGTGCTGTTCTTAAACGTTTTTCGCAGTTTACCATACCAGATATTATGGAAATGGGAGTCACCTGATCTGACACAAAAGCTCGATCTACCGAAGAACGTCATGCTGAGCCACTGGTTTCCGCAACAAGATTTATTGGGTAAATTTATAATATCACACGTATACGCCTATGTATACCTATATTTGATAGCTACCAATTAAGTAGGTATCCTTTAAAACAGAACAAAGTAGGTATACGTAGGTACTTAGGTACCTGGGATGTATTGTAATGTTTAATTATAGGCTAGGTACCGCAATAAATGTATCAAACTTTCTAACGCCTTAGTATAATTTTAATTTTCATTGTTTTAGGTCATCCACATATACGAGCTTTTGTAACGCACGGAGGTCTCTTGAGTTTATTCGAAACCGTGTATCACGGAGTACCAGTCGTCGCTATGCCTGTATTTTGCGACCACGATGCAAACGTTGAAAAAGCCATCCAAGATGGTTACGCTGTACGACTAGAATGGCAAGAATTGACAGTTACAAGGTTGATGAACAGTATATCAACTGTTATCAATGATCCTCAGTAAGTTCGGTATAAATTTTACATAGGTAGGGTAAGGTTGCCAAAATCGTACCATTTCCTAAATCATCCCAATGCTGATATTCAGAAAATGGTTGAGTCAATTACTGATCTATGTGGTGAATAATGAAACTAAGTACGAATAACCACTAAGGAGCCAAAAATTTTCTCAATATATCTTTAACTATACATGTAGTACTGGACCAGTAAGGCTCTATAAGACCAATGTACTTTTTTATGTCAAGACATGCAGGAAAAAAGTAGGAAACCCAAGTGTACTTTCTGCGTATTTTCAACATTTTAGTTGAATTCACCAATTTAGAATACATCTGCTAAAGATATCACTTAAATTCACGGGGATAATGTTCATAAACACAAAACAAAATACGTCAAGTGGTACGCTCTGGTTGCCTATTTAGTGCCGTCATGTTGAACCAGAAATCACCTTTCTTCACTAGTCCAGAACTAAATAGTCTAAACAATATATTCATTTTCCCCCTTTTTTACAAGGTTCAGAAAAAAAGCATTAGGTTTGAAAAAAATCAAATTTCAAAATTGTTACCTAATTTTGTTAAATTTAAAACCTTAATCATATTTTCAGAAAATTTTAATTAAAATTATAGTTTGAAAATGGAAAATTCAAGTTTTATTAGGAGTGAACACTGTTTCCTAAATGATACTCCTGATAATGGTGATGAGTTTCCTAAATCATACCACTTTTTCTTTCTATATGTTTCAAAACACGTTGACAAGTCTATTGCTATTTATTTATTAAAAAGATCCCTAAAAATAACCCTAAAAACAATGAAATAAACTATAAAAATGAAAAAAGTATCACAGGTACAATTTAAGAAACTGACAGGCATGATTTAGGAAACTAGTAGTCTAAATTGTACCATTTGATGTTTGTTGACAAAATCAGCTGTAATTTTGACAATATTTAAGTTAGGCTGGGGTGAATTAAATTATAATAGAAGTAAGAATATAAAAATTTGAAAATATATTCTGAAAATATTATTTTTGTAATTATGGGTGGCTAAAGTGAAAAGTGGTACGATTTTGGCAACCTTAACCTACCTACAGATGCTGTGGAATGCAGTATACAAAACTGAAAATTATTGACTGTTGTTACATGTCAGTTTAGTGTCAACACAGAACCATTGAACCTAAGAAAACCTTAAAAACTGAATTTTATCACCATTATTTTTTCTTGTCAATTCGCTGACAAATTAAAATTTCAACAAATTGATACAATATTGACCATGCCCATCGATTAAAAGTGAATGTATAAACATTTTGTCAAATTAAAGACGGGTATTTACCAATCAACAGCTTCTATTTGATGATATCACCGGCAACTGTGTATGATTCTCATAAAAATAAAGTGTATGATGTGGGTACATAGTATAACCATATCATTGATTACACGTACTATTGTAACCAGACTGACAAACCAATATTAAATTTTTTCCACCAAACTTGAACCCAAAAAATGGATCCCACCAACAAGTTTCGCTGCTACTGTGGGATCCTAGTTTAAAAAAGAACAAAAAGGTACATGACCATTCACGTTTTCTTTTATGTGCAGTAAACAACCCTTATTTCATGAGATTTGATTTCTATTATCTGCAGCAGCCAACTCTTTATGTATAGGTTTTTTTTTATTACCTAGGTACTAAAAAAAAAAAGAAATTATCTGAAGAACAATTTAAAGCAATATTTGTGAAAAATAGAAGATACGTACTACTAAAGTACCACTATATATTTAAAAACAAAATAAATTTTTGGTGGAAAACTTCTTTATTATGTTTGTCAGTCTTATATAATATATTCAGACAACGAACTATATTAAGGAATTGTCATAATAAAGTCAAGTCAAAATATTATCAATGTACTATCAAAGTGCCATTTACAAACTATCGATAAGGACCATAAAGAAGTTATGGTTATAAAGAAGTGTTTACGAGTTGTCTATATAAATGAAATCCAAACACATTAGCAGAAGTGAACCATTGATTAATAAGAAGCAATTTTTTTATTATAAGTATAAAAGTCCATAGTAAAAATCACAAATACCAACATTCCTAATTCTTTATAGCTCTTATTGACTTGAATAGACACCTCCAGACATGGCCATATAGACTGATAAAGTATTGATAAGTGAGAAATATATAGCCCTTATAGCTGCTTTATAAACATAGCTATAAAGCTTATAGACAGTTTGTAAACTGCCTCCTGAAAATTTATGCAACTTTTTGTACATGGGTCTATTTATGGATATAGCAATGTCAGCAACATGAATATTTAGCAGTTACCGTTGATATGTAATACTAGTGTTGTGCATTTATTGTCTATCTGCAGATTCGAACCTACAACTTGGGTGTGCCATCCTCTACTTAACCAGTGAGCTATGGTGACAGATATTGAAAATGGCTTTTCACAGACGTTTATTCACTTTTCATTTATGTTTTAATCTCATTATTTATGATGTCATTGTGACAAACAAATTTTTCTATCCATCTGCTTTCCACACAAAAGTCCTTTTTAAAATTTTATCTGACTACGTAAGCGCTAGTGTCATTTGCAATTCAATTTCCTTCACCTGCCCTATACATTGATGAACTAATGACACTTATGCATACTTTGTGGGATAATTTGTCCCAACTACAAAATGATGACGATTTTATTACATTGGCTTTATGGGAGTACGTCAACTTATCTAAATAGTCTATATAACTTTAATATATAACTTGGTCCGTTCCAAATAAGAATTTAATTTTTTTGAAGGTGCAAAGAGGTGGCCTCTAATAAAAGTAAAATATGAAGTTAAATTAAATATTTCTAAATAAAATTAAAATTGTGTGCGAACAGCCATGATTAATTTCGCCTCCAGCTTATATTCTAACTTTTTCTTCTCATCTCTATTACCCACAATCCCTATAAACTCGATGTACCTACTGAGGATAGAAAATTAGGTATTTTCTTATTTGGAACAGACTATAAGTACATATTTTTTTACAAAAACCTTTTTTTAAACAGGATATTTAAAAAGAAGTAGTCATTTGAATAATATGTTTGATATAAAATGTACAAAAATTAAATTTTAAGCAATATCAACTTCATATAGGACAAACTCAGTTTTCTGTAAAAATGCCGTTAGTTCTTGTTTTTGACTGATTAGAATTTTGTAAATTTTTTACAAGATAACATATACTACACAAATAACTTGACCACCAATTATGACTTATAAGTCAATGCTTCCAGATCAGAGATTTAAAATGTGATAAACCCATCAAAATTCAAATCAAAGGTACTCTACTAATGCTTGAAGCTTGAAAAACTCCTAAATGTTTTAATAAAGTTTACATAGGTACCTACTACATTTACATCTTCTTTCAAGAAATGTTTGCCAACTTTGGTAATTGGTAGAACTTAATAGAATAAGTAGATTATTGACAATTAGCTATTAAACGCAGTGTATAAATTTTCAGGATTCCTAGTCTGTGAAGGTTATGCAACTATTTTGAGATACTTTTTATTTCATTTTCAAGACCCCTAGTACCTGAAGGTTATGATACTGTTTTGACAATTTTTGTTTTGCCCTATTGCTCCCCCCTAACATAAAGCCGCTACTAAAAAACTTTCTTATTATCAATGGGAGATCAAGGGCTGTATAACACCATAACCCCGAGTGCTAGAGAGCGGGTGATTTTGGAGAAAAGTGGGCACACACAGACACTTTGCTTTTTATATATATATAATGATAGATTGATTTTATGGTATATATTTACTGATTGATAGATTGATTAAAACTTTGTATTAGTCTCATCTACTACCTACCTGGCTCTACCACTGAAGTTCAACAGTCAATCCTTTACATTTTAAAATTACTCCTACCAATTATTTTGTCAATCACTACCGACCACCTAACTGTTTGATAAACTTTTTGTAAAGGACTCCAAGAGAGTAGATAAAAGAAAACGTGTCTTAGACGTCTTGATCTTCCTCAGTCAAATAAACAATAACATCAAACAATAGTGGTAGATGTGCTCCCTCTTTAAAGAGAGTTATCCACGCTTTTGAAATACCCTGTATATTTTGCGATGTGTTTAGTTCAGCCCAGTAGCCAGGAGGGGGCAGCGGGAAAACGCCCGCCCTAGCGGCGCTCTTTTTCTCCTTGGTAAAATTTTAAATTTTTTTCTGAATTTAAAAAAAAAAAATTAGCCCATTACAACGATATTTTTTAATTCTTACAAATAATAAAAATCAAAAATTACTGCTGTATTCACAGGCCAAGTTGAAATTTGTAATAAACTTTGTTTCATGCAGATAAGTTTTCGCTGCTAATTTTCTCTTCCCCCCAAAAAAAATAATCCAGCTAATATAATCCACAAAAAAATTATGCCCTCTCTGGGCTGCAGTCTGGCCCCTTGGTATTTTACTCTGGCTACAGGCCTGGTTTAGTTGTGTATTTATTTTAGTGTCTATAAATATTGATACAGCACTACTAACTATACTTTATGTGTAGTTCATGGACAAACTTTGCGGAAAGTCAAGAGGTCTCGGAAATAAGGATAACAACTCAGTTTAGAAGCTGTAATTAAATTATCTTTTCACTCAAAGCATTTTTCTTATGCTCGTAAATACAAAATTATTCATAAGAAGGTATGCATAAATATTGTTTCAGCTTTTTGCTGATAAAGCGAAGGGAAAATTTTTCCAATATAGTCGAATTAAACCCTTTAATTCTCATTCTGTCGTTAATTGTAAATACTACCTACTATACTAGTTTACTAGCGTATTAACAAAAAAATCGTCAAAAACGTATGATAAACCGAAAATGAAATAATCTAAGGAAATTAAAAAAATAAAAAAAATATGGACGCAATTTCAGTCCACATTAAGGAAACTTGATTTCCAAAATAAATAAGTAGGTACAAAAAAAATTTTTCATTTAAAAAAATGAAATTGCTCAATACTCCCCCACAATGTTGTTTCGCCGCTTCTAGGATCCATTTTATATTGAGTTAACATTTCAAATGATTTTACAGTCAAAAAAGGAAAACGCATTTTACTTTCATCTTGAAAATTCATTCCTTCTCACCTTTTCTTCACCTTTATTGAAGTAGGTACACCTCTTTAAAATTTTTGTTTTAAGCGAAGTAACTTAGATGAATTTTATTTTCAAATTCAGTACACGACAAATTAACATGCGCTATCATTATCTCGATTTTTAATTTATTTTGAAAAACGGGAACAGTAAGAATTATAATTAGTTTTTATGGTCAACTTAAAAACAAAGGAATTATGATCAACTGAAAGTATTGTTTTCGGGACAAAACCTAGAAGAGACTGCTAAATCGAACATATAAAATCTGAAATACGACGAAGGCAACCCACATACTGAAACATTCGAACGATTTCTTCCCTCAAAAGGAGGAAAAGACAATTCAGATTAAAAAAGAGAAATTCTCAAACTGGCTCTAAATCCTAAGTAACGCTGTAAAAACTTATGTTCTTTAGGTACAAAATCAACGCTTTAAGACGGTCTCTCCTGCTAAAAGATCAACAAGAGTCACCGATACAACGAGCAATATTTTGGACCGAATATGTAATCAGACATAAAGGCGGTCACCATCTACAATCACCATCCAAAGATATGAACATTATTCGTTATTACCTCATCGACGTAATTATTTTAACAATAATCTTAATTTATTTGGTAATTTATTTTCTTCACGTTATATATAAATTTAGCAGTAAAGTAATTTCGTGTAAATATAATGTGAAATTAAAATATAATTAACGACAGCACAGTTCCCTAATTTTGTAACTAAAACATGATTCTTTACGCTATCGTGATACACGCCTTTTCGTACACGTAATTTCAAACTAAATAATCACAGAACCACTCCTTTATTCCAGACTAGTTGTGAATTTTATCCATAAAACTGACTGATAATAACACCATTAACGATTTGTATCGGTTATTTTAAACTTTTGAATAATTAGACCAACACAAGAATTTAAAGAAAGCTTATATGTACTTAAACATCCTTCACAAAAAAGAATTTCTCAAAAACTTTAATTTCTTCTGAAGTGAAAAAATTAAATGAAAAAATTTTATAAAACAATTTGTATTTGGAACATAAAAATATTAAGAATCACATGTCGACAGGAACAGCTTCTTTAAACAGAATTCGTAACAAGCTCGAACCATTGTTGTAAGGCCTCCGCTAAAACAGCCGGTAACTTGTTGATATCACGAAGTATAAGATAAAATGGAAATGGAAAATTTTCTATGTAACTTTCAATGCCTACTAATTTGTTACCACTGAACACAGGCATTCGAATATCTAAAATGGAATTCTGAAACACAAAAGCGAAACAGAATAATAAATTAATTTATAGTCCCACCAAAAGAACAGAGCTCAGTTAAAAGAAATTTAAAAAAGACAACGCTGATCATAATTTGGTAGAAACCTAAAATACTATGATATGTGGGCGGCGGGCCATTTCTTCGGCGTAATCGAACCATTAATATGTCAGATAGGGAATATTTTTAAGAAACATTTATACAGAACATAATGTATGTCGTATATTTTAGTCATAGCATACGAGTTAATTTGATACACAGAGCATTCAAAATTTATTGAATAAAAAACAAATGAAGAAAAATCTTGAGTACCAACGAAAATTGTAACGCATAAAATAACAGTCATAGGAAGAAAAAAAATCGCCTAAACATGAAATCTCTCCTCGTGTTTCACTCCTACTTATACTACAATTTCTAAACTACCTAATGAAATTTAGATATAGAGTACATTTTCACCAAAGTCTGCAATAATTTATTCCAAAATTTACGAACATAAATTCAGTAGAAATCCACAAAAAAATGGATTAATTTCGTGGGGTTAAAAAGTACAGCTTTTGAAAATATGGTTCTGTCCAAGCTCAAGTGAACTGAGAACTTGTTTGTTCATAGGACATAGAATACGAGCTAAACAAAAATGGGAGACTAAAATAACATCTAATAAAAAAATTTCTACCATAAATCATCTGAATGAGTAAAATTTTGATAGGAAAAATTATGGGGGAAAAAGTACAACTATCCCATCCTACAGTTTCTCTCTCCCAGCCAGACAAACAATAATTCAATGATAGAACTGAGCTCATATAAAAGCTGTTTAATCATGTGTTTCTTTTTTAAGTATTTTCTAGAATTTATACATATTATATGAAATTCAAGAAACCTAAAGCTAATAATTTAAATATCAAATACAGTACAAACGTAAGAGTTAATCATAAAATTTTTCAAAATTTTACTCATTATTAGTCTCAGAAATGCTATACGCAAAGAACAAAATTCGAATAATTCAAAACTCTGAGAAGAATCTTTCATACGTACTTTCATATTTGGATTTTCAACAATAATAAAAACAATGAAAATCCCAGCTTGCCTAGCCGTTCTAACAGCACTTTTAACAGCCATTGAACCCTCGCTAGATACACCACGACCATCCGAAACGATAATCATTAATTGAGCAGTTTTTAAAGCACGACTAGAATTTCCACGACTCAAAAATAAACCATTTGCCGTGTGTACAGCGTCGGCGAACTTGGTTTCAGTTTCGTCGAAAGTAAACTCTTGAATTATTCTAGAGCATACATCATTCAATTAAAAAACGTACGTTTGTGCGAAAAAATAAGTGTCATTCTCTTGCACTTACTTCGCTCCAGTTTGGGCAGTGAAAGGCTCTCCCAGAGGATGTAAAACTCGTGTTTGTTCACCAAAACTAATTACACCCAATTCTCCGGCTTCAATCAGAGACAATGCTTTACTCACCAAAGCGACCGACTCAAACGCCAACTGTGAAGATATTATTTATAGTAAATTCGAAAATATTTCAATATTTTAGCACTTAATAGTCCACAAAATCCTACCTCTTTCGAATGATTATCAGACATGCTCGAAGAATCATCGATTGCTAAAATTATCTGATACTCGCGCTTAGACGGTCTCGTTCTCCTCAGCCAAATTTTGTCTTTTCTGAATTGACTGGCAACGTAAGGTATCACCTAAAATAATTACATTTTTATTAAGTCCAAAAAGAAAAAAACGAAAAGTACAGAGTTGATATCAACATTTCAAACTGAAAAGTACAGTTACTCTTTTCAGATAGTTTCTTTGGTAATCTCATATTTTATTTAAAAACTCATTTTTGAAAAATTGAAACTCAACCAATATTTGTAAAACTCAGACGCCGGACAAAATTCCATAATTTCATGAATAAATACAATAAGATTTTTTTTTTTTTGAAAAAGTGCTAAAAAAACAAGACAAGAACTACCTTTCGCATGTTAATCCTCCGACCTGTTCTGAAATCGCCTTTCAACCGAGAAGCTTGAGTTGGTTCCAGAACTAATCTCAATTGTTCGCACAACTCTTGAGACAGATTAGAGGTAATAGCTGAGAACATTTCCCAAGCAACAGAAGCTTCTTGTACGGCAGGAGTCTGAAAGTGTCCAATTGATGTTTATGAATTAATATTTACATGTTAACTCAGCACGAGTCTCCAAATTCAAAATGCCTGTATTTACTTGGCTCCATGACGCAAGTTGATCTTGGACTTTATTCTTCAGGGAATTTATGTATTCTAGGCTAAAATGCTGCTCTTGGTTGGGATCATCTTCAATATCTAAAGTGTGAAACGTCGTATCTAAACCACGTTCTACAGTCATTGTATTAACAAATTCACCCTCGACCTGAAAAAGCAATAAGCTATTAGTATTTTCGTTTTTTTATTTATTTTAGGTTTGGTTGCCTTTTTGAAATTTAAAGTTGGCTATTTATCCTGAACAATGAATGATTAAGTGAAAAATGTAGAAAAGGTGAATTTTTTAAAATATTTCATTTTATTTTATATACAAACGGTAAGTTTGGATCAAATTTGGAAAATAATTTTTATATTATGGAGAATAATTCACAACGGCGAGACGACAGGCAATACATACCGCAAACAGAGGGGGAACATGTTTTAAAAGCAGCTTGTAAAATATTTCAAAATAATTACTCTTCGTCATAACGTACCTTAACTTCAAGAGGCGGTTCTACTTCACTGATGGACTCTGTTTCATCTTCATTCAGTTTGTTTCGATCAGGTTTAGAACTTTTGATTTTATCTGCCTTTTGTTGACTGATTTCATCTGACGTATTTTCTTCCTCGTCTATGGATAAACGCACATGATTAAAAAATTATGATTCTTTAGAAAAATCAACTAACAGAAAATCAAACTTACTATAGTCAATATCTATTTTATCATCTTCTTTAACTTCTTCGCCGTTCTCATCGCCCAAAACGGGTTGCTTTTCTGCTTGTTCCTGGGTGAAATTCCATTAAAACAATACATTATTAATCGAATTTCCGTTTAAATAATAGCCTTTAAGACATCACTATGTAAAATGAAAAAAAATTACTTTGGTAGCTGCGTCAATCGTTTCATTAGTAGCTTTTTCTGCCTCTCTGATATGCTGGTATAAACCTTTCCCATCTTTTTCTTCGCTTATATCATCAACTCCTTCATTTTGCTCTTCTTCTGGAACTTCTGGAGCGTCGATAGTTTTTAAGCGCTTCTTAAAAGGTTCGGGATTATCAGCTGAAAATTACACAATTGAAAAGATTTATGAAATTTAATATCAATTAACTTCAATACTGAACGTTGCTTTTAATTTTGGAAACTCCTTCGGTCAGTTTCCATCCCTTTGGAATCAGGACAAGTTTAATTGTAACCTCGCAAGATTCAAAAAAAAAATATTTCGTTGAAATATCTATAAGCTGCATCACAATTTATATAATGAATCTACAAATCTGAATTTACTAACTGACAAGAAGTCTCAAAATTTTAAAACTGCGCTTTTAAATCAAAAACTTACGAACCTTGAAGAAATCCACTACACTTCTCATGATAGATATTTAACTTTCAGCTTATTTTTTGAAATATTTGAAAAAAAAAAAAGAAAATTGGAAAATCAACCGTAGGTTTCTTAACCGGTTACCAACAATAGACCTAATCATTAATCAATAACGAATCTGACCTTGGGGATTTACCATTTGAAATCATGTTTTTTTTTTTTTTTATTAAATAAAATATCTACGTTTTTTGAATAACTAGCCCATTCGTAGTTATATGCATAATAATTAATGAAAGTCCAATACATACCAAGAGTACGATTACTATCACTTTCTCCAGGTTTCAGTTTACGTTTTTGCTCTTGACTTCCTTTTTCTCGACTTTGCGAACCACGACTTTCAGCAGCTGTGTGACCTTTCTCTGTATCAGTTTCAGGTTTATCAGCTTGACCTACTCCTTGCTGTTCAACACCAGACGTGTCATTTTTACATTCGTCTTCGGGTGCATACAAATCTTGGTCATCTTCAGTTTTTTGGCTAACCTTCAATCATACGAACAGTCACGGAACACGAAGGTTAAATAGGGCTATAAATCATATTATACCAAACCAAATAGTCCATTTGACCAAAGTTACGCATATCATCATTGAAAGTCAATAAAATTTCTCTTTCAAAATGATACATATAAGTTAAAAAACATAACTGAGAAAAATAATTTTAAAAAAGAAAAACACTACGATTCGTCGCTCGTTCGTAATATAAAATTTTTTTTCATCATAATTGTTCACAAGAAAATTATTTCAATCGATAGAGAGATCTTCAAGGATTCAAAACTGGATCAATATTTTCAATATTTTACAACTACAAAGACTCAATCTCGCTAAGACAGATCAAATATGAGACTTTTATTTAGGAAACAAATTAATTATTTAATAGTCATCAAAAATACCATATCTTTAGATCCATCATTTTTATTTTCCGCCGGTTCCGCTTTAACTTGACTAGGATCATCTTTTGATGCAGCAGATTCATCTTCTGGTTTTTCGGGGTTCTTTTCTTCGGGTTTTGGTTCGTCACCAATTTTATTCTCATCTTTGCTTCCTCCTATACATCATAATAAAAAAAATGAAAGATATACCTATACTATATTGATATTTAGGTTAATTTAACATTTTTCAACAAACCATCTTCCTTTTTGTCGTCTTCTCCATCTGGTTCCTCCTCACCACTTTCAACCCTTTCGTCATTTCGATTTTTACTAGAATCCTCATTATCAACACCGTCTTCACTCTCTTCACCATCAGATTTCGTTTCCTCATTTTCATTATCGCCTGGTTCTTCAATATCGTCATTAGCTGTCTCTTTAGGCGGCATAAGTTCTAAAAAAGTGACAACAAAAATAAATAAATAAATTTTAAAAATACACAAGTCAGAAAGCAATAAAAATTACCTTTCATGGCATCAATATCAAATGGATTCTCTTCGTCGTGGTTATCATCCTTAGCTTCACCTTCATCTAACTGAAGATTTTCTGGTAAGTCTAATGCTTCAGGTTCAGGAAGCGGGTCTTGTTTACCTGAATGAAACCAGTCACAATTAGCACATGGAAACGAAAACATGAACTATTCGAAAATATTTGAACACAGACCATGATACGGATCTACTTGATCGTCATCTTTCTCCTGATCGTCCATTTCATTGATTTCTTTTTCTTCATTTTTGTCACGATCTTCACCATCAATACGTTCTTCATATTCTTTTGTTTTCTCGTCTTTGGCACCCATTCGCTGATCGCCCATTTCTTCACCACCATTATCATTGCCACTTTCTTTTCCGTCGTTATTTTCTTCTTCATCTTCAGAATCGTCTCCCCAAATCTGCAAAATAAAAACAGAAAACATTACGTGAAAATCACAGTTTCATTTTTTTGCAGGATTGAAAATTAATAAATAAAAAAATACCTGCTGATCCAAAGTATCAGCATTTTCCCCAGTTTCTCCCATTTCTTTATCCAACTCTTCAATTTCTCCTTCGTCGCCTTCACTGCCAGCATCTTCTTCTTTTTCCTCTAATTCGTGCGATTTGCCTCCAAAGTCTTCCGACATTTCAATACCACTTTCTTCCTCCTTTTAGAATATAAAACAAAAGTAAGTTGATTCTAGTGAAACCGAATTTACAAAATCGACGTGTTTTTACTTTGCATTCTTTTTCTTCCGGCTTTTCTTTTTGACCGGCTGGTTTTGCGTCCTCCAGCTGATCTTGACTTTCTATTTGATCTGATACGTCTTTTTGGCCTTCTCCATCAGCTAAACCCATTCCTCCACTTTCCTTGGCGCCTTCTCCTTCTTTCTCGTTCTCCAAAAGCTCAGGAGGAATGCAAAATCCCTGTAATTCATAAATTAATAAAATTCAAAATTAAGAGATGAGAGACAAGAAATAAAAAGATTCCATACACTTACTTTGATTGTTAAGTCAATAAAAAGACTGAATAATGAGGTACAAATTTGTACAGATACGTTGAAAGCAGCGACATATTGAGTAATGACATATTCCGAGAGCAAACGATACTGATTGAGTAGCGGTATTAATGGTTCTAATATTCTGTTAAAAAACATACACATTCATAGATACCGTACAAAATAAATTCAGTTCAGAACAAGGCAAAACGTCGTAAATACCTCTTCCTAATAGAATAGTCCAAACAAGCTTTTTGGATCAATGTTTTAATTGAAGCGGAAGTTCGAATGCATACTTTTTTAATATCGAGTAGTTCCACATCATTACGAAGAGATTCAAAAACAGCTTCTTTCAAGTGATTCTTTTTTAAACCAGCCACATTAATTTCTTCGGTTTCTTCAATTTCCACACAGTACTTCTTATATAATTTTTGGATACTAATTAATATCTTTTTCCGTAAATTTTCAACACGTTTCTCCACATGATCAACATAATCAACATGATCAACGTGATCAACGTGATCAACATCATGGTTTACTTTTACGTTAGTCTGATATAAATCAATGCAATTCAGTAGGTCATCAAACGCGGATGCTATCGTACTAGCACTTTTGCATAATATGTTGCACTGATTAGAGTTCCTAAAGCCGAAAGTCGATATGATGTATTTTAAATCGGTAGACAAAGATTTCAGTTTTTCTTTTTCAGAAAATATAATTTGAAACTGGTTTCGCGTAACAATGCCGTCGTAAAGGTTACTCTGATCGAAATTCAAAGTGATATTTTCACAAAAAATGTTTGTCAACCACTGTACAGTGCGCAATCCGTTTTCTGTTCGGTCGTGAATGTTTTTCCACAGAGGATCTGATTTGCTAACGTACACAAGATGATCTTTGTCATCATCCACAGATATGACGGGTGTTCGTATCATCGTATTAATGTCATTTTCCGGACAACAGTCGAGCAACGTCAAAAATTGTTGATAGAAATAAGCGGATTCGTGAAGGGTATCAATAAACTTGTCCTAAAATCAAAACACATGAAAAACCCTTATTATACTAATACAAATAAAACTGGGAAATTTTACCAATAAAAAACAACCGATCAAAAAATTATGGATGGAGAAAATTACTGACCTTTAAAACTAATAAATCATGGTCACCACCAAAAAATTCGCCACAAAATTCTGGTAAAATTTGTTCATATATTTCTAGATTACGTAAATAGATAACAGAATCTATTAATTGAGACTTTCTCTGCACAACCATATCCTGAGAAGAAAACAAAATTGAGCATTACTGATGATGAAAAAATGTTTAATTTAGAATAAGCTTTTATTTAAAATCAGAAAAGATGGGTTAAAAAGAAGGTAGCTTTCTTAAGAAACAATATTTGAAATTCAAAATAAATAAAATTATTTCAATTAATGGTAAGATAAAGAAAGGCAAACAGAGCTTCATTTTTGATACAAATCCTTGAATCAAAATTAAGATTTATTAAGACAATTGGAAAACAAAATTATCATAACAATAAATAACCAGTTTTATAAATAGTTCATTCATACATTTGCAAAATTTAATCAAAAAGAAACAAAAAAAAAAAATTATCTTTTATCAGAATAAGCTTATTTTTCGACTAACAAGGTATGCGTTTCAAACAGTAAAGAGTCAATTTTTTATAAAAGTGATTTAGTTTAAAAAGTTCAATTTCATCACTTGACAGTACATTAGAAATCATCACAGTGGCGGATCTTAAGCATCGTTTTGGGGAGAAATGATGAAAAATTTTGTAGAGTTGAGCTTTTACTTTCTTTTTTTTTCTCTTCAGCAAATTTTTTATGGTTTTTATATGGATTATATGGCCTTCCTTTCATTTTTTCACTTTATCTTTTGTTCCTTTTTTTTGGGTGAAGAGCATTTCGGATGAGGAATTTCCCATTTCCACTCCTGCGTCCGCCACTTGATTTTTCCAAAACTAAATTTTTTTCAAAATAAATTTATAAAAAGAAAAAGGTTTAATAATGATCCATAACACAACAAAAATAGGAGGGAAGCTGATAAACTAATACACTTTTATGTGACGATCTTCACATGTTAGTCAGAATAAAATACTTCATGCTGATATGAATTCATATGAATTACTGACTGAATTCGAACAAAATGGATAAATAGATTCTTCAAGATATTTCAATGCACCAATTAAATGATGTATAGAAATTCATTTGCCGAAATTAATTCGACAATATTATTCCCACAAAATTATTTCCCTAAATTCGATGCGCCAACTATCTATCAACGAAAGAAACTAAACGTAGACAAAAGGATAACGAAAAAAAAAGACGATTTTTTTTTCTACTTTTTTTCTTTAGTCATTATGCCGGCAGAAGCCGTGGGCCGGCACATGCCAAAGCGTCGCGAAGTGAAGCTTCATGGCTTATTTTTAAATAAAATTCAAACCTAAAACTTTTTCAGCAGTTAAAAATTATTTTAAAACACCCAGTTAAGGAAAAAAAAACACAGTTAATCTACCAGTGGTTATCTTTTTTTTTTCTTTTTTCAACTCCAACATTGAAAAACGACTAAATTTCATCAGTCTGTTTTCCATATAATGACATCTAACAATAATTTTTTTTATAACGGAGAAAAAAAAATTTTTTTCAGGAATTTATTTAGGCTCGTTAGCGTTACCAATAAGTGATTGGCGAATCCTTTGATTCGGTCAGTATTTCGTGGACCAAGATCAACATGCGGTTTTTCCAAAGCCAATTTCAACTGTGCTTGCTTGGCCACAGAATTTAAATAATCGTGTGTACAATTACTCCAAGACTTAAGAATTTGCTCCCGTGTATAACTGCAAAAGAGGGAGAAAAATTTTTTTGTCACCGAATTCTGAATGTAACCATACAAGACTATAAAAACTTATAGTAAATGAAAAACTTGGTATACTTTTAACTAAACTTACCTCTTCTCTGCACCACAATATAATTGATCCATATTAAAGGGCTTCATATGAGCAAAATTTACTGAAAAGTTTTCAGTATTGCTGATAATGATTCCAGCGCTATAGGATAAACCCAAATGTGAAAGTGTTTTAAACAAATCAGCAACTACTTTCCTTTTCTGCTGTAACAAATTTTTAGCTTGAGACCGTTGTTTTTCTTTTGCTAACGTTCGATCGATCTGAAAAGTGTATTTTTTAAGTATATTTTTAATTTAGAAAGTAACATTGCCAACCATACTGACTTTTATAATATAAAACTTACATCCATCCTATTCAAAATATGCCTATCTTCAAGAACTGATGAAACGACTTCAAATAAAGATGAAACCAAAGGCTGGTATTTCGAGGCAGAAATGACCGATTTACACAACTTTTTAGCTCTTTCAAAAAACTTGACATTCACATTATCCATCTTTCGTATTTCGTCCTACAAATATTAAAACATTAACGAAGTTCACAAAATTGACGAAAAAAATGTAGAAAAATAATCGACTAACCGAAATAACTATTTTAGTAACGTATGCAGATTCATCGATCGCAGATGAAAATCCATTATTACCCTCATTCTGATACTGAAGTGATGTCATTGCTGATGCAGCCGGCATTTCCAGAATTTTCTGCAAAAACAATCACAAATTAGTAAAATTTTGACGATCATCCAATAACAGAGACGTGTAAACCTCAAATGTACCTGAAATTCTTTAATATATTTCATAAGTTGCTCGTGAGTTTTTTCAACCGTCTTAACCACTGACCAATAATTTATATCGTTCCATCGGGTAATTTTTACGAAATTCTGTAATTTTTTACGAACCTCTGCGCCCAAATTATTAATATGAGCGAAAATTTGTTCTTCAAATTGTTTGTAATACAAATACAAATTCCATAGAGCATAATATAACTCAACTGAGACAAAAAAATTCATAATTAAACATATTACTGCACAATAGAAAGCAAATTCATTTTTCAAATAATTGTACATACTCAGACGATGGGTTCGAGGTTGGTTCGCATAATGACAATGGAAAACTAATAATAAATCCAATTTTGATGAATATTCCCCGAGAAAAGAAGTTTCCATAAATTTTTGCAGTGTAATAATGAGATTGGCGAAGGAAAAAGTTTTCTGATTATCTTCGCAAACGTATTGTGTGCATACAGCATATAAATGGAACCACCATTTACTGGTTCCTTTTTTCATTCTGCCATAAACACACACAAATTATTAAAACTGGAAAAAGAACAAACGAAATATACTCGATGAAACAAAAATGAAATTTACTTTTCAGTAACATTTTCCATGGAATTCTTCCAAAAAGAGATTTCCAGTTTCCTCCAAATAAATATCAACCCAGTTAATTCTTCGTATAAAACAGAAAAAGAAACTCCTGAGTGAGCAACTTCTTCCCATTCATGCAATGACTTCAATAAAACATCAGCGCCAGTCAAAAAACGTGAAACAGGACTCGTCACTTCGAAGGACATAATACGATCAACCACAATAATTATCTGTTAATACGAGGAAAAAAAATTAATTAAAAACATTCAAATGAAGAAAATTTAAAATAAAATAAAATCATAGCAATCAAGAGAAAGTAATATTAAAAATAAATTCAACTTGACTACTTCACAAAATAGTGCTAATATATGACTGATGAAGGTCATATGGTGGTCGAAAAGTGCTTCGCAATAAATATTTTGCTAGAGAGGAGAGTTGAATTTATTCCTAATGTGTATTAAAGTTCACTCCTTAATAAGCTTTACAGAAATGATGTTTAAAAGAAAAATAATTATAACCAGGACTTCAATAGCTACAAATAAAATAATTCATATTCACCTTTGATAAAACCGGATGATCTTCCCACATTTTTAAAAGATTCTCGGCATGGTCTCTAACTCTTATTAGAATTGGATAGAATAATGCAACTTGTTCTACATCTGGGGTATGATAGAAGTCCGAAAATTCGTCCTTCTCGGCAAATTTATGGGCAACATCAGTCATAATTATGGAACTAGGGAGCGATGTAACGTCGATGACTTCACTTAAAACTCCCTCGTATTGACTCAGTACAGCAGCAAACACACGATATCTTTCGCACAACGAGTCCACCATATTGGAGCGAATATGGTCCTCAGAATTAAAAGTAGAGGTTATCCAATGTCGACGGGTAAAACTTTTCACCAACAGCGCATGAATTTTGCAAATGGTGTTCATTTCCTCCTCCGACAAACGAATTTCAAACTTTTTCGTATCCTGAAGAACATCCGCGTGATCCTCCGATTTTTCTTCAACTTCCTCATGAAAATCTTGTCCGTTCGAAGGATTAAAAAATTCATTCACATGATTTCTCAACTCTTCTTCTTCAGAAATATTTTCACACATAGTTCGTGTTCTACAACAGGAAGATTTACTTCGGTTAAAAAGTGATACATGTAATTCTGAAAAAAACATTATCACGCGAATTTACGTACTTGAAAACGTAAAGATTTTCATCATTTTCTTTTTTCTCTTGAAGTTTTTGTTCTTGAATCTTCCATAAATGAACAACATGGTCCAATAATAATTTAATCATAACCCATATTTTTTTCTTAACTCCGCGTTTTGCGTCTCCGATTACCGATAAAGAACAATACATTTCTTTTAATGAACTTTTTACCAAACTATAGACATAAAAAATGATCACTAAATCAATAAAGACAAAAGAACAAAATAGTATAAGGAAGAAAACTTACCAAATTGCGACATCAGATGTTTCAAGGACATCTGATGATTTGCAATTCAACAATTTTATCACAGTTTCTGAAGAACATAAATTCACTATATTCGTGTAAGCTGACAAGGATCGAGGAAACGAGCAAAGATCAACACAAATATTATGAACGAGGTGAGAATCATCACTCGATACCAATTTCAATACTTTTGACGAAATCACCATCTTAGATAAATATGAAACTAAAATATTCATGCCATAATTGACCTGAAAAATAAACAAAAATTGTAAAATCTTGCCAATCAATCAAAAGCTTAAACTAATAAAATTTTCCTACTTGTTCAATAGAAAGTGAAACTGGAGCGACAATATCGATATATTCAGAATAATCTTGACCCAGTGAAGTAAGGAAACGGTCGGACGATGTTAACCACCCACGACATTCTTTTATTACTTTCTGACAGTCTGTAAGGGTGGAAGTGTCAAAAACACCTTCGAGATTTTCAAGAGCTTGGCAAATTTTTGTGTACGATTTGAAAATATTTTCCATTGAACCAACGTTACTTCTAAATTGTTGAACAACCTAAAGAAAAATGTTTTTGTTCAGAACTGGAATTTTTCCTAACAAATCATGAATGATTAAACTGACAATAATAAAACTTTTTTTTTCAAACTCACTTTGACCACTTCAAAATACTTTGCAGGTTCATTTCGAATGAATATATCCTCAGAGCAGGCATCTAATTTACTCTCAATAACATTCTTCCAATTTTCGAAAATACATTGATACGGAAAGCGACTATTATAGCCATTAAATATTTCTGAAGTACGTTCAATCATTAACCGGCATCGAACGAACTCCAACTGGTTGGGAAAAAAAAACATCACAATAACTATGAATTCGTGGTTAAGTTTTTCTTGATTTTTTCAAGTTATTAAACACTAAAATATAAAAGAGAAAAAATAATTTTCTACACTCACATCATCGTCAAAGTCTAATTTCCGTAACTGAATTTTCAGCACAGGGTCAATTGTTTCGAAAATCGAAAACATAGAAAACTGAATACTGCCCAACAAAACCCAGCATTTTCCTATAAAAATCCATTGATGCACATCATCCTCGTTTTCTACTTTTTGAACTGTTTCAACACACTTAACAAGTTCTTTGATCCGAATAGTCATCATACGCAATAACTGGCTCAATTCGGCGGAAATATTTGTTTCATCGCTCAAACACTTTTTAAACATGAAATCTGATAGACGTTTAATATAGGTCTCAGCAATATTTACGGATTCCAAATTAACAGCAGCAACCGATTCGCCATTGAAAACATTAAACGAAGACTTCAAGAAAAATCTGTACACGCTTAAAACATGCTGAGTTTCATTAAATCTGAAAAGAAACAGAAAAGTTCCGTTGTCAGATAAAATAAGAATCTGAAGGGAAAAAATAAAAAAATGAAAAAATGAAAAAAAGAAGGCGGTCAAACGTATAACATATCGTGAAGATCGAGAAACTCACAAATAAGCAGATTCCGAATGCGACAAAAAAGCAGAATTCCTCCAAAGTAATTCTTTCAATTGATGAAGCATTTTTTGATGAGTTCTAAAATTTTTCAATGATGGCATGAATCGCAATGGTAACCGTTCTTCTTTTTTGAAATTAAACACAAAATTTGACTCAAACTTCGACAACACTGGAAAATGGAAGGGTAGTAAAATCTAAAGGGCAAGAAAAAAAAAGTGGAAATGTTACATTTCACAATCATACATAAAATACAATGCAAGAATGATAATTGGGTAATTCTTACATTTTTCCTATTATCAATTAATACGCATATGTAAACATCTACATTTATATGACTTTATATTGGTAATTGATTCTCAAGTCACTGTTGATATTAAAATATCATTCTTGCATTTCACCTTAAATCTACTAACAAAAATGTTCACACACACACACACACAAAGTAAATAAACAAGACGAGTGACGTACCGAAGATTCTGACGAATGAGAGTACACACCAGCATCATCGTCTCCATCTCGAAATTCCAAATACTTTCGAAATGAAAACGAAGAGAATGACCTCACGTGCTTAATAAGCTTAGAATGCCACATCATTAAGAAACTTCGATCTTCTAATCCAGTCGTAAATGGCTTTTCAATAGTAGAAATATATTCGGAAGGAATGAACTGCAACTCTCTCATAATGCATGGTAATTGTGATGAGCATCTTTCAATAAATTTCTGATTTTCATTTCCCGACGATTTTCCAACAAATTTTGAAAAAGTAAAATGCTTATAATTAGTTTCTAATTTCAAAACAATGGCCTCGAGAATTGGTATTATGTCTAATGGATATTTGTAGGAAGCATAGATGTTTTTCTCAATTTCCTCAGATTTCTTCGCCTCAGTTTCAACAAAGGGTGTACAATCTGAAAGAACAGAAGAAATATTTTGAAAATAACAAATCTCTCAAGTATGTACTTCAGTCTACATGCCCGCATTAAGGTAAACAATAAAACGAGACAAACCAACCGTTATTCTCGTTTTCCTTCACTGAATTCAATAGAACTATCTGCGTTGAATCTTCTGCAAGATTTTCACGAGATAAAATACCACATAATTTACTTCTTAATTCTTGAAAATCAAAATCATTTCGATCTGAGCATGTAAACCAACGAGAGAACCTACAAAATTTTTACAATATTAGAAAAATATCAACGTAATTAAGCAACATTCAACAGAAGAAGACGTACCTATCAACATCTACTCTAATTTCAAACGAAGTCGATGGAGCAGGGCTTCCAATAATCCTTTTCAATTTTTTAGAAAATGATAGAGCGGCAACAAGGGCATAATCCGAAGCTAATTCAATGCTTTGAAAATTCGTCAGCAATTCAGTAGTGGCTGATAAATTTTTTCTGCAAACAAAAATAGACTAAAATTTCAACCTAAAATATTAGCACATGAGTCAAAACAAAAATTGACAGAATTAAATTTAAAATATCCAACAACGTGCTCCGCAATAGCAATTAAATTTTAATAGCATGATACACAATTCTTCTATTAAAATTATGGCAGGATATACAAACTGAGTAGAATTATAATAATAAAATAATGTCAAATAAAACTAGATTTTTAAACAGAGGACAGCCTTTATCTTCCCAAACCATTTTCAAATTACAAAAAGCAAACAAATTTCACAGTTCTTTTTCTTACTCACACAGACATAGATAAATTAAAGAAAACGAAATTTCTACAACTTACATGTTAGGAAATGAGACGCAAGACTTGGATATCAGTTTACGAATCCATTTAACAGTCCATTTAAAATGAATTTTCAAATAATTCAAAACAGGACTGTTAATTCGAGTGGCTGACCGCGAGAAAAATGGCATCGATCCAGCAGCGATAAATCGGTTATAATGTTGAAAAGTTTTCAAAAATAATTCGTAGATTTCTTCGTTTATGCAGATTGATTCTTCGGTTAATAATACAACAAAAAAGTTGTCTAAATTGGAGACTAATAAATTGTAATGAAGAGTGAGGAGTCCATCAATCGTTTTGATAACTGGTATGTCTTCTGAAAATAATTTATCATAACACAGAATTAGATAACCTGCTAACTATTAATTAGAAGAACAAAATTTACCTAATTCTGAGGTTTTTACCTGATGAACAAGCCATTGAATACTGACTTAAAGTAACATCAAACTCTGCAGAGTTAGTAGGAATTAATCCAAGAGTCAAATGTCTGTACTTCAGGATTGAATAATTGATTACCAACGAAAACTTATTAGCGTCAAAATGATTTATTTCTGACGTGACGAATTCAGATAATCGCCTCAAATCCCATGGTAAATGATGTGATTTCAGTATACGTTCAGAACGGTGCATATTCGTTTTTTCGGCAATTAAATTTGATAATTTCCCACTAATGTGAATTAAATTGAGCGATTCCGGAAAATTAAACGTATTAACTTGATCGTTTAACAACTGTGTCAACCAAAAGTGTCTGTATTTAGCATCGTGAGCAGAGGCAACTTCGTAGAATTGTGATAGTCCTAATACAACTAAATTTTGGAATTTTAAACCTTTAAAATTGAAATTTTCTTCAAATTTTGGCGATAATAATGCGCGAGAAAACAATATTTTATTAATATCATCGGGGCAATTCTTCTGTGACAGCATATAGATGAATAATGACATCATTGCACCACTCGATTGCGATGAGTAAAATGCAGAATCATATTGCAATTGTTGAGTGCTAATAGCTGCGTAAAATGGTGGAATAGCATCATTCTGATGCAGAGAATCGAGCACATCTGTTAAAACACTTGCGACAATCTCTTGTTGTTCGAAACTCAAAGAACGAGATTTCAAGTACACATCGAAACATACTATTTTCAAAGAGTCCTCCACGCTTTTACCATGACGATAATGATGTTGAACGAAGAGAAAACAGGCGTGTATTAAATGTCCAACAGATAACTGATCCAAACCTACAACGAAGGAATAAAAACGTATTTAAACAAATTATTTGAAAATGAGACCACTTGTAGTATCAAGATTAACTTAATTAAGCTTACCAATATTTAAACTATAAACAGCATAATGTACGTCAAGTAATGTTATAATCGTAGAATGAAGTAGAAGACCACTGTGACGCAAAATAGATAATATATCCATTATATTTGCATCCAAATTTTCGTCAATAGTCGGCAGGAAAATTTCCAAACCTCGGTTTCGCATAGCTCTGCAACAAAATCAGAATAAACACTTAATTGGTATTATCATTTCAGTCTTTTGCTACGCAGAATTATAAAAAATTTATACACAAGATTTGATTGTTACGGTTAAACAAGATTAGAACAAACATGTGATCCAGAATGATACAGGTACGGTACCCAATTAACTTAATAAATAAAAGCTTACAATGAAGGGCGAATTCTCAAACTTCCCTGTAGAAAAATGAAAGAAAAACACTCTAATCGCCGTTTTTTAGTATCAAAATGTAACGTTCCATAAAAACGAATATGCCAATTTAATTTATAGTATCATTAACAATCTTTATCATATCACAGGTAGAACTTGAGGAACGAAAAAATTTTGATTCAAATAGCTGATTCTTCATTTCATCATATTTCTGAACTTCAAATGTAAATTTTCATAAAATTTTCAAAAATAAAATTCTGAAAAATATCTTAATTATATTATCATAGAAAACATAACTAGACTTGAAATTTGAATTTAAAAAAATTGGACCCATAAATTGCCTATATTAGATTTATATAATATATATGTGTAAATATTTTTTTTTTTTTGTGAAACGCGGATAATGCTGGAAAAGATAAAAATTAAAACACCTGGATATTTCTCCTCGTTGCGGATCCATTGTGAAAAATAGTCTGAAATTTGGATGTGGCACGATGGTAACTAAATCACCTTTATAATCCACACCCTTTTCACCCAACGTCAAAACGCCACCTGCTTCTAAAAGACCATTTAATCTATCTAATATGGCTGGGCTACATAAATTCACATTCTCGACTAATAACCAGCGTCCCTCGGTGAGGCACTGAAAAAATAAGACGAAATATATTAACATCTTGCAAGCGTGGGCTCGACATCAGTTTCATAATTCGTAAGAAGACACCGCATTTACCCTTATTAAAACGCTGTCTACCCATTCAAATTTTCCACCAGAATTCAAGCTGCCAATTTTCTCCACATCGTTAGTGAGTTCAACCAAATTTGAAAGTAAGATGGAAAGTTTTTCGATAAATGACCCTGACTGGTGCCTCTTTATCACTTCAATCAGTTTAAACAACGCTGCTATACGAGATCGAAATATTTCGGTTTCCGCAGCTAAAGTAGAACTATCGTTTTGGCCATCATCTTCTGTAAAAGATTAAAGAAAAAAATTTACATTGGAAATTGGAATGGAAGAAAAATAATAAAGTTAATTATTTTCTGAAAAATAATAAAATAAACTAAAAAAAAAAAAAAAAGAACCGACAGAATAAAAAATCTAATAAAATATAAAAAACAATTACTATTTAGTCTAATTTTGCCAATTATACTTTCAGAAATCACAAATAAAAATTTTAAATGATTAAAAAAATTCAAAAAAGTATATGTCAGAAGTGGGATTCGAACCCACGCCTTCATAGAAGACCAGAAATCTCAGCCACGCATGACGCAGCAAGGAACGAACCTTGAGTCTGGCGCCTTAGACCGCTCGGCCATTCTGACAGCAACACGAAATAATGAAACTTGACGATATTACCTAATTAAAAAACTCTTGCCGCATTTATATATAAATAATGTGTATACTTTCTTAACCATCGTAAAAGGCTAACGCTAAACTAAACAAGTCTAAAATACAATTTATTTTCAAAGAAAAAGTGTTTAATTTTTAATTATAACTAGTCTATAAACATTTTTATTTTTCAACCTATAATGTTAATAAAAAAGGGAAGCGAGAACGAATTAGACTTGCACTATCAGTAGTATCAGCACTATCCACGAGAGAGTGTTTCAAACTTTCAAACTATCCACAGACTGAATTACAACAACAATTCAAAAAATTAAGTTTTTTAACTTGCATTGTTTACACTCAGCGTATAAGATTTTTCCTCACCAATAGTTACAAAAATGAAATACATATTCTACAAAAAAAAAAAAAAATTAACTCAATTTCTCATTAAAAGAATATTAAAGCCATAAATTAATCTCTTCATTCATAAGCAATTTTGTAGCAATTAATATATGTCTCTACTGTCGTACCATACTCGTCCTATTTTTATATATTAAAAAATACGATGTACTGTATTATTAAGGATGTTTTATGATTTTGTTTTTGTGGGTAAGCTAATAACAAAATAAGAAGAATGAAAAAAAAAACTCATCCATCCCCACCAATTTCAAATACACGGTCCATCAAGGCATCAAAATTAAAGGAGCCTTAAAAGTTCAGCTACCAACGATATGAATTTTAGCCTTAAATTGAAGCCAATTTTCATTTAACTTTTTCCCTTAAATCGATTATTCAATTTCGATCGTTGATAATAGCCGAGTTAGATACGGCAAAAAAGTTATATCAGTAGATACATGAAATTCTAGTTCTGATCAAGTTCTATTAAAAGTTACCTAATAAAATTTGACATCTTACAAAGAACCATTTGAAGAACTTGTTTAACAATAAGGAAATGGTAAGACATTGAGTATTACGTCCTTCATTAATTTAATTTCATAGAAAAAATGAAAGAGCTGACAGATGAAAGAGGAAGTCATTCAGAAGAGAATACAAAGGATATTGAAAATTTTAATCAGAGAATTGATCGTAAAAAGTTGATCACGATTACATTGATAGGTAGAAAGGATAAGACGTAGAGTGAATGGGGATTCTTAACAACAAGGACAATCAGAAGGATCAAATACTAGAAAATGGTCGGAGTGCGAAATTTTGCAATGATTAATACGAAGACGGGTCACAACACTTCAAATCAGATCTTTAAAAGAGAACTTCCCATCAGAATTTACCAACAAAATAGGGTCAGGAAATTCAGCATTTTTTGAGAAAAAAAAATTTTTCCTAGTTCTATTCAGAGAATTTGTTTCACATTTTTCTAAATCAAATTGTCAGTTATTGAAAGTACGGCAAGTTTCACACTCTTTCCCACATCAAATAAACCTAATAAGTAGATACAGATAACATTGGCATATTCTTTTAATAAGGATAACCATTTATTTTTTGTGCCAACAGGAATTTCTAAAAAAAAATTCAAGGAAAGTAACAAATCTAACAGTTTTACAAAAAGGAATTAGTACCTATATTATCTACCTAGTACAGACAGTGGGCAATTCCACAGAAGAGAAACTGCCTCTCTGCACTTGTCAGATACTACACTTTCTATAACGAGTGAAAGAAATGCTGTGGTGATAAAAACATAAAAAAACCCAAGAAAAATGTGAGAGAAAGAAAGGAAGGTAAAAAATAATTTACAATAAATATAATATAGGACATAAAATATGAAAACTTTTTCCCTCACCCCGCAAGAAAACTATTATAATAGCATTGAATTTTTAAGAATTTTCTGTAATTTGAAAGGCAAAAAGACGCATATTGATAGCCCACTTACTGCTAGCTCTCGTAGCATATTATTGGTAAGGTGTTGAGTTTTTCTGTTCAGAGGTGGCTCAAATCCCAGTCAGGATGGAGAATTTTTCAGAAAAAATTAAAATTAATAAATTTGTTTCGCCCGACTTTATGAAAGCGGACACTAAGTGATTGACGATAGAAAAAACAATTATACAAAGAAGGCATGAAGAAAGTAGTAAACATCTAAAGTATCGGAGAGGCGTGCGCGAAAATAGATTGCTGCACTGCTCTGAAATAGGCCACTTTACACAAGCTAAACATGCCTCGAATAGTGAGCACTTTGTACACATGTTTGAAAAAAACTTACCGTTTTGACCAATTTTCTTAAACTGTTCCCACTCCTCCATCAACTCGACGATTTTCAATCCGATATCAGTAATGGAAGCAGAAGACTGATCTTTTTTGAAAATCAAGGTCTGTATTGTTGAAAATAACACTTCTTCAACTTGAGTCACTATTTGCTCCAAATGCCGGTTATAATCTACCTGTAAAAACATTCGTGTCGTTCTCAATTGATTGAAAAATAAATTATACCAATCAAAACAAAAAAACAACATAACGGTAAAAATCATTTAATATCAAACGAACAATAGATTTTAATAAAATCAACGGAATCAACAATTTTCATATATTCTTTAATTAAATATATCAATATCCTTCAGACACAAATACTTCTCCCTCAATTTTTTCTCGCAAAAATAGTCTACAATGAAGATAAATAACGTGAATTTTACGCCGAGTGCATGAGGAAAAAGTGAAAAATAGGCAATCAATAAGTCAATAAGAACGCCCTTTATCAACAAAATATCATTTCTCACCCCAATTAAATACAATACATTTCGCTTATACGTATTTGGATGTTGTAAATAAATAAATAAAAGTTAACAGTTCGAGTTTCAACATAATACTGCTGTCTTAATTGTGAAGCAGGAAGAAATAATCAAAACCGAGTTGTAGGCATTAAGCAAACATTTCAATATAAATACGAGTACGTACTGAAACAGATTTTTTTTTCTCTTCCAATGACGTTGGACTTTTTCCAAAAAGTGCGAAACCTCATCCAATTAACCAGAGTTCCGAAAGAAGATAATAAATTATCCTTCAAATTTCTTCCATTTGGCTACCAACGAAAAACGATTCTTGATGGATAGAGGAAATAAAATTTCAAGAGCGCGTAAAATCATCCTAAATTTGAGATTAGTTGAAAAAACGAAAGTCAGCAATAAAAATGGCATTTCTCTAATCATGAAAACAAATACTGATCGTCAATTCGTAATATACAACGGCACAAATTTTTGGAGATTTTTCGTTTTCAAGGGGAATTTAAGGGAAACTTTTTTTTTTTCCAGAAAATTTTTTTACTAAGATAAATTTTTTTCAGCTTTTAAAAATCAAAAATCTGATCTAAAATCACAAAAAATGATCAAATATTCTTAAATCTGCTCCAAAAATTAAGAAAATATGCTAGAATATTATGCTTCTATGACGAAATACTTATTTTAAAATATGCTCCAACAAATAAGGTTCATTTCACCCAGAATTTCATGAATCGCAAAACATAACCTTGACATACTAAGTAGGCTTTGTTGGAAAAAAAAAAAAATACTTATGAATTTTTTACCGAACCCTACTTATGACCAAAAAAACAAAACCTTATTTACAAAAATAAAATAATAATATTATAAGAATTACTTTTTTCTCATTCACAATCATCTATTGAAGAACGGTTAGTTACGTAAGTATATGTACCCACTCTTTTTTTATGACACTGGTTTTGACAGACAGAAATTTTTATACAAATGGCTACAAAACGAAACAAAGCATTCGGAACACGGGTACTGGTATTGTAGTTTATTGTGTCCGGATCATATCTACCTATATCTCGACCCTTTCCCTTTCCAAAACGGTAAGTATTGATTTTGTAACTTTTTTTCATACCTAAGTGTTTTTGTTGTTGTTTTTTTCCTATTTTTTGAAAACGTGACACCAAAATTATGCAGGAGCATGTCGTTATAGTTTAAAAACCATTTCAATTAATCAACGTATTTACTAGTGTCACAGGCAGATATTTAATCTCATCTTTCACGAGGACTTCTAAATAACTCGCAAATGACGTAGACAGCAACACAATGAATCGATTTCATACAAAAGGTAGAAAATGTAAGAATTAAATATTCAATTATTCACGAATATAAGTAAATGCAACATAGACAGGACAGCATTTTCCACTTATATTTTCCATTCTCTCAAATTGATTCATATCGCCAAAAATACACAAATCATCTCGGGAGAATTCTCAACATGAATTACTTCCTTTAAATTACTGTATTTACTCATGAAACTGATATTTTTTCTGAATAAATAAAGAAAAAAAAATTGAAAAATTGAAAACATTATTTAAAATTTACTTAATTGCAAGTAGTATGATCCAGGAACTGGAAGAAAAATTATTAATTATTCAACGTTTGATTCGACCAACCGAGTTCCCAGCGATGAGAACCGAACTTCTATTACCGAAAACTTTTTTGAATGAGAAATTCGGTACCGATACAATGAATAAAATAAATTTCAGCAAGATTTAAGATAATTAATGGGTCACATTCTCAGCCGTTTATTTTACTTGAATAAAATACTCACGTATAGTTTCCCCTATACGTACATATCCATGGAAATAACGAATAAAATTTTACTCAGGTATCGGATTTTCACCTAAGTATCGTTTTAGGTCCAAATTAAAAAACGATATTTAAGTAATTCTAACATTTTATCCATTATCAATTATTATATCTATACATAGATATAACTTCATTAAGGTAAGTAATTCGTAAGTCACTGTTGGTACTTGAATATCGTCCTTGCATTCAGGGTTTAGAAAATAGTCCAATCATTTATGGTCTACACAGTATTACGTATTATTAGGAAACTGTGTCAATTAACTAACACCTTTCAATCACAATTTCATTTTTCGAAGTCAGAAAAACATACGGATGTTACTTCACAACGAATATCCTTTTCATAAAATAAATCGTGACTCGATTATTGGTGATTAGAAAATTTATCGCCAGAAAATTAAGGGACGAAAATTCATCGAATGAAAGTTTGTCGTCAATGAAAATTCATCTATGTTGAATATTTAACACCAGAAAATTGAACACGTCAAAATTTATCACATTATAATTTGAAAATTTACCGACCGTCACATATTCCGTATCAAATTTCAAGGCGTATAAAATATAACCTTGAATTTTCTGCTAGAGCTTGCTGCGTTCAAATACCATAAAGCGCTTCATTCTACCTCTAAAAAAAGTACCTAATTGGGGAAAAGTCTGGCGGGAAAAAATATACTTTATAAAACCAACTGAATGTAATATTAATGAAAAATTTTCGAACTAACGAGCTTTTTCAACAAGTGCAGACAGTAAAGTAACAAGTATGTTTTTTATGAGTGTAGACCAAAGAGAAAAAAAGAAAATGTCACAGACTTACAAAAAATAATTTTGATCATCATAATAAATTTTTATATAAAATAAAAATTTAAAATAACTTTTTTAGAAGAAATTAAGAAAAAATTCGATTTGATTTAAAGAATGAGTGGGTAACATTTTTAAGTTGAAATTTTTAGAAGCCATAATTCTTGAAGGGCTTCCCTCTCTCCTATACCAACTCCACTGACTCAATAAAAATCTGAATAAACCAATAACATTAACATTACATAAATAAGAGAAATTAAAAATTACACTGACAAAACTTACTTGTTAAATTCATTGAATAGAATTGTGTCATTTGATAAATATTCAGGGAAGATAAGTCATCTATCGACCAGTTTTTGCAAGTTAAAATTTTTCAGTCTATAAATTTCCCCTTCTTATTTTTGCTGGATAGGTTTTGTAACAACAAATTTTCTTACACCCAAAATAAATAAATAAAAATATTTGTGGAGACATCACTTGCATGAGTGAATGGGTTTTGACCCCGATGACAGTTGCCATTGAAAAGCTGGCAAATATTCATCTCTATGACATAAAACTAACACACAGATTACATTGATCGTAATTACTTGTATATAGATATATGTGCAAGTAATGTACGAGTACTGAACTGTGACTAATCAAACAATTACGATGATGTCACAATTTGGTACACAAACCTGTCCACCATTTCTTACCAATACAAGAAATGACAAACCAACCCTTACATAGAAGTACGTAATTAATATGTATGTGTGTATGTGTGGGTGTAAATAAACCCTATATAAACCTTCTGAACCGGCGCTAAAATTGCCAGTGTTTGCCCAGGTTTTGGCTTACCCATATGTGTGTTCATATAAAGTGGCAGAACACACAATAATCTGTTGATTACCTTCTCGTGAGAATATTCTTTTCACAACAAGGTATTCCACATTATCGATGGAATTTGAAGATTTTTTTTATAAGGGTGATTATTGATTATGGGCAAATGGTGAACTGAATGTAATCACTTGAAATGTGAAAAGAAGCAATTAAGTAAAAGAAAAAAAAATCGTTGTAAGAATAAAAATAACTAAATCAATTTTTAGAAGAGAAAGATATGGTCCGGACCCGGTGGCACTGCGATCAGCCAACATGAATTTTCAAATATCACGCAGGAGCATCAGTTGAACTGAACTAAACCAAGCACACAACAATTATAAGGCGGGAACGGCAGCTTGTTTTGAACCTACAACCTTTCGATTGAAAGGCTGAGCACTTAAAGACATATTTTTTACTGTTGAAAGTCGAATAAAATAAAATTATGCTAATTAGCTTACTAAAACACGAAGAAGAATAATCAACGATTTTCCCAAAGAATACAAAATAAAAATATCTTTAAAAATACGAACATTCCTCCTGTCTCTTTTAGCGAGATAGGTATGCGTAGATATGCAAATTCTCGAATTGGGTTAAAAGGAAAATTGTATTGATGAAGTTAATCTGATGAAAGAGAAGAACGTTCAAGAAAAATTATATATTTTGCTCTCCGAAACGGATACTTTGCAATGATACAAAGCGTGTAAATTTTCTTAAATTAGTAGCCTAACATCCTTAGAAAGCAGGAAAAGGAACGAGGGAATAGAACTACTAATTTTAAGCGAAACCATTAGAAGAAAGATAGGTTTAAACAGAAGAAAAGGAGCTAGGTAAGCGTTTCGGGTCTTGAAAATTTAATGTAGTCTGAAGCGAGTTCTGGAGAGGTAATACAAAAAACGAATCCACGTAAGGATATATCCCGGTGCTCAAAAAAATGTATGCGCACGAAATTGTTCTCATTTATTTATTTTTTTATTTTTCTTTCTCGAAAAAATAATGTTAGGATGGCGGCACCATTTTAACGCGCGCAAACTGCGTAATGGCCCAACCAATTTTTTAAGAGAAAAAAAATTCAGTCAATTCTGGTTTGGGTGCAGCCTAAAAAAATACAAATGAGACAAATAATCAACCTAGAAGGATTTCAGAGGGGGCGAAGGGGTTGATTGCCTCTCTTCCTCTTGTTTCTAAAAAAAAAAAAAAAAAAAAGTAAGAGAGAGAGACGAAGAGAGAGTGAAATAGTGAGAGTAGAGAAAAAGAAGCGAGAGTGAGATAACTTTCCTATTTCAAAACATTACAGTTACACACCAGGGTGATGACACACGAAACTTGGAAACCCCAGCCCCAGGCCCGGATTTTCTCTCACCAAATTCGCCCCCTCAGCGCAGAAAGGCTGTATCCACCTATGAAAACAGTGTTACTTTGTGTTTTAAACTGAATGGAATTTAATTTCATTCCTTTATTGTGGTTTGTGTCATGGTCACCCTTATCTCACTGAATATGATCGACTATAAAAACGTAAATCTTCAGAAGTTTTCCAAAATTAACAGACATTTATGTTTGTCCCAGAGCCGGTTTAAAGCCCACTATACCGCCTAGGACTATTATAACATTTCTACCGCCTTATATTTTTAAGGGCTCCCCTCGCATGCAAAACTCGTATTTCACCTTCTTTTTTGGCCACAGATTTTGCCGGTCCACAAATTTTGCCACCCCGGGCTTAAACTCGTGAACACCCGAGAGTAAAACCGATCCTGGTTTGTCCCCAATTTGACTATGAAGCCAAAATCTTGACCTACAGCAACAATACCAAACACAACCCTGTCACAATCAAAAAATACACAAAAAACTGGTTTTAAGCACAAATCTCCAGCGATTACTTCCAGAATCAACTTAAAGAACGAAGTAAAAACTCAAAACAAATATGTATCTAAAAGTACTGTAAATCATACTCAAGCGCAACAGAATTTCACGCACACTTCACCTTTGCTCTTCAATTATACCTACAAATAAAAGCAAAGATGAATTTAAAATTAATTTAAATTATTCTCCGACTTTCAACTGTTTTTTTAGTAAATCTAATCATAAAACATAAAATTCAGGTGTGAACAATTACACAAATATGAATTTAATTAAAAATTTGTAATAATAATAATAATAATAATAATAATTATGATAATACAAGGCTAGAAAATGACACGAATTTCTGTAAAATCTATCAACACACAAATCTGACATTCTCAATACACCCGCACAATAATCTCCGTTTCTTACTGATAGAGTGTAATAATTAACTTCGTCTTGGTAACCGATAAATAAAATTCTATTAGGTATTTCAAGATTAACGATACAAACGAACTTTTCAAATCGCCTTTACATGAAATTCAAGCTCCTTGATATAATCAAATTTTAAGAAAAAAAACTGGGAAAGAAACAACTTTCGCAGTCTTTAGAAAGGATACGCCTGCGTATCAATACGATATGAAACAGCCGAAAAATTCGAAGCTCAACTCACATTTTCATTCATAACTCGTCTTCGTTTCGCAGCGCACCCTCGTAATTTTCCGGGAGAAAAGTAGTCTTTTTTTTTTCCGCGATCTAATAAAAAATGAATTTTCCACCACTCGCTGAACGCAACAAGTGAAACTCGAGCAATAACGTAAATAAATTTTTAAAAACACACATAATTACTGATAATTGCGTTGCACCATACGTAAAACATTTCGAATGGCTCGGAGGCCATTTTACCTCAACTGCATGAAAATTGGACATTTTTTCGAAATGCGAACATGTTTTCGAAATAAAATGCGAATATGGTGACGTAAAACGGGACCAACAGCCAGTGCATTTTGGGCGCTGTACGTTAATTCCAGTTTTCTTTATAACCGCAGGTAAATACGTTTTAAAATTAAAATGGAAAATTAGAGCGCAACTTTCGTTACAATTCAGAAGAAATCTAACACTTCTTCACCAAGCAACTTACAGGTAGGAACATTAATAAACTGAATCAAAACAAAAGAAAAATAATTACGTTTTTTGAACAATACGCGAATGGAAACGTAGAAATAAACTAATCTTTCTTCTTTTCCATAGACCATTATCTTCGTACCAAACATCCGTCACGAATTTTTTTCATTCTCCCATTCCGAAAACTTTTTTTTTTTTCAACCACGCTTTTTTCCTATTTATTACAAGCATCGCACATCACACATCATCATTTTTCTACGCAACTTTTATTGGGCTTCCTAAGTTGATATATTTTACCCGTAAGTAGGAAAATATTAGATAATTATACGTAGGCTACAGGTACATGAAATGAATATTAAACCTTTTTGGTTGAGGAAATATCTGATGGATGAATTATGATAACTCTGCCACAGAAATATGACACCATCTACTCGTAATACAAAATACATTCGATAAATAAAAATACTGTGATAACCAACGTAGGATTTTTTGATGTACTTAATGAAAAAAAATCGAACTCTGTAATATCCTGCTTAGATTTTTCAAGAAAATCTTGATTCAGCAAAAAAGACAACAGAAACAAAACAAAATTATAACTTTCGATTACAGAACCATAGACAAAATATCCTAACAAAAACCTTTGAAGGAAACAATTGCTAATTTGAAACGAGACAACAGCATCTCGGTGAAATGAAAACATTCTTATATAGGAAAATGGTATTTCAAAAATATTTAAGCGTTAAAGCACTTTATGGAATGAAGTAGGAAACTTCGGATGATTATTAATAGGTAAGATTCTCTTTCATCATTGAAACCTACCTACAGTTCTACAACTGAAGTACTCTGATACAAAAAATTATTGAAGTACAACAAAAATGAAGTCACAAAATTATAAGCTAAGGCAAAGTTCATCCTGAATAGAAAATTCATCTGTACCCAAGAGAGGGTTTACATGATAAACAAAACTTTGATTTCATAAATTAGCATCGTCAAACATATGACAAAGATTTATTTTCTTGCTAAACCAAGAAATTCTGACACTCAACACCATTACTGTAGCGTCTCGTATACTATTGCCTATGGACTATGCTTATACCAAAGAATGGTTGGAGATTGTAATGTTGACAAAATACTCAACTGAGCGAGTAGTCAAATGATATTACGGATAAAATTCTATGGCCCAAACTGATCCCCAGTAACCAACATACCGAACCAGAAAAAAAAGTAACTCATAACCCAATTAAACCTTTCAGGCAGATATTGTTAAAAGGAATTACAGACGTTCCACCCTAAGCTTCAAAACTACCGCACAACCTCTAACAATAGCCCATATTATAATTTCTCTCGTTTTCCTAATCTTTCATTTTTTCTGTTATTTCAGTAATTTTTTCTAACGACACGACACACGGTGCATGTAGGACTTAATTCAGAATGGCTGCAAATTTTTATTGAGCACGTACTTAATCCCAAACATCTTCCATCTTCATTTACTTCCATTTTGTACCCATTAAATGACTTAGTAATTTTGCGGGAAAAAAAAACATTTTCTCATAACTTCAATTAAGACTATAACAGCTTGGCTGCAGATTGCACATGCGGTAAAGTAGGTAAGTACAGCTTTGTTTTTACCAACCCAACGAGAGATAAGTAACCATTCACTCACGCGAAAGAACGTAGGATTGCATTACTTTTAAGCAAAATAAATAGGTACACATTCGAACAGAATATATTCTCAACGAGCTGAATTTATAAAACAAGTTATGTTCTACAGACATTTTAAACGGAAAGAATGCAAACGAAAACTCGAAATATGTAATTTACAAAACTGACACCTTTCGGGAGACCCAAACAGAAATTTTTTCAAAAAAATATGGCAGCTCAGCTGGCATGGCGAAGTCAAACTTTTCACGTTTAAAATAAATTCGCACGTATTGGCACGAAACATAATCCCGATTTAATATTATGAAAAAAAAAAAAAACATTAATTCAGTTTTATTAAACGTTTTTTTATTGGTTAAGTACGTATCCATAAGCCACTTCATTCGAAAGAAGTATTCATGAACAAAATACATATATTAAACTTCAGCGAGACGCAGATGTTTTGAAAAACAAAATGACGGCTGACGAACACAGGTATAGATTAAAATAAAAATCTCAACACAAAAATGAAAAATCTAAGAAAAAATGAAAAAATTTAACTGGGCAAACAAATGCATTGACAGTGACGAAAAAGGACATAATTTATGAAACGAGTCAAACACATTAGGTTTCAAACGAGATGCGTAGGAGAAACACAGAACTTGTGGTTCATTATTAAAGAAAATCAAATTAATCAACAGAAATATTTATAATACAATTAATTCCTTATCGACACTCTCACAGCAACTTTCACACAAGCGATATGTTCTCAATGTAAAATATATTTAGAAAAAAAAAAAAAAAAATTTTTCGATTTTTTAAATTATGTAAGACAAAATAAGGCAGAATTTTAAACTTAAATTTTCAGCAGAAACACCAAAATTTCAAAAAATAGATAACGGTATATAGCAAAACTTACGTAAAGAAAAAACTACATTATTATCTTGATGAGAAATGTGCGCAGTAAAAATATATAACCGCGGTAAGTATATTTTCAAAAAGTGTCAAATTTTGTATTGGCAACCATTTGAAAACTAAATTCAATACCAAACCAGTCCTTAATAGACTCGAACTGCTGTAAAAAGTTCAGGAAAAAATCTTTCAATTTACGTGAGTTATCAATATGGCAATATGAAAGGTTTGCAAAATTTTGAAACCCTTTCCTTTCAAATCTAGGTACTTTAGCAATTTTAACATAAATGTGTACGCTATAAAAGCCTCTTACATTATCCCAGTTTTCATTGCCATCGATTAAACAGTAGAGGCTCTATGGGCTCCCAGAAATTGCCAAAATAAGTAAAAAGTGGAAACACTTGTACATACAGTATTTGTTTGTATGCATTACATTTATTCCAATAAATCCTTTGATCATAATAATAAGAATATGGATACCAAGTAACTGTATCTTGCCCATGTTACTCGAGGTTGTTATAATTATAAAACCTCAAAATGGACATAAGACTTTCAGCACATGCGCAGTCGGTCTTTTTTGTCTGTTTTCAGTCTGTTGGTCTTGTGAATCTATAACTATCTGAAGACTTTTCTGTGAATCAAGGTGTATCCCGTAAAATTTGTCCATTTTAGGGTTTTATAATATTAATGCTGGCGCGGCTTTTTGTGTTTATATGGGTATCCATACATCTATAGGATCAACGGTATGTACAATGTATAATAACCAGTTATTTTATTTAACAACCATGATGGCTGGTTAATGAGGTAAATTGTTCACAGCCTCCTAAAATTTGTTATACTAACTGGTTTTTATGCATAATTACAGTTAGTATGATGAATATGATAAACTAGGAACATTTTTTTTAAATTAATCAATTTAACCACTTATTACGTACGATTATTTGTACTGTCTGCGATTAATATGATGAACAGAGTGATCTACTCCATTAAGAAGAAGGAAGAAAAAGCCAAAACTGCTTTGGAGTCTCAAGCGAAGAAAATGAAACAAAAGTCTGAAGAAAGTTTCCAGTCAGGAGGAAAATACCATAAAAATTTGAGTTTTGAGGTTGACAGAGGAAAGATTGATTCCAACAATATTTTTGAAATAATTTCGGAGGCGGATAACGTAAAATACTTGTAAGAGATTGATAGCAAAGAGAGATGTCTAGCACAAAAATAATCCAGGAACCAGTCAAGAAAGCTGCGTATTCAAAGAGAATGTTCACAGTTGCGTCTCCAACTAAGTGTACAACAAAACTGTCCACTGCAAATGCAAGAGACTGAAGAGATGCAACTATAAAGAAATGTATTTTGAAAGTGTAGTTACCAATTTATTACATTACCCAAAATGGTTGTTATGTATAGAGAATACCCAATGCTGCAACGCAGCAATAATTCTTAAACCTACATGAATGCATTACAATTATTAATTAGCCAGATGCACTGATATATGATATTATGAAGAAAAAAAAAAAAATTTCAAGTTGGACTCAACTATACGCATAGCTAAATATACCTGTGAAACTGGTGATGTGATAGCGTTACAAAAATGGCTTATACATTTATAAGATAACTAATTAAAGTAATAAATTAAACGAAATTTATTGTATTAGCTATTCAAATTAAATATAAGTAATACAACATAACCAGCTAAAGTGACAAAATTTATATAGTTTACTAAACTGATAAGGAATTTTAGTTAATATGTAAAATAACTAGTTATTATACATATAAATCGATTTACCAAATTAACAATAACACCCTGTTATAACATTCTCACATGAGTCTTTTAATCACATAATACGCTGCTTCATTAAAGTACCTTGATTTGCCATACTAAACCTACCAAAAATTTCTTGGGCAAGAAGTTGCTGATTAAGACGTTTCCCCACACAATACATTTTTTAAGGAAGGTCTGGTCAGGTTTACTATTTAAAATTTGGAACTTTTTGAGAAAAAAATTTTAGTTTTTAAATTCTTCCCCATTAAATTAAATACCTTCTTCAAAGAATTAGTGCTGCCCTTTCCAAATTCGAAGTCCAGTTTATAAAAAGTATTATACCAGAATTTTTGTATTATCAAATTTTTCGTCTTAAGACATTTAAAAAAATGATATTCTGTCATTTTTTCCTCAAGTCCCGCTGTTGCACTATTTTTATATTTTCCAATACACTAATAATTTATAAAATGAAGCATTAAATATGAAAAATACCAGCTTTGAAAAATTAATAGAAGGGTGTAGACCAAAGACGAAAAAAACATATTCTATGTTAATTTTTAGGAATAAATGAAAGGTTCTCCCTTTCGTTCTTTTTCTCTCCCGCTCATGTAAACAATAATGGCTCCTATTATTTTTTCTCCGAGTTACTAAATACAGAAATTTATTTTTTTCAAGTGGGCATTGATTTTCAATTCACAAAATTTAAGAACAATCGCTCAAAATTGTATAGGACTTTGGTTGCGAAAAAAAATGTATTTTTTCAAAAATTATCTAATTGGAAGAACTACTATAACAATATTGATATGCGCTCACATTGCAGAGGACAATGGGTACAAGAAAAACCACTTAATCTTGACATCAAAAATTGACTCATGGAGTTACCATTCCTATTCAAACAGTCTACACATGATGGAAGGGAAAAAAATCGCTAAAAAGTTTCAATACCATTTTCAAAAATAATAATTTAATAATAATAATAATAAATAATGATAATGATAGTTAATAATTAATAATAATTATATTATAATAGTAATTTAATAAAAACAAAAATAATAATAATAATAATAATAATAAGCAAAAAAGTTTCGATCAACGGGTTTTGAAATTGGTTGTTTCACCAATATAAAGCTCTCAAATTTTCAGAATTTTCTCAGTTAAATCAAATAAATAAGTTCAAAAAATTCTTCAAATTTGATTTTCGATGAGTGCATCTTATTGTATTCGTCAGTACTTTAAAAAACGTTCGTTCGACCAAGTCCCTATCTTCAATTTGAAATCGTAAGAAATTTGTAGAAATTTTAGCAAATCAAATGTTTATTTTTTCTTAAATTCTGAAGAAAAAAAAATTCCGTACCCTGGATTCGAACCTGCAACCTTTGTACGATATGTACTGTCATCTTTTGTAAATTTTGCCTTCAAATAAATGAATATTCAACCTATTCGACACACGTATACGAAAGCCTGTATATCTGAAACAACAATGCTACAAAAAATAATAGAACTTTTGTTTCTCTCAATAAGTTCTACAAGACTCATTTGGCCTGGGAGATGACTTTTGGACACCCTATATGCTTTTTTAGTTTTTCGTAGCCTTTTTACTATTATTTCAACATAAGCTGGTTATTCCACGATTTCACTGCCAATTTCACGCCAGGATGAAAAATTAAATTTACAAATAGTTCAAAAGCACGAAGAAGTCGTAAACTAAATACGACTTTCCCTTCGAGAGGAATGAAAGTTTTGTTTTTTATTAGGAAAACACAATTTCACAGATTCACATAAAACACTTACGAGGATGATACTGTACCTATATCCACGTATTTTTCCCTTCTCACCTTTGAAAGATTATAAAATATATCCATTATGACACGGAAAATTGGTAAAGTTTCACCTCTAAATTCTCTATTTTAGATCAATTTATGTTTTTCACTCAAACAAAAATCATCACACCAAATGAAGCTATTATTTGGTGCGGATAAAATATGGGTTGGAAACGATTTCGCGGAGAAATTCTGTTGTTTTCTTTTCACAATACGAAAGCGAAAAGAGTTTCGAAGTACGAAGAAAGAGTTCAGCATTTCTCTGTAAAGGATTGCGGAAATCAATAACGATGCATATCACCTGCAAAGACCGAAAAAACTGAGCACAGTATGCATACCCAAGAGGCACCGAAGACACATTTATTTCGCATTAGATTCAGTAAAATCAGAAATAAAGAGAAAGAAAGAAAGAGAGAGAGAGCCTGAGAGAAATACCCACGTTACTCCATTTAGCAGAAAGTTACACTCGCGATGGAAGATTATCGTCGAAGTTGGGAGGTTTTTCAGTTTCTTCGTTGGAAAAATTTAACGACTTCACTCGTAACAATTTATTAAATCTGTCAGTAACATACTCATAGAAGAGATCTGGGGCACAAATATCCTTTGGAAAACTTAAATCAGAGAATAATACCGCAAAAAGGTTATCTTCTTCTCTTTACTACCTATACCAAATAGGCTAGGTACCGTACCTATATACAAAAAAAAAAAATCATAGAAATCGAAAAAATAACATTCTCATATTGAGGTACTGAAAAATCCCAACTTTTTTAAGCTGATGAAATTGTATCTTGGAACATCCAGAACAGGTGGCTTCCAAGCAAAGCCTACTTTTTACGTATTTAGATCCTCCCAGGAACATCGACATGTTACCAATAAAAAAGAGGATGAATATTACAATTGAAAGATGCAAAAAAAATTTAGAGGGGAGAAATAGGTAAAAAAAGAACATCGATCGAAACAATTTTAAAAATAATCAAATGTGTGGAGAAAAGCTATGCAATCAACTCGCACACACGTATACGCATACGCGCACATACGAGTGAAAAGACGACTAACTCAAATAATATGTAACCGAAGTCCTTATACAATATATTTCTATAAGTAAGGACTCTGTATGCAAACACACCCAGACAAAAAATCAAGAGAAACTAAAGTAGAGGAAAGAAACAGATATAATTAAATGGTACCATTTTATAAAACCAATAATAAAAACTTGAATAAAAGTTTAGCGACTCGTACAAAAATGTCAACTTCTCTATTCGTTGAGGGGACTGTTATACTTTCAGCAGTGTAAACATTTTGACAGTACATTAGATCATTCGAAATATATATAGTCCACGAGTATATTCTGCGGTGTAACACCAAAGCCGAGCTAAACAATTCGCTGAGATGAATGTAAAACTGATTTAAAATGAGGTTATTGGATTTGACAATATTTAAATGATAATTCTACCGAAAATTTTAACCCCTCCTGGCAAAAGGTTGGTTGTCACTTGTCATTTATTTGATTTTTTTGTAAGCAGCAAAAATAAACATAAAGCAGTTAAATGCAGAGACGGTGGGTTCTGAATACCAACAAGAAATTAATTTCTTACACGTATGAATTTCACGTTAAATTCCTATATGTAAGTACATATATTAGCCAGGAAATTATTTTTCATTCAAAATCAAACTTGAATTTTGTATTTTTTTTTGCCAAAAAGTCTTTTATTATTGCTCAATTTTTTTCGACAACCCCAAGTTTTTGTTCTTTAATTTGTGAGGGTGGAAATATTTCAAAGCAGCGAACAAAACTTCACAATATATTACACTGTGAGCTATTCCCTGATACCTTTAAATAGAAAATTTAAACCACTTTCAAATGAAATAATTCCCTACATCTTAAAATATAATAAATCATGAATTATTTCTTAATCGCGAACTTCATCGTGTGGAAGCAAACTAGAATTTATTTTCAGAAAATCCCTATTAACGTGTGATAAATCAATGATTTCCAAGAGTATTCTAATGAGTGACCCACTGAAATGTGTTAGTTACATATTGAAGAATTAAGCACCGCTTCACATTCTTTCAAATTTGTTTTTCATACAAAAACGAAAGATTTAGTGGCGGATATTCTATTTATTTATGATTTTTCGACCGTCAAAAATATGGTTCTGATTTGACTTTGGCAATTTTTTGAAGTAAAAAAAAAAAGATACGCAAATACTACGTCCATCAGTTCTACATATTTATGTAAAATTTTCGAGAATTCAGAGCAGAATTGAGTCGTTTAAAATCTTTCAAGCAAAAATACTGCCAAAAAAGACAGAATCGTTGGAATTCTGGATGAAACGTTGGAACAAAAAGAAGAGAAAGCATAAGTACATATGCGACTATTGGTACCTACTACCTACAACCTACTTAAAGCTTCCACCGCCATTTTTATTTATTCCGTAAACTTCTGGAATAATAAACAACTATCTAAGATATTTTTCCCCCTGAAAAGAAAATCAACACTTCGACGCATTATGCATAACAACTAACTTCAGCATTTTCAACAGAAAATACATATAACGATTCATTAACTAACTTTCATCGATTTCAATGAAATTTTCAAGTACATTTCAAATTCTCAGACAAAAGTCGTCAACTAACGAACAAATTAAGACACAAAACTTTTACACACAGGAAACAAACATTAGGTATCAAACAAATTCACAAACTTTTATACAGAATACAATTTAATTTCATAAAGTCGACCCTATCATTAGAATTCCCAACATATAACCAAACATGTACAATAAATCAAAAGAAACAATTGAATACAATTTCTTCCTCCTTCATGAGAAAAATTTCAGAGTCAAAAAGAAACACTCGATTTAGAGAAAAAAATAATTCGTCCTAAAATATTACGACGAAAACCGCTAAAAGAAAAAATTATTTGAAAAATGAAACATTAATCCTGCATTTTACTTGCTAGAATAAATGAAGGCTACTTAAAACAAAAAATCCTTTAATTTTACTCAGGCAAAGCTCTCAAATGGAAACCATAATATTTTGTTGACGCTTAGCATGAAAAAAATTGTTTTTCACATTTCGGTTTGCGGGGAAAAGTGAAAAATTTTCCAGTCAAGTCATTGTGCAGAATGAAAAAAAAAAAAAAAAAAAAAAAAAAAAAACAACGAATGTCGGAAATATAAATCACGGCAATCGAGAGAATACCCTCACAACGGAAATGTTAGGAAGGTACTCAAAACCCACAAAAAAAAATGAACATTCAGGAATACGATTGAAAACGTGAAAAACAAAAAATTTCGCTCCCAGAAGGTTGTATTAGTTTTACACACGAACAACGTGCTACGAGCTATATGGGAGAAAGAAATACAAATGATTCAGAGAACCATAACGTAGTTCCACTCTTATCATGAAAGAAAATGGAAAAATTCATCGTTTATATGGGCTTCACCATATCACAATATTTTACAGGCTAAAGGAAAAAATACGGAAAAATTACCTCAACACCTAAAACTAAATGCATAACCTATGTCCTTTGAAAATTGGATTTCCAATTGTTGCATTACCTAGTAAATTATTTCACACAATGAAACAAATTTTTTTCAATAATCGATCATCAAGTATACCCATCAATTAATGAAAAAAAATGGAATTTATTAAAGGATAATGCATTAGCATTAGCTCAGTTCTTCAAGGAAAAAATACAAAAAAAAGTGAAACATTTAGAATTTGAAAATAACGAAACTAATTCTCTGAAGATCAGGCTTTTCTATAACTTAAGAAATAAAGTTAGCATTCACTCTTGAAAAAACTTGTCGAAAGGCTACACCTCAGTTCCATACCTTTTTACCAAATGATTAGAGCTATGTATTATAAGTAGTGAACGTATTTAAAATAAACATAATATGAAGGCGAACAAGAAATTAATCATACATTTTTAAGCAGGTTTATTAAAACCAGCTTATTAAAATCATTCTCTGGAAAAGACCTGGTGTTGAAACCTCGTACCTTTTTCAATTCATGACAAAATATGAATTTTGGCATCATTAACTCAAATTCATATGAATATATAATTATACATGGATATATAAATATACATATCATTAAATAAACGTACCACCCGATTTTTCGAGACAAAATTCAAGGCGCATGCGCCAACTACAAATATTTTATTGTTCCCATACTAACAACGAATTAATCAGTGTAACCAGGCCATTACAAGCCAAAGCGCCGCGAAGGGGCGCTCTTTGATAGTCAAAGGGGGCGCTTCAGGGCTTGTCTTTGAGGATATATATATGATGAAGACAACATTAAAGTGGTTTTGGTGTTGCGCCTACAGCTAGCGCTGCCGACGCCACGTGTTTTGCTTTCTAAAAATCTGATTGGATGAAAAAATTGCCACGTGCATTTGTTTTATAAACACTGGCATACAAATTACCTCATTCTGAAGAATTTGATTATTCTGATTGGCCGATGTCGATTATATGGGGTAATTTGTATGCCAATGTACACGTGCTTAGTGTAAATGTTAACAACAGTCGATCCCATTTGTAAACAGCAGCATGTCTTCTCCATCATATATATGTATACATCCTCGAAAGGGCTTGTATATTATATATGTATATGTGTATAATTTTCGTTAACATGGCACAGGTCTAAACGATTGTCGAATAGTAACGAAATTTGGTACAAACATTAGTACTAAGACAAAGACCAGACATATTGATTTTGGGACAGATCGATCAGATAGTACGTCCAATACGTCCGTTTTTCTTTTATTTTTAAATGTTTAATGGCTCAAAAGTTAATAAAAACATTAATCCTAGAACAAGGATCGACGGATTGATTTTGGTCCGGATCGACCGGATGGTACTTGCGGTACTTCCGTTTTTGTTTTTCATTAGAAGGTAAAATCCTGTAAAATCAATTCAGTTTTCGATTTTCTTTTGTTGTCCGACGAAGTGTTCTTCTGACACCCGCTTTTTCTGGCACAGTTTGTCATGCGCAAAAAGTTTTTTAAAAGTACAACTATCTTCATTCTCGAAGTAACAAAATACGTATAGCCTACCACCCACGAGCCTAACAGATGACCAAATTCATTAAACCCAGAAAACAGATCTCAATCGAAGATACAGTCAGGGACGTCCTGATTGGTGGAGCTAGGAGGTGAGTCACCTAGTCACCTCCCAGCCAAAAGAATTAGTCGGCAAATCCAAAAATTTTTAGAGCAGTCAGCTAATTCGAATATTTTTGACAAGCAGACGGTAAAAAAAATGTTTTCAATAGGCTTTTTTCAAGATTTTTGAAAAAAATCTGCTTAATAAAAATGCCAGAGTATTACGACTCGGAGGTGGGAATGGATACGTTTTTCGTTTCATGATCATCTGAGCATTTTGGCATTATTAACGAAAATTCATTTTTTTATATATACCCCCTTTGGCATCGAGTCCATTTTCAGACGTAATTTTGATTGAATGGTTTCGAAATATGAAACACATATTCGGATTTACCTAAGGAAGAACCCTATTGTTTTTGGCCCGGATCGGGCGCATAGTCCGTCCAGTAGTTCAGTTTATATGAATTTTTTATTGAACAGCGTGCAGATCGCAATTTTCAATCGAGGCCTGAAATTTGGTATACGTATGTGCTTTAGATCAAGGACGGTACCCACTAATTTTGGTGCAGATAGGTCTTACGGTACGTCATTAGGGGCTATTTTGTTTGAGTTTCGGCAGATTAATAGCTCTAAAAGGAGTAATTTTCAAGCTATAGTCACAAAATTGGTACCAGTATTGATTTGAAATATATCTAACAGGATTCCAAATTTTGTTCTTATTGGTATAACGGTTCATTCGCTGAGAATGCGACAAAAAAATAAAAGAAAAATTAATACAGCACAGAATTTTGTAAGCAAAATTTCGTTTCCAACATTTTATGAGTAGGTACGAAAACCAGACGAATAATCCTGGTAAAATACAAACATAACCTGAAAAAAATTTTCACTGCTTATCCCACACATATTGATGGGATCATCGAACCAAAGCGGAAAAAACTAGCGTAGCAAACTGCGCTGGAAAAACAAGTTTTTAAAAATCATCAAAAATCATTCATGTCTTTTCACATCTCTTTTTACATCTCATTTTATAAATTATCTTACTTTTTACACAGTTTGGTTGCAAACGGGGTGCTAAAAGTGACCTCACAAAAGGGTTAGAGGTTGAGATAACGAAAATTATCATTTTCATGAGAAAAGAAAACGACTAGTGCCATTTTCCGATTTTTCCCAAATATGTTGGAAGCAAAAATGGAATTTGATCAATGAGTAAACAAAAAACTCAGAATGCGTTCTGTCATTTAAAAATTGCCAGAATGCGAAAATTCATATTCTGGCTGCTTTTAAACATTTAGAACGTGTTCTGAGTTATAGACAAGTACTTATCAAAACACAAAATTTGTGTTGTGGTATTAGCCTAAATGCACAGAAAACTTTGTGGAAGTTTTTCAATTCCACAAAGCATTCTGTGAGCATTCTGTGCATTACTTTTATCGCTATAACACGAATTTACATTGTAACAATAAAAGTAAAGAGCTATTCACAGTAAAAAAAAAAATAATGCCTAAAACAGAGGTGCCTTCACAATGCAAGATTTTGTGATCTGATGATAAAAATGGGATGCTATTCTACAAGAAAACAGGGGTTAATGACTTGAATGACGTGAGTGTTAATAAAATTGCATTTCATTTTTATCAGCAGATTTCAAAAACTTGAGTCAGCAAAGCGCCTCTCCACGTTCTAAGCATTATTTTTTGTACTGTGAACAGGCTTCACACACAGAACCCGTTGTGAAATTGAGAGACTTCCACAACACATTCTGTACATTTAGGCTAGTACCATAACACAAATTTTGTTGCGGTATAGGCCAACAGCTAGAACACAAATTTTTGTGTTCTGGAAATTTTTAAATGACAGAACATGTTCTGAGCATTTTTTTGCTCACTAAGCAAATTTGGTTTCTGCTCCTAACATATACATATTATAGGTATATAATAATTATGTATATATAGCCAAAAATTTGGTGTTCAAGGTTTTGAGAAAACTACAAGCTGGATAGAATTGAAATTTGTAGGAGAGATAGTTCTCATATTAGAACAGGTCTGAAATAAGTTTGTTGGGTGTTACAGCAGTTCCAAGCAAGTCTGAAAAAGGTAATTCATGCACATGACAGTTCCATATCAGACAAAAAGTATCAATATTGCAGTTCCATGTCACATATTCTTATAACACTATTTTGCAAAGCTCCCATGTCATAATATATCATGAAAATTGAAAGATTGTTTTTGAAATTCATACGATAGTTAGAGACTAGTAAGGATTGATATGGTATTGAATTTTAGCAAAACTGGTCAACTGGTTTTTGAAAGGAGGTCAATACTAAATTTGATACTTTTAGGGAAATCAATGGGATTTCTGCATGGAACAGCTTTGTCTAAAAAAATCAAACAGTATGGACCTGTCTCATTTTTTAGTCATTTTCGTGGAACTGTTCAACAGCTGCGTTTGGTGCCTATTGATTTATTAGTTTCTAAGAAAACTGGAAACAGAAAACTTCCTTGAAAAGTTGTTATTCCAGGAATTCTGAAAAATGACAAAATGAATTAGGCCGAAATTTTTACAATAGATTTTCCTTCTAACTGAAGTTTGATGCCTATTAGTTCAGTAGTTCCCAAAAAAATTAGATCGAGAAGAAAAATTGTTGAAAATAATTTTGGGTTCACAGTTTTGAGAAAACTAACAAACATATAGAACTGAAATTTTTATGAAAGATAGTTATCATGTAGGAGCAGGTCTGAAACTAGTTTGGTTTATTGGTTGGGTAGTTCTTGAAAAAACTGGAAAAGTTGTTTTTCTAACATTCTCAGAAAATGACAAAAGGAATGGAATAGAAACTTTCAGGATAGATTATTCTTACATAGGTGCTAGCCTGATAGAAGTTTGGTGCCTATTAATTTGGTAGTTTCTGATAAAACTGGAGAAGTAAAATTGTTTGAAAAAATTTTGTATTTAAGGTTGTGAGAAAACTACAAAAGGGATGGGAGCTAAAATTTACGAATGATATTCCTTATATGGAACCAAATCTGATAGAAGTTTGGTACCAACTGGTTTAGTAGTTTTCAGAAAAAATAAAAAATAAAAAAACAAAAATGTCCGGATAAATCAGTTTTTAGCAATGATCGATATTTTTGTTCAAGATATCAATAACTATGGGTATTTTTACATTTTTCTTTTACCTGAACAAGCAATGAAATATCAATATATCGATACATTTGTCAGATACTGACAATTATCAATACAAATATTGATTACTATTGATATTCTTTTACAATTTTTTCAAGATTTTGAATTTTAAGTTTTTTTTTAATTATATGGATGAAAATTGGCAAACAAGGTTTTCTAGCAAAGTATTACTACGTTAGAATTTTTTTTTAACTCGTTTTTTACATGATTTTTCAAATCTTTTTTTAAAGATATTTGTATATTTATGTTTACATCTGCTTGGTTAGTTCTTGATTTTTTATCAAAAATTTTAGCATTTTTCTTTCTCTCCAATATTTATTTCTATAAACACCTGTGTAGCATTCAGTCTGTTGAGTGTTACTCATTGTATAAAATTTCAGCTCTATAGAATAATTGCGTCTTAGCCCCATTAATTGAACTTTTAACAACCCACATAGCTAAATCACTTGGCTGGATCTTATAAAACTCTATACAAATTTTAATTAAATTAAAAACCAACTATCCACCAAATTTCAGCTCTATCTATTAATAATTATGCCTTATAACTACCATTGATAAAAGTTTTGTCAGCTCTCATTGCTCAATTGCCTGACTGATTTTCAATTAAGTTTGAAACCACTTACCTACCAAATTAAAGCTACATCGAATGATACTTACGTCTTGATATTTATTGCTGGGACCTATTTAGCCCCTAACCTCTCAACCAATTTTCATAAAATACAGTCCCATCCGAGTATATGCCTAAACTTTCCCACATAACAAATTTCAGCCCTAATGGACAAAAATTATGCCCTCTATTTTACAACATAAATGCCCGATATACATAAATACGAATATAAAAGTATACCCTAATCATAATCCTTATATATTATATTAATATTATATTAAATGAGTAGTGTGTGTAAGTTTGTTACCGAATCACAACAAAACTACCGAAGGGATTCGAATGAAACTTGGTACATACGTAGAGTATCTCCTGGCATATAGGGTAATTCGTATCTCAAAAACTTGAGCAGTTTATGAGCAAAAAGCCAAAAATAAAAATCTGAATGATAGGAAACTCTTTACACATACATATAGAAATGTGAAAATAATTGCATAACCTTCTAGGAATTAGACATCAAACTAATAAATATCCAATTTACTAAAAAATTGTAAAAGTGAAAATTGCGGATAATGGCTAGTCATTAAAATAAACGTACAACCCGTTTTTTTTAGACAAAATTAAACAAAAATTATTAAGACAAAATTCAACGAATATTAAGACAAAATTCAAGGCGCATGCGCCTACTACAAATTTTTCGTTGTTTCCATATTAATAACGAATTGATCAGTGTTACCCGGCCAGTAGAAGCCAAAGTACTGCGAAGCGGAGCTTCAAGGCTTGTACTAATATAAAGGTATTTGAATTTCTGATTTGTATGCTAAAATTAATAATTTGTTGTGAAACAAAAAACTATCATACTCCCAACCTCCACTTCACTAACTCACACGATCTTAAATAGCAGGTTTGAATACTCACTAAAACTTTAATCACTTAAATTAGTTTAAACGACTTAAGTTCCCAAGCCTCGAAAACGGAGTACTTTACTTCAATTTTACATTGAAAAATTTTTTTTCGATTTCATTCGACCATAGTACGATCAAACAAATCATGCGAAATTTTGCAGTAGGCCTACTTTTCAAACACAACACCTACCTACTTCAACCATCAGAAAAATTCTGAGAAAAACATTTGCGAATTAACTTCTGAGTGGAATAATTATCAATTTTTCAAGAGACAGTTTCGCAATTTTTTCATTTCTGAAAATAAACCTCACGTTTTTCGGAAATATGATGATCACAATAATGTGCTCTACCATCCATTTTAATCCAAATCAATCATTAATTTAAGTAAAAAGTTTCACTAAGGTAAATTTTGTTCAACATATTTTGAAGTGATTTAATTTACAACAACTTTTGCCGGTTTTTGTGGAACAGCCTATCTGTTTTTCGCAGGTTTTTTCTGTTCATCCTAAATTTAAGTTTAAGCAAACTTTTTCGACTTTTCAACTAAATTCGGATCCAGGTTTTTTGCACGTGTAAGCTAACAAACTATTGGCAGACCCTCAGGGTCATACACAACGGGTCCAGTTTGGAGTCGAATCCCCCAAACCCAAAAAACAAACAGCATTTTTTCCATTTTCTGGCGGTCCCGGCGGTTTTTTCCATTTCAACTAGAAAAATTTTCAGCCCATTCAAGGCTGCGCCTGCAAGCAGTCGCTTGCTTTGCTGACGCTCAGATCCGGCTCTATTTTCAACCTATTTTCTAAACCATCGATTCTCTAATAGTCACCAAAAATAGTAGGTACACACCACTACATAAATATTTATTCAAATTCACAAGCACTAACGTAAAAACAATTAAGCAGAAAAAAAAGTTAAAAATCTACAGAAAAGAAGAAAAAAATAGTTTTCCTTTCGCAACGTTTTTTCTTTCGCCGGATAAATTGTAGACTTTTCAAAAAGCTATCCTCCACTTTTGTATTCACCAAAATTGAAAACCAAAATCCAATACAAAAATACACGGCATGTAAGGGCGAATAGTTACAGCAGAGAAATAAAGTCTATTGAAAGTTATATCAGCCATACCCGACGTGTTTCACAGATTCATAATTTATCTTCGTTTCGGCTTTTCTCCAACAGCGTAGAGAAAAAGCACATATACCTACAGACTGAGGTAAAGCCTAAAAATATACCAAAACATGGTGCGTCTGTAAAAGATTTAAATCAACAGTAGGTACCTATCGCATTACTCTCAGCGATTGGAATGCTAAATTTCGAAATTTAACCAGTCAATATTAAAATGAACTCAGAAAATACGAATGAACGCACAACTTTTCCCCTCCTATTTTAATTTCCAAATACTAAGCGCACCAAGCGTGCAATTAAACTTTAATTGATATGAACCCAAGTATCTCAACTCATTAAAAGGAAAATAAAGGATTAAATTAAAAGCCATAAATCGATTAAAATTAGGTACCTAAATGTATAATATTTTACGAACCACTGAAGCCTGAAACCATCACCTGAGACTCGACTGAAAAACTTTCCCGAAGGTTTACACTCATAAATAAAATCAAAACTTTTCCCGATACATTAATCAAAAATTCAAGATCAAATGCAAATGCAACCAAATAAGATTCATCCAATCAGAGTAAATTAAACAGCATAGTCGATCACAATAATAATTTAAAAACATATCCATTAACAACTGACGAATTAGTAGTCGATCCTATCTTTAAATTTTTTAAACTCATGAAGAAAAAGTCACTTGAATGTAGTTGGGCCTATAAGCTTATATGCAAAATACAAGTTGCTGACAAAAAATAGATTAAAAATTCGGAGGGTGTGAAAAAAATTATGAAAATTCTGCATAAAATATCTTACATAATTTTTATCGCTCATGATATACTGGCTAATTTGAACCACATTCTCAGGGTAAATCTTTCTCATGCGTAAACAAAAATAACTATCGTTGTTTTCTTGTCTTAACTTCATCATAATAAAACTCAAAAGTAAACTTAAATCGAGTTTTCAACTTTATATAACTTTAAAGCACACGTCAATAAGTGTTTTCTTTCAAAAGACCAACTTCACAACTTGAATACACATTTTCACGACAAAATTAAACAAAATTAAATTAGAAAACATAGCGCCAACAACATTCGTCATTCTAACACAAACAATAACCAGAAAAAGTACAGGAAAACTTATTCCCCACAGTCTAAGGAAAATGACGTTGCAGGCTGCCAATCGTAACAACGTAGGCACATTTTCCAATAGCTAGAACCGTAGAAATTATTCAAAAGGCTGAAATGGAAAAATAAAGGTAAAACACATCGCACAGCTTTGGTATCAATCCACAAAATACGAATTTTACGATTTTAAAAGTTTTGAAAAGAGTCAAAAAAATAAAAATAACGGAAGTTCTGAAAACATTTTTTTTTTCACCCTTTTCACGCACACTTACAAAAAATATAAAAAATAAATAAAAGAAAAAAAAACTGTCGAAAATCCGTGCTCTTTTTTGGCAAAACATTATACCAATTTTAATATCATTCAAGAAACACCTTCTTTCTTACAACTTTTAATTAGAGCTTTTTCGGTTTTTCTTTCCGTTGTAATACTAATTCTTCATTTATAAACATGTCAGTTTTCTTCTTTCCAACCATTAATTTGAAGAGAAGAGAAAAAAAATGTTTTAGAATCCTCGCACATTTCAAACCCAGTGAAAGCTAGTACATATCAATGGAATATTAATTTCACAAGAAAACTACGACATAAGAAGATAAATTACGTTTTTCCCGAATTTATACAATAAAATTAATACGACAAATAAAAAAAAAAAAAAAAATAATCAAATCAAAAACCCAAAGTGGGTTGTAAAAATTTTTCAAAAATAAACTTCCATACATATTTGCAACAGTATAATAATTGAAAATTTAACGAAATTCTCGAATTATTCGAAATATTTGACATTCTAAAGGCAATAAACTCGGCATTTGTACCAACTGAGATAATGAAGTGGATAATGGGGGAATTCCTTTCAAAACCAGCAATAATTTTCCCATTTTTCGGAAAACAATCTGAAAGAATTGGGGAGCCATTATTCCATCTAAAATCACAGGTATGAGGCGATTAAAGACCTACATCCACAGATATGATAAATGAAATTTTGCTAAATTTATATATAGACACAAGTGACAGATAATCCCATGATTTACTAAAATATTTTTGTTTTTTTTTCTGATCAAGAGGTAATATCACACGTTACTTAAGAGGTACCACTTTCAATAAAATTAAGCAGATATCTATCTTATGACCAATTTATGACTCTTTTAATAAATTTAAAGTGCTGACTGATGTCGCTGAAGTCTAAAAAACAAATTTTGGAATAACGTAAGAAGGTACACAGTATTAAGTATTAACGAGTAGTCACAATTTGAGTGAGTTTCATAAAACACGATGCAATATTCGTTCTAATGCAAGGTGACTAAATCATACATAATATCTAAAAAAAATTTATTACCCTCATGGGGTCCAAGACTCACTTCCTCCTCCTTTACAGACTCGCACCCGTTGTCGACATATGAAATTGCGGACCAATTTCCATGGCCAAATTAATCTGTGCATCAAACTTTAAACACACACATCGTCTATATGAAAAATATAGACGATGGTAGTTACATAAATACTTAAGTACCACCTACGCCAACTGGTGGTACATTTATGTATTTACATATTGTCAGATAAAGTACGTGATACATATACCTAAATACATGTAGCGGGATGGCATTCACTTGCCCACCCATTCTATGCTGTCTGTGACGTAGGTATTAAATGGGCTGGCTACCCATACCTCAAAACAAGAGGTTCCCGAACACGTAGAAAACCTTCTAATGAATATATAGGCTGCGGATATCTATGATTACTCAAAAGCCTGATTTTTTTTTTTTTTTTTTGTTCAAACAGAGAACATTTATAGCTCCAAAGTTGTTATCGTAATATCAGTGCCACATTTAGCATTTTTCTACTTTTTTTTCTATTTTCAAGTAGCATTATTTTAATTATTTTTCAATGCTATTTCTCTGAAAATTATTTCTTATTATAGAACTCACAAATCAGTAACTAAAAATGAAGGAGCACCTAAATAGGAAAATAATACACCAAAAAATGCAAATTATCGTTATTTTAACGAGATATTTGTACTAAAGAAAATACTTAATAAAATTACAAGCACACAAAAAAAAATCAATTAACATCACAACTTTCCAAGTAAAAGATTAAATCCAGTTACACTCGCATTGTAAAACAATTTACATAGTCATAAAAGAAAGTTTTTCATTCATAGCTGAATCATTTTTTGCTCTACTTTTCCTCAAAGGGACAACAAAATGCACGTCATTAACTACAGACGACGCAATGAAAAAAAGTTTTCATTTTTCGAAAAAATATACCTACACCTCTCGTAAATTTTTATACGCCGTTCGCATCTTTTACCCAATAAAAACAGTTTGCAAATGTTCAACGTTTGCTTAAGGGTACTTTAAAAAATTTAAAAACGCTAAAACTCGCAGATTTTCATATAAGATTTATTTAAGCACGAGTAATTAACAAGTGCCTCATCGAGAACTTTACGTATATACTTTCCATGTAGGTAACATCTCTAAAATGGGAGTACGACGCGAATACTAAATCCGCAAATTTAAATTCAAACATGAGGTTAATTTTCAGAATAAGTCAGTTCACGTCACTGGGTGGAAGTATGGAAGATAAATTTGAATATTTAACACATAGGTTCAAACCAAATACGTAAACTATTAATTTTGGATCGAACAATAAAAAGTAAAGAATGTTCGACTATAATTTTTAGCTGGCATTAATAATCTAGAGAAAAATGTTTGAAAACATATTTATTTTCATATAGTACACGTATTCGGGCGTAAATTGAAAACTCACAGAAATCAGTGTCAATATACAACCATCGCCCTCGAAATTATATTTACAATAAACTTTTTTAAGCTTCATTACACTTATTTTTCGAGGTTTTAATCAATCTTCATGGTCGAATGGCCGCGCTGTCAAATATTTGCGCAACTCAAAAAATATCATTTTTCGTCTCTCTCTAACAAAAGATTATAGAGGTATGGAAGAAAGCACATATTCCAATAAAATCGAGTTTAAAAAAAAAAAAAAAAAAAAAAAAAAACATCTTCCAGACGCATTAGAAAATTTAGAGGGGAGGAGGAACTGAAAGAAAATTACTACGGCAGAAACAACGTCGCGGTTATGAACTAGAACCGAATGAGACAAAAGCTAATGAAAACATCAAGTTAGAGAAATAATTTAATCTTGCAACATTTTTCGAAATCGCCGCTCCATTAATCCGACCTTGTCAAAATTATTCAATACAACAGTTTGGGGAAAAGTCAAAATAAAATTTATAAAAAAAGAACAATCCGTCATCAAACAATTCAAAATACCACCGACCATATATTAAAACGTATATATAGATTACATAGGACTTGACTATATAAATAGAATAATCATACCCAGTTACAGGCGGAGTTTAATCAAAAATTTTGTGGGGGCGAAGTCTCAAAATTATCTAATTTTAATACAGTGGAAACCGCTTATCAGGGAAACCAGATTAAGGAGACAACCGCTTATTTAAGACAAATCAGGGAAGTCTTAAAACAAACACATTAAAACTGAAGGAAATCAGACCGCTCATTAGGGACAGCACATCGGTTTATTGGGACAAAGCAGTTGATAAATATGGAAAAATTGCAGTTGAACTCTCAAATTTAAAAAATAATAACCCAGTTTAGTTCAATAGAGATATTTTTCGTTATTCTCTGTCATTGTTTTACCTATCTTCTATGTTTTCTTGCACAAGTCAATCAGAAGAGAACCATATCAAGAAAATTCATTAGAATAAGTAAACTGAATCAGTATCTTTTATTATCACTCACCGAGAACCGCCAGTTACCTTTTTGGTTTTGTCATAAATATAGAACAATTTGATCTTTTCAATGATTTATGCTCATATTTGCCATTAAAAATTACAAATTACGTTTTTTCTCTTTTTTTTTCGACACCTGAACACTCAAGCATCGTTTAAATAGGACACTTCTTATTTGGAATAAAAGGGGTACCGCCCAGCGTGTATCTATTAAGCTGTTTCCACTGTATTTGTTTAATAAAATATTAAAAGATATATTTTCACGTTTTTGCATTTAGAGAAGAAAACTAATTTCATTTTTGAGGACTTGGAGCCCACCCCCTCACACCACCGCCAATTTAAATGATAGAAAATCACATTCCTTTTTTCGAGACAACAACAATATACAACTGAAACACTTTGTCATTGGATTTTTTGTTTCCTTTCGTATATTTTCTGGTGATTTCTGTATCTTCACCCGACTCAAATGTTTATGTTGATCGAGACGGGTTACCATTTAAAGGTTTGAGACTGGTTGCCATCAAAATCCCAACCCAAAACAATTGTTTTGAAATTGGTCCATTCGGAGATATCAAATGTGATAAACAAATTAATTTCGCCAGACCACTGGTACTCCGCCCCTACCACATGAAGACATCGAATAATTTTCAAATCTGAGCAACAGAACCTCCCTTTTATGCCAATTTCAAGGGTAAAATTTTGAAAGTGCCCACAGGGATGGCCAAATAACAAAAGCAACTAGTCAAAAAAGTTTTTTCCCTTCTAAAAAAATGTTTTTTGGATATTACACAATTTGAAACATTATAATACACAACCATGATTTTTCAAAACGTATTTTTTATAATTGAAAGTATTTCAAAACATTAAATTTTCTTTCATCGAGAAAAGATATACATAACATGAATTTTTCTAAGTGTTACGTTGTCATAAATTCAAAAGGGATTTGAAGTGCGCTGACCATCACATATTATAATTAAGGAAAACAAGTTTTTCCAGAAATTCATTCATCGGTTTCACAGTTGATAAAATTTGTCAACAAACTGCAGTGTAAATCTTTAAGGACCAAAGCGAAATTAGTATGGGTGTACTTTGGATCTATATTTTGGTCAGGTTCAAATATGGACCACATCTGCCTATTAGATTTAGAATTGTCTCTATTTGAATTCGAAATTTGTGGATAATGGAAGAGAAGCGTAATTCTTGATGGATCAGGACAAAATTTGACATGTGCATACTTTGAGTCTACATCAAGGTCAAGTTTGAATATCGGCCAAATTCATCCATTAGTTTCCGAATTACGGCTTTTTGAAGTTTTCATAATAATACAAAATTTTTCAAATCTATAATGAATGCATCCCATAATACACATAATTCGAAATTTTTCTTATTCTAGGCAAAATCTACATTTCTAAGTGGCTTTATAATCTATTCCAAATAAAAGATAATTTTTTTTCCAACCTAAGTTTATATTTTCCTAATTTTTCAAAAAGTATATATGAAAGACAAAAAGCTTACCATTTTCAACATAATATACTAATCGCTTAAAATTTGACGGTAAAAAATATAAAACAATAACAAATAACGCAGCAGCAGTTCTGTTAGAAAAAGTAATTTTTCAAAAAGTAGAAAATTAGTTGCTAATAAAATATGTAGCTACAAAATTAGTAGGTAATAGATCATAACTGATGATTGTATTAAATTCTGTTCTGTTAAATTAAAATTACGGTGATTAAAATCATCAATTTTTTCAAAATAAAGACAAAACAGAATTTTATGGAGGTACAGTTGGACCGATTCGCACTGAAACTGGCAATATGTTACAACAGATTATAGTAAATATTTGTTCCAAATTTTGTAGCTGTTGGCCAAAAATTAATTTTATAACAAAAAAACAAAAAATAACAAAGCGATACCATCGGAAGTACAGTCCAGCCAATTCAAACCAAAATCATTAGGTCAGGTCCTTGGTTAAGTACTAATGTTTGTACCAAATTTCTATGGGACCAAAATTGCAACCTGTACTATGATAACAAGAAAATGAAATAAGGATAAGTTATGTACAATTAGGTATATGAACTTCAGCTACAATAATGCCAAAATTTGGTGAAGGTCATGAAACAAAAACTGTACCTATGTCAACCCTTCAAGCCAAAACCGGATCAAAATTAATTAGTAGATTTTCACAAAAACTAAAATTATCAAGCGTTTTTATAAAGTAAAAATACTTAGAATTTTGATTCGACTTGAGAATATGTAAGGTAAAAATAAATTTTTGAATACACTTTTATAACACCTGTAAAACTCCTCCCACCAAAAACCCATATTCAAAACTCCAAAATAAACTTCAAAAAAAAAAAAAAAAAGAAAAGAAGAACTTTCCTCATTGGCATTTCTAACTCACCAACCCTCAATTACAGAACCACATCGCTACTACTACACCCCAGCGACAGTTGTAAAAAAAAAATCTTAGTTGAAAAAAAATTACTTTGATAAAGGATATTTGATTTTAGTGCTTCCAGATGTTAGTACAAGAAAAGTAAGTCACATTTCATCGCGTTAGTGACTGCAATAAAAGTATATAAAAATGAGTATGGAATACCTTGTGAAAAGATATTCTCACCAGAAGGTAATCTACAGATTTTGTGTGTTCTGCCACTGCATATTAAAAATATGGGTAAGCCAAAACCTGGGCTAACACTGGTGATTTTAGAACTAGTTTCATGAGTTTATATAAGGAAATTGGCACACACACACAGACGCACATATGTACATATACATACGTATGTGTTGTAAAAATCACGTCATTTCTTATTCATTGCTATGGCAACTGATAAGGAATGACATAATGCGTTCATGTATCAGTCCGAGACATTACCGAGATCTTTATCTATCATTTTATCATCGGCCAAACACTGCATCTTACTTGCCTGTGTGTGCAAGTAAGAGCATACGAACAAACAGTGTATATAATATACTGTTGAATATAATACACCTGATAAGGAATGACGTAGGAGATTTGTATAGTCCCCACAATAAGTTTCGCTTAAAAACGAGTTTTCAAAAGATATGCTTTTTTAACAAAAAATAAAATAAATTAAAAAAAGTAAAAATAAAAAGAAAATTATAAAAAATCCCACCTCTACTGCGATTTAAACACAGTGTACTGTTCACAGGGCTTGTGACCATGAACATTAGAACAAACAACAGAGTTGAGACTAAAACTAAAGTTATAAAGACTAGACAAGTTGACACACTCCTATAAAGCCAATGTAATAAAACCTCATAATTTTATAGTAGGGACAAATTACCCCACTAAATAAGCACAAGTGTCGTAAGTTCTTCAAAGTGTAGGGCAGAGGAAGGGAAACTAGCGCTAACTTAATAGGACAAAATTTCAAAAATTACTTTTGGGACTCGTTCTTATCCGAGTGTGTCAACTTGTCTAATCCATATAACTTTAATTAAAACAAACAAATCGGATTTTAGCGTCCCCAGGTGTTAGTTGATAAACTACGGCCCATTTCATAGAGTTGGCAATTGCAATTGGGATTGGACAATCTTGTGGCACACCAGAGTCATTTACTGATAAGAAGGCTAGAAAATGGGACGAACATGTAATTTATCTCATGTTTTTCCAATAATTGGTACATTTTTATTCCGTTTTCAGAGCTTCAAAAATGACGACCAAATGTCAACAACTTTGTAGTTAAATTTCAATAAAAGCGTAAAAAAAGAATGATGGCATGAAAAAGAATGAGAAAGTGATCTTCCGACTTTTCACTATCTAATAAAAATAATAATCTGAAAAATCTTGAATAATGCTTCTACATTAAACAATAATTTGACCACAGTCAAACAATGAAAGGCTTCTTCAAATATGAGAATTCTGAACCCTTCAAACACGTAACAATTAAATGAAAAAAATTAATTGAAAAATTGAAAAGAAAAAAAACAACTCACTGAAATAAATAAAAACTTTCTACAGTCGCATATTTATCAAGATTATTAAAGTCGACGATCATATTTTTTGTTTTAGGTTCAGCAGTAGCAATGATCGGCGTCCCAAATTTACGTCATTACCCGTCAAATGTCACGAACACCACGAAGGGATTCCAATGCCATCCGAAAGGGGACACTGAAGCAACAATTATCTTAAGTCTAGGGCTACTTGGAATGGTTACCAACGTAATTATGATGTCGCTCATCCTCATCAATAAACATCTTAGACGGTAATATAAATTTTTTAATTGAAAGTAAATTTACGAGGCTGAAAGTGAGGTATACCCAAGTCAGAAGAAAATGTTTCGCGACTAATAGAAACAAATTTTCGTAACCTGAAAGTGGAACAATAGAGGTAATTCTGCAGAACCATACCTCAGCATCCGCAAATATCATAATAAAAATTGAACTATTTGAAACGAGTACAAATCATCTGAAATTATTACACTAAGTACCTATCTTCTCAAGGTCTATTATAAGAATGAATTGGTTTTTGATGTCTCTGCTGGTTTAAAATCAATAAATTCGAAAATCTATCGGATAGAATTTGAGTTATCTTTAAAAAAATGATCCCTTAAATAAATTGTGTGACTGTGTCCGTGAACTGCTACAAACATATGGGGTTGCTATTTTCCTTATTCCCCTTCATTTTTATGTTCTTCAATTTTGGAGTTGTTGCAGTTACAAATACCTATATGAGGCTTCCATTTTGTTCATTCTATTAAATTTTCTCGTTCTCCAAGTTTAGTATTTCTGCTTTTGCAAATATCTAATGAAAAATTACTTGGATAGGTGTTGCTGAAACGTGGTACGTGGGGAAAATTGAGTATTTCTATAAGGGACTAACCCTAAATTACACCCCTTAAAAAGAAAGTTATTGACTTTTAATCTTCTTTTTTATGTTTTGTAAATTAATACACAATATACTACAGAAATACTTCAGCAAAAAAAAGTCCCTAAAATTTTAAACAAAAAAATTATAGGAGAAAATATTTTACCACTCACCCATATAAAGCCGGGTTAATCAGCTAGTGTAGAATAAAATAATAAGTACATAGAATACCTTATTTTTAATACATTTCATAATAAAAAAAATTTTTTTCATTTTTTGGCAGCATAGAAAATAATCCTAAACAAAGTGTACAATTTTAAGAAGTACTAGATTAATTTATGTTAGAATTCACAAATTTGATAAAAATACAGACGTAATAAAGTTTAAGACAAGAACTGTGGGTGAAGCAAAGGGAATGCACAGAATGTCTAAAATATGAACACAGAACACTTAAAGCTATCCATTTCTTGCGCATAAGCATAGAATTTTTTCCATCATGTTTTTACCAACTATGTCAGAAAATGGTATTGTGTTTAACCCATTTTCGGGCAATCTAGTGAAATTTTGTGCCACTCTATAGCATTCAATATTCATCTTAAAAATACGAATGATAGTTTAAAAAATTGGTATTTTTATGGTGAGTAACAACACTGGCCAAAGAAATCGAAAAATTCCCCATAAGTGACCCAAAAATTAGATTCAAAATTTGGGAATTTTTTTAATCAAAAAAGTAAGATGAACAATCACCAGCCCCAATTCCAAGTAAAACAGAATAACACATCCTGATTGGATCACCCAAAAGTATCTAGGATACAGTATTTCTTATGGTTATATAAATATTTCAGATAACACCATTCTCTCAGTATTATATCAGCCTTCCTTAGTTACGCACATATAAACATTTCACCTGCAAAATTTTGAGTTTTGATATTTTACTGTTTGATACATCACCAAATATGTTTCTTGAGGAGCTGAGTCCGAATTTGGCGTTCATTTTTCCATCTGACTCATTTCTCAACTCCCAGTGGGCCCCAAAACGAGTCTATTTTAAGTTTTCACATTTCATTGTGTGTTATATCACCAAATATGTTTTTTGAAGCTCTGAGTCCGAATTTGGTGTTCATTATTCCATTCAACCCATTCTTCATCCACCAATGGGAGCCAAAAGGGGGTTAATATTGAGTTTTCATATTTTAATGTATAACACGTGACTTGGAAGGGATTTCTGTCAGTGACTGCATTAGTTGTAATTCCACTTTGTAAAAAAATTACTATTATAAAACCTAGAAAACTTGTTTCAAACATTTTAGTTATATTAGGTTTTATGTCCCTACACTCAGTCGGTTTAATTTTTTTTTCGCACGAAAACTTTTAATGAAAAACTCAATTTTTACAACCCACACGAACAAATGCAAAAATATTCACAATAAGATTGTCCATTTCTATTTTTTCTCCTGCAAATATAAAACAATTTTCATTTCAGAAAATATCCCCTTCGAACATACTGTGTATCGAATATTAAGCCCTCTAAAAAAAAAAAAAAATGTTTCACTTAACATTTTGACAATAAAATATACAATTTTTTTTATTCAAAAAACAAGTAGGTACAGCAATAATGATGGAGAAATTTTTTGGAAAAAATTGAAGAATGTCAAAGAGGCGAACTGCAAAAGTTAAATTTGTAAACTAATAAATAAATAGAAACTGCGTCCAAAATGAGACGAGAAAAAACGACAAGTGAACAATCAGGAGATGGCTCAGAAATTGAAAAACAAAATTGTAGATCTTTTCCAACTTTTGTAGAACACCACCAATCTTGCCACTTGGCAATGTAAATTCATAGGCATTATTCTCATATTTTTTAATATTTACCAGAGAAATCTGCTAATTTATAGTACGTAATATTTTAAATTCCTTCAAACATTTTTGAGTTTCTAAATAATACCTACCTTTCTTTCATCACCCTTTCTTCTGCTAGACAACTTCATCTTCCTGTATATGCAATGTAGCCCAGGAAACGATAAGATGGAGTTAAGCATAATTGTCGACAAAAGTTTTTTTGCACAAATTTCTTCCAACTGAAGTCCTAATAAACATATAAAATATTTAGCACAATCCCCTCGGGCTATCTCTCCCAGTGAACTCGATACACAACAAAAATTAATTTTTTGCAAATATTTCTATAAATATCAATTATGTGGAGGAAAAGTATTGAAAGAAATTTACTGCTTTGGAAATTTTGCACAAATACGATTATATATAAATTTTTCTTGAAGTGAAATGCGACGCGGCTACATAGAGTTGAAGTAGCGCTCTTTTTTACACCTCTGAGGTAGCGAATAAGGTTCTCTGTGGGCAATTTTTGAAACACTGCGCAACTCAAATGCTCTCTAGTGGTATTGCCTTTCACTCTACATATAAGAAATGTATATTGAATTTATTTTGGAAAAATTTTATAAAGAATAGTTTTTGTCTGACATACTTTTTTTCCTCATAATTGATAGTCTTTGAAATGGTCGAAAGATAATGAATTCTGTGATAGTAAGTATACCAGGACCCCAAAGGGAGAAGAGCTTAGGAGGATCTTGCTAGACTTTTGATACGTTTACCAGGACATCAGTCAAAAGGGACTTGTGCAAAAAAATCTTTGCCGGCAATGACGTTCATCTTTGATTTTTTTCCCTTCGTTTCCTGTGTTAATGTGCTATCAAACACATTCAAAAATAGATAATTTCACGAATACTGCTTGCTAACGGATAATAAGAGAGAAAAAAGCAAAGGATTCGAGCTATGAATGACATCATAGTTACACAGTAGATAAATTTGAAAACTTTGGTTTTTTGCGAAAACCGACTTTACATTTTGTTATTTCATTGAAGACTCGTGCTCGTATACCTACATATAATTTAAACCGAAAAAATAAATAAATTCTCGGATCAACACAAGAATAACCCATTAGGTACACCATGTAAGTGATTTATACTGGCAATTAAATTTTTTTTGGAACCGTAGTAAGACGAGTACACTTAGGCTGCGAACATGATTTTGAGCGTCAATGCTTACCCTCACACTCATAATCAAAAATTTTTTATGCTGAGCATGAGAGGAGAACGTTTTTACACGGCGACGCTCATGCCGTGCCCGCAGTTTTAATTATTCACGGTCCATCCTCAATACAGACTATGCAATATCACACTTAAGAGTCAAAATTCTGACGGATCAGTTAAAACGACAATTTGAGAACCATAAACTTTCAAAATTAAAGATGAAAAAGAAAAAAAAAAAAGATAAAATATGTACGAAAATTTTTATCAATAAAATCTCATTTAAAAATATGATTCGGTAATTGCTAAAATATTAGCAATTATTCTGGAACGCATTTTGCTCATATACAAATTTGAACAAAGCATTACGCAGAGATTTAAAAAGCTACAAAAATACAGATGTCACGGAGAGAAGCCCTGTTTCCGACATTTTATATTGATGATAAGATGAATCAATAGGATTATCTCTTGAATTTCATTAAAATTTTGTGCTTTCCGCTTAATATAAAAAATAAACAACAAAATTTTCTTTTGTTTTCATTTCAATATAATAACAATATCCGATCAAGCCACTGTAAAAATACCAGAGAGAAGACTTCAGCGACAGAATTTTCGTAAAAAACACAGAATGAACTTTTCAACTCTTTAAACTTTCCAACATTTTCAATTTTACGAATTAGTCAGCATATTTTGCACCCAAGTTCTTGCTGTGTTCGATAAATTCAATTAACCAGCACAGATGATATACAACTTTTCGCAAAACTTATTTTAAATATTTTTCTTTTTAATTAAGACACTTTTCTCTACGTAACCTATTCAAACATAAACTAATAAATGAAAAACAATAATATTTATAACACCTCAGAATGCTTCAGATTTCTTTCGTATCAAAAAATTCCGGGTACCACAATAATCAAAAACAACATAGAGAACCGCGGAAACAAGAAAAAAATCATTAATTCAAAACAACAGCCCCTAACGAAGAAAAATAAATTAAAGAAAATAATGAAATTTAAAAGAACAGTTCAGAGTACAAACATTTACGACGAACATCGAAAATCGAAACGGAACAATAAACAACATCGAAGTTTTTATTGGGCATTTTCTAAAATAATTTCTGCAGTTGCTCTCGGACAAGGCCGACTTTAATTTTCCGAAAAAAATCGCATAAAAATACAAATACAGGTGTGAATAAATTTAAAACTGACAGTGTAAAAGTTTACTGTAGGTAATTAAAAGCTAGAAAGAGTGATATGGCAATATGACGCGTGCACCCAAAAACAAAAAAAAATATTTTATGAGTTGAACAAAGTTTTCAGCAGGTATATTTAGAAAGTTTTGGCCAAGTTCAGTACCAAAGACGTTCGTACGATATAAATTTTTCATCAAGAATATTATCTCGAACTCAAAAATCTTCGGTTCGAATACCGTACCATACTAACCATTTTCTTCTCACCGACCGCCAAACTTTTCGCATCGTCAGACAACTGAACTTTTGGGTGAACAAAATACAGGTGAAAATTAAACGACATAGATACTCAACACGGTCGAATAACTCGCATACTTTCTTGGTTAAAGCAGTTTAAGAAGAACTTTCAATTTGTTGGGCCAAGAAAAAATTAGAATTTCTTTAAAGAAAGGACAATGGGTAATTTCAATCAATAATTATTTTCCACTTGGGCAGTATGATCAATATTACGAATAAGTACAACTAAACATGGTAAATAATGCGCATAAATAAATACAAATATACATAAATTGGGATGGAATTTAGGAAAGAGAGAAATTAATGGAGCAACGTTAAATATAATTTTAACGTAGAGTTCTAATATAACAAAGAATCTCTCCTTTCATTTTTCAACCTCACGCATAGAAACAACAATATGGTCTAAAAGCCATCGTCATAAAAAACAAAAGAGGAAAAATTCACTATTTCGATATTACATCATTTAAAAAATAGTCATAATGTAGTAATTAGCTGCACCTTTTTTTCAAAAAAATATGAAGCCCTGAAGCCTTAAAAAGCATGAATACGATCATGCCCTTTAATATTATCACAACTGATAATACGAGGATAAGTACACGATTTATTCTCTCGCAGCTAAATACTTTGCGTCAGATTAGAGACGTTTTCTCACTGCGATAATTCAAAAGATATTTCATTGCAACTCCAGTCAACTTAAACAGTAGATAATATTTTTGAAAACTGTAAAAAAAAACTTGATGAAGTAATTTCAAAAACCTAAATTCAATATTTTTGTCTCTGTATTATTTAGGTTCCCTGCTCAGCTGTCATGGCTATATACAGAAAAGGGAGCGAGCAACACTAGATGGCATAACACATTAATTTTTATTTTTTTTAGCAAAAAAGTTTCACGCCGTCTGACACAATATTAATTTTTAACACCGAATTTTGATTTTGTGGGTTCTAATCATATTTACAACGCCGTGATACTTTGTTAAATTCTTTTAAATCCAACTCACATGGAGGAGTATAATTTAGTGTTTGCTGTTAGAAACTCAATAACACGGAGATGACTTAACAAACCCCAAAACCGACATCAAATAGTGTCCAATAGTATCGGTGTTATGAAGAACAGAGCTACTGTATGCAAAGTAGGTGTCAATAATGCAAAGTAGGTGTCAATATTAGGAATGTTGGTCAAGCACAGCTGTACTCAGTCAGATAAATTCCTCTGCTACAAAAGGCTGAGATCTGCCAACAACTCGTAATCAGCTGACAACTTCCAACAAACTATCTTTTCTTCTTTTTTTTGATTGGTACTGCTATACTCAGTCAGCCAAACCTTGTTGCTTCAGACAATGACACGCTACAGACTACTATTTTTATAAGCTTTTATTCCACTCACTACTGCGATTTTAAAATATACCAATACTGCAGCCAAACTTCCGCAACGAAATAATTAATTTTTATTTCACAGAAAGCTAAAGCCAAAAAAATAAATAAATAAACGGTTATCTTTAAAAAATTCGTTTTTAATGTAAACTTATTTAAGTTGTAAAAGTAATCAATTCTGAGATTTAAACCCTACAGGTCCACAAAGTTTAGAGCCAAATCCTACACAACTGAGCTGCACAGACCCTCTTGAACTCAAATAGTTAATCTAATTCAGAATAATAGTCATATAGGGACATTTATACGAAAGTACCAAGTGCATGGACGAACTTCCCTCGCTCATACAAAATACACTACTTTTTCGTTCACGTTTGCTAACCTTGAAAGCATTTATAAAATAAACAAAAGAAATTCCAATAAAAAAATTAAAAATATAAAAATAAAATAAGTGATTGAAATCGATAGTTGGAAACATTTTAAATAACGAATATTACTATGTCTGATGTAGTATGGAATACATTACTGATTAAATTTGTAAGTATCATTGATAACACATTCTGGTTTCAATTCAAAATATTGGTTCTTTCCACCTCCCGAACACTCAAATATACGTATGAGAATAATTGGGAAAAAAAGAAAATTAAAAAAATATCCCAAAACCTTGCACACAATTATCTAAAAAGGTAAAATGCGAATGATTTCATGCGAATAATTCTCTATTCACAGCTGGTCACAAGGTTTACTCTTCCACCAAGGTGCAGTCGACTGCGGACGAGCCCTCATATTATTACCAATAGGTTTCAGCATCCTACACTGTGAACCAATCCGAAAATGTAGTTTAGTAGAAACGGCATTCCTGCTTTTGGTGACGGTTTCGACAATCAATATGCTGACAACTCTCCTAAATGATTCTCCAATTTTTCCGGAAGAAGGAAGCGACGAAGATCTATACTTGGGCCCTCTACTGATGGACTCGCCGCAATGCGTGCTCTTCGGTACATTCATGATTTGGTTCGCCAGCATCACCATCAACCTGGGCCCCACTTTTCTCAGCGGAGCAATGGCAGCTCGATCTGAAATGATACCAAACACTCCCGGTTGTCCGCTAATGCACGGTCCGTTTCGCCATTACATACTCAACGCTTTGTGGATTGTGATAAACATTATCTGCGTTCTGCTCACTCTGTTCCATCTGCATAAATTGCACAGAGATTTGACCAAGGCTAACACGGAGGCTGTTAAAGTGGCCGGTTTAGTGACCACTCTCGTAAATGTGACAGGATCGAGGGCTCCCAGACAGTTACCAGCGTCCGTTCACGCAAATAATGTCCATTCGGCTCATGTACGAAGGGTAAGTCCGCCAAAATGGCAAAATATACACACCAAATATTAATTCCCAATAAAATAACCCACCTGAGCTATTACCGAATGTAAAACTGACCGACCAAAAGTAAAACTTATATTATGTTAAAAATTGAAAAACAAAAATGCATTTTTCAGAAAGAAAAAAAAAGGCTCAAAATGATTTGAGACGCTCTCGTAGTTTTAATTACGCAAAGACGCCTTAGGTCGATATTGCAAACCGCTAAAAAGTACAAATTAGGACATAAAAATCTAACACATTTCAAATATGTGCGGTAACTGTTAATCACGTAAAGGGATATTCGGGTTACTCACGTACACAGACAGGAGAAAATTAAGCATTGTCAAAAGTTAAACAGGAGATTATCGTTAAGATGATCAGTTAATTCAAAAAAACAACATTCGCTAATTTAGGTTATGTTGTTTTTATTTCATAAAACTCATAGGTAATACATCAATTCCATTTTGTTTTAAAATGTATTCCCAAGTCAGCCCATAATTCGCATAATAAACGTAGAATTGTGCAAAAATTATTGAACACCTTTTCCCCTTAAAACCGTACCCACTCAAAGCAGGCAACCAATCAACTCGTAGTACCTCTCGCGAGTATTCACAAGTAATTCATATACCTACATGTTTTATATTATTCTTTTACAGCACGTCAAATCAAATGGAATTAGAAATGCATTGGAGGAGCACAAACGAATGCGTAATTACCTTCTACGTATGGAACGAGAAGGTATACAAAAAGTGAAAATGTTTTCAGTGATCACAGCAGCGTACATAATTTTCTGGGGACCACTATTTTTCATAACTATCGTGAGACCAGCTTTTCTAAAAGGATACGAAGTTTACGAGGTAAATTAAACTCCCAAGTACAAAAACAATTACTTACTGAAATACAATGGAAACTTCTTAATAAGGACATATTGGGAGGTACCCTTTTTGTCCCTATGAGAGGTGTGCCAATTAAACAACAAAAATTAAAGGTGAATTTCATTATTGGACTTCTGGTAGTCACATGAAAATCAGTTACATTATTGAATAATTTTATATATATATATATATATATATTTATGACAAAAAAAAAAAACTGGGTTTTTGGTTGGAAGAAGGTGGTAGGAGGTACTTTTTCACAACCTAAATTGAAACTAATAGGCTTAAGACAACATGAAATTTTGGAAGACAGGAGGAATAATTACAAAGACTTACATACTTATACAATAGTTAATGAACTGAAATAAGATTGTAATCACTTTCAATAACAGTTCAATGGCAATTTTTCCTTGTATATGAACTTTTTTTGTCCCAAGAAACCGATGCATTGTCCCCAATGAACAATTTGAATTTCTATAGTTTCACATTATTTTTGTTTTGGGATTTCCCTAATTTGTCCCAATTAAGCGGTTATACCCTTTATCCGGTGTTCCCAATAAGCGGTTTTCACTACCAAACTAAAAGAAAAAGAGGCGAGAATAATTTTCTCACAAAACAAAAACAATTCATTACCTCGGCATTTACCGAAATTCAATATTGATTATTGAAAACGTAAACATCTGCTTCAATTAAGTTCACTTCGGTTGAACACTTGAAGGAATGGAAAGACCATTATTACCTAGAATATTTTTTGCATTACATACACCAAAGTCAAAGTTCAACCGAAGTAAGCCATTAATAACTCACATGTATTGAATCGGCGGCATCACACTGAAATTTCTTCATATATTCCGTAAACATTCCTTAAGTATGGATTAAAATGAATAAAAAAAAACTTGCTAGAAGGCTCGGGCTAAAGAAAGAGTATGTTAGTGAGCCAAAGAAAGGATACTGATCAGGTAAAAACATTTAGGCCAAGAAAATATGAAAAGTCAGGTCAACATCTTCCGAGTTATCATGGAGATAAACAGGAAACTCTTTTTTGATGTACCCGATGATTACAAGATTACATAATCAGAAATTTAATCAGGATTTTTTTTGAATTTCTTCATTAATTGATTTAGCTATGGAAAATTCAAAACTTTCAGAGCCTGTGACTCGAAACAAGTGATTTTCGGACCCATGTTCATGAGGAACTTTTTTTCTTATTTCGACTTGTACCAACAAAATTCAGATACAGCCACCCTCTCGCGAAACACCCTGTATAGATGAAAAGAAGTAAAAATATGTAAAGAGAAACAATAAATTCCACGTCGATATTTCCGACAACCTCTTTTTAAAGCGACTCGAATAACCCAATTCAGTTTTCTTCTTTGTTACTCGTTTCAATAACGAGAAAACTACAATACAGTTCCAAAATGTCAAATTAATTCTCTTCTCACTTTTTACAGCAACCACAAGATGCTGAACAAAAAGCAAGATGCATCAAAAGAACGAAACAATAACTCATTTTTCTCGTCTAATATTGCGGTATCTTTAAAAAAGAAGAAAAAAAAACCACTTGCTTTAATGAATTTGTAAGAGTCGTTTGTCACCTCAATTTTTAATTTTGTGAAAATGTAAGGCAAGAGCAAAATGACGTGAGTTTTTCCAACATTTTCTAAAGTAAGAGAACCAGTAGACAAAACGTAATACAAAATTATTCACGTAAAATAATACTTTTTCATAGCTTCACTTTTCACAAAGAGTATGACAGTACAGTATAGATTTAGGGTTTCAGATTGTTTCTTAACTAATGGTCTCTGAATGTAAAACACTGCACACCAATCGAACGAAAATAATTTTTCACACTATTTCTTTCGGGACAATTTGAAATTTCAGATAACTATCAAACAATTTCAAACATTACGGGTTCCTGAGAAAGTACCTTTAAAATAATAAAATCAATTATTTCAATAATTTAATAATATTCAAGTAAATAGCTAAAAAATAATTGTGGTCATCCAAAAGCAAGCTAAAAATTAACTTTATGACATATAAAAAATTTAAATGGATGATTGATTTTTATTGTGGCGAAAAGTGCTTTTTTTTTTTTTTTTACTTGGATGCATCTTTTCTTAGTAACAACGAACTAATTTCAATGAAATTATGTAATTTTATTAAACAACTCTGAACATAAGATAAAAAGTACGCATTTTTCCAGCATAACTGATTTACTTATAACAAGACAGCTATTTTTTATACAACTGAGTAGAAGCTAAAAGTTATTTCATGCAATACTCTTAAACAAATGGGAAAAAAATTAATAAATATGTTGTGCAATATATTCTACAAGAACAGGAAATTAATTTTTTCAAACAATTCAACGAAATTTTCATTTTTCTAAAAACAGTATTGAAATAAAAACTTAAATAACCATGAAAATTGAAAAAAAAAAAATTGACTTAAAAAGTAAATGGGCTTTGATTTCAGTTTTGGCTAATCTTAATGATATTCTCGATTCAAATATTTTGTTCAAACTTACAATTAGTAACATGGCGGTTTATTTTATTTTCATAAGATGTTAGCATTCGAATAGGTTATTGGATGAATGAAAAATTCAAGTTCTAAGAGCAACGACCATCCAGCTTGTAAAACTTGAACATAAAATTATGTTCTCAACTCACGTAGGTCAATCAAACTGACTGCATTCTGAATGCAGAGATAGACAGAAGATTCAAATAGAATAAATTAATCCAATTAATTGACAAAAAATTTCAATCGAAAGTGATGACAGGTCTATAGAATTGTGAGAAAAAACATTAATCTCTAATGGCAAAAAAAAAATAAAAAATAGAGGCTACGACCAAAATGAAAATTTATCTGGTAATTAACTAAACATTTTTCATGATCACTCTCAAGAACAATGAACGTGCACCTAAATACAGGATTATTAATTTAAATTATTAACTGAACGTTTTTGGGGCTTACAGGTAACGTTGCACATAGCCTACATGCACGCGTCTGTAAATCCGACCTTATTTTTAATACTACATCGTGGACTACGACAAGCTGCTTTTCGAGTCTGTTGTGGTTTCCTGTACGATTGGACTAGAAGCTTGACGACAACCAATGAAGGCCCACACTGCGATGAAACGGACTTCGTGGTCGAGATACCACAGGCAAATTTACTGGTACCACCACCCCCTCCACCTGTTCACCAACAAAAACCTGCCATTGCTCAAATAAATTCGTCAATTAAAAGTACACCTTCACCGTACCATCTTTGCATGATGCAGGTAAATAATTGTTGGAATTTGCCATAAACTACTCGTCCATACGACTCATGCTATAACTTTTGCCCCAGAAACAATGGAATTTTGGGTATCCAATAATGAACCAGAGCCCACTAAAAATTCTGCAGGTATAATCCTACAAGAATAGTAAACATTCACCTACAGTTTCCCAGTATTTTTAAATCCCCATTTATTATTGCTCTCAAAAAACCCACCCAACGGCCTCAATGCATAAAACATTGAAAATGAAAATAAACTAAAAAAATATCAGTATATAGATTAAACAAGTTAAAATAATTTTAATAAAAAAATAATCATTTCAAATAATTGCGAAAAATGTTTCATCAGGCAAAAAATTACATTTTAGATAAAAATACGGAATAGTATTGTGATATGAAAACAGAAACACAGAATTAAAGTAATAAGTACCTACTTCAAAAAAAGAGAAAAAAGCAGTCCATGAAACGAATGCAGCTCCTTTTTTTACGATAAAAAAATTGAATTACACCACTACAAAAGCTCGTTTCTTAGGTTACACTAAATATGTGTGAAGGGCCTATGTTCAGACAAAAAGGGTATTTTTATTTGTGTTATTACAGGTTATCATTGATGTTTTACAGTCGTATTCTGTATAGTGATGTTTAAAAGTGAGATTTTGAGGGCTTCTCCGTGGCTCCGTGCTATGAGGCAAGGGCAACCAGTCTGTCTTTTAAATCCTTATTGAAATAAAAATTTTTTTTTATTATTTTGTTTTTTCAGTATTGTTTATTCATTTTCATTTTGTATCTTTGAGCGTGGATTAGCCTAATTGTATTTTACATTAAAAAAAGCTAAAAAAAGCGGAAGTCTTATTACTCTCGTGTTGTACACTTTTTCTAAAATCCTCTTTGTCTGATCACAGACGTTAGTAAAAATGTGAGATATTTTTTGAAGGAAAAAATAATCATTAAAAACGAAATAGTTTTTCAGACACACACCTCGTATTCGTAGTTGGAAAAAAATATTTCTTGGAATAAGAATACAATATTTCGATAAACGAAGAAATTTTACAAGAAAAATATATTATTTGATAAATATTTTTCTTCATTAATTCATAGCTAATGGGCCCGTTACTCTTTAAAGACAATACCTAATAAGAAAAATATAATTGATACTGCATGCCATAAAGATCAACACGTCTTAAAGTGAAATACATAAATTTTTTCCAGTTCACAAAATACATTTATTAATTTTGAAAGAAAAAAAATGTTTCCTTTGGAAAAATAAATGAACTCATAATCTTGTATCAATAATACGAGCAGATTAATTTGTTCATGCATTAAAATTCGGAGTATCATTATTCTTCATACAAATTCAGGAACATTTTATGGGGAGATCGAATGTATGACTAACTTTGGTTTTTTCAAGTTTCCCAGATGCAGAGGTGATATAAAATTACAAATATTTCAGTACAAACATAATGTCCATAAAATTTAAGATAAAAAAAATTCAATATATTTTTCATGATACTCATAGAGGCTGAGGTTCAAGAAAGTGAGAAGAGTATTTTTATAGAAATCATAGATAATAATCTGCATACTTTTCTAATTAGGAAGCTGAAAATTGATAAATGTGCATACTTATTGATATTTTTCATCATTATGAACACACAAACAACTAGAGTTTTTCAGGCTTCATGATTCGTGAAAAACAATGATCAACTAAAGCTACTGGACTTATGCTAAAGCTCAAAGAAATGCTTAGTAAAAATTTTTATTGATTTGTTATTTAACTTGGATTTAAAAACGGTACTTAGACGGAAAGTTTTAGAGATTTGGTAATAATAAAATCATAAAAGAACACAAAAAAATAACATAAAGCGAAGAACGTTTATGAAAAGAGACGAATAGAGTACTTTATTAAACATAAGGATGATATTAAATTTCACACGATAATGATGATATAGACATTTTTTTTCACCTTTCAGGACATGAATCCAACTAGACCCGGTTACGACGAATTTATGGATTCCATTTCGGAAAAAATGAATAAAAACACAGCGTCAACAAGGATAGATCACATAAACCACTATAATTCGCCACAAATATCATCTTGCCAACATAACACTAAAATGGATGCTGAAATACACAACGCTGGATACAGTTCCTGTAGTGAATAAATGTTTTCTTTGTCTTCTCTATACTTTTAATACAATAGAAGACGAAAACGAACGTTCAAAAAATACAGTTTCGGCAACATTTCTTTTTCGGAAAGGGTTCTAATTTCGAAGATAAAATGAAAAAAAATACAGTATTCTCAGTTTCTGACATTATACTTGGTAACTACCATTTACTTGTCCTCAGGTAACTTAACAAGACCTGCCGAAAAACGAAGATTCGAGGAACCTAATTTATTTTTAAATATTTTTTGCCTTTGTTTTTCTTCCATTTTTTACACTTTTCGGCATTCTGACCGTAATTATTATTTCGAACAATGTAGTGTTCAATAAAAGCCGTTAGATCATTTTGCTTTTTCTTCTGTGGTAGCTTATAACGTCCCATTTCCAAAAATTAATGCGAGCAGAGAAAAAATATTTCAAGTTTTTCCAATACCCAAAATGCCTTTTTTTTTTTTTTTGTACTATAGAGTTAAAAACTTGGTTTTGACGTCTAAAATGATTTGGAAACACTTACAAAAATTTAGCAACTGTTTTTATATCCGAGAATTCGAATTTTAATTAATGTCATGGTGGAAAATAGGGTGAAAAACACAATATACCCATTATGTAAGTCGGCCAACTTCATCTTTTCAACTACCTACCAATATTATATTTAATGGGATACAATAGAGAACGAGGACAGACATTTGTCACCCTTTTTAACGATTACTCTATGTTGTTTCGACACGAGGATCAAAAAAACAAATTACCTAATTCTCAACAATATTTCTAGAGCTTCAAAATAATGGAAGAAAAAAAAAAGCCTCATGATTAAATTCCATTGAACAAAAATTTTATACAGTCCAAAAAACAAGCTCAGATAAATAACAAGCAAGCGATTGTACTTCTGGAAATGTCAAAAAAATAAAGGAAACCAGAATAAATTTTTAATTAGAAAGCGAAAACAAAAAAGTAACGAATAAAAATTTCAAACATTCATACATAAATGAGGAAATATTTCATCTTGAAGAAAAACGAAAATGAAAATAACTGACGAAAATTCTGGCAAAAACTGGTGTAACACCGTACACGACTTACAAGCGAATACGTAATACGTATAATGCATGAATCTTTAATACCTCTGAAACAAGCACTTCCTCGTATTTTTTTAAATGAAACTAAAAAAATGCAACAATCGAGTAAAATCGATACAAAGTGTGGATGAAATATGAAGCAAAAGGTCTTAATCGATGCCCAATGATCCCTAGAGTGCATTGAGATCTCTCCTTTTTTTTTATCTCACATGCAAGACTCAAAAATGTGAAGGTACGTCAAAAATTTTAATGAATTTTCTTGTAAATATTTCTCTGCATCTCTTCTCATTTATTTTAGTAGTGAATATAGCATGAGTACATAAGATTTGAAGGGGAGGATTTTAAATTTTAATTATTTATTTCGTTAATTCTCTTCTCGCCCTACCTTTATGATTCTCAATTCAACACATAGAGATCTACAATTTTAACTATTCTTATCAATAAACTTGTTTTTTAAGCTACTTACCAAGTTCGAATTTTGAATTCGTTTTAGTTTGTTTCTCAATACCCACGACTTTGAATTGAAGGCAAAGGACAAGTTTCGACCCACTTATGGTGTGTCACATCAATATATCTCTGTTTTTCAAGAAGCTTAGTAAATATTATCATATACTCAGTAAAATTTGCCTTTATATGATTTCAGACGAAGATATTTTCTAATTTTAATTTATTTCAGATATTTTATGTAAATGTGTACGTTTCCCAAGAAGTTTATTCGAATTTTTCCCCGAATTCGTCAAGAATTTTTCCGCTTTTATGTAATCATAATTTCTGTTTTTTTGTTTTTTTTTTTCATTTTCTTATTTCTTTTTTTTCCATTTTTCGAGTCACAAGCAGGAAGTTATCTTCCGCAGGAAAGGTCCCATTAATTGTTAAAGTTATCTTATGAAACGATGTAGGTAAGGAGTTGATACATACGTTCACTGAATGAATTATTCTTGTGACGTTATTCTGATAATAGCTTGAGTTTTCAACATTAAATTCAAAAAATAATTAATGACCTCATCATGTCAGTATGACTGAATAAAACAAAAAAAAACCAAAACAAAACAAATTATCCAATCTTTGACATTGAAATTGAAAAACAAGTAACATAATATTACTTTACTGCTTCATTCAGTGCTGGTTGTACCAAATAGTTAAACCCCCGATTAGTAAGATTCAACTTTTTACCACACATCTCATCAGTTAAACTTAATTTATCAACAATTTAAAGTTGGTACAACCGGGCCTCAAATACAGGAATAAAATTAATCCCAGAACCAGAAAAAATAACGATAAAAATTCTAGGTCACCAACTCTTTCAGAAAAGCAGGTTTTCTGATTCATCAAAAATACAACAAAATTTAAAAGAAAAAACTTTAGCGCATCAATACTTGGCTAGGAAATCCAGTTTGCCAACAATAAATTCAACAAACAATCCTGAATTTCAAATGTGCGAAAAAATAGAGAAAAAATATCAATAGTTATCGATATCTAACAAACATATCGATCTACTGAAATTCCATTGCTACAATTTTAGGTAAAATGTGTAGAATAACCCCTTGGGTCGTAAATAAGGAAAAGATACTTCAAGCAACATAAGCGACTTGCTTTTCTCCAGGAATATCTTTTTTTTTTACATTTTCCTTGGAAACTACTGAACCAATAGACATCATATTCCTATCAGACCTAGTCCTACATAAAAACTACATTTCGCTAAAATTTCAGGCCAGTCCCTTTTGTAATTTTCTCAAAATTCTGAAGAAACCAACTTTTCTATGAATATTTTGTTTTTTAATTTTCTCGAAAACAACTGACCTAATAAGCACCAATACCAACATCAGACTTGCACATACATAAGAACGATGTATCGAGAAAATTTTAGCCCAATCTCTTCAGTAGTTTCCTAAAAATTCTAGAAAAACCATTTTTCCAGGAATTTTCTTTTCCCCAGTTTCCTCAAAAACTACTGAACTAATAGGCACTAAATTCCTATCTGACCTGGTCCTCTATAAGGACTACCTTTCATTAAAATTTCAGCTCCATCTCTTTGGTAGTTTCCTCAATACTGTGAACACAATTATTGGCGATATATGGGTACATTAAAAAAATTAGGTGAAAATAAGAAAATGATATCAATATATCATTTTCATTTTTCATAAAACAGATGATTTTTATCATTCCACCCCTAACCTTTCGGCGATATCAATTTTAATACGCCCTTTGCAAGCAAACTGGGTAAAAATCAACTTTCAGCCCTAGCAAATGAAAATCATACCTTAACGCTAAATCCGCAATATCTAGTAGAAATTTCATCAATCGAATTTCATCAGCCCTCACAGCTGAATCAATCAACCAATTTTCGTAAAAATCAATACCAATTTTCATTATGTTCAAAACTAATTACATAAAAACTTTCAACTCGATTTATTTGAGATTGAATTATAAAATTATTTATTTCAAAGGAAGGATTCCATTATTTGTTTCTAGATATCTTTTCGAATTCGAATTGAGAATGACTACGATAATAAATAAGTCACGGTTATTTTCCAGGAAGCTTGAAGCTATAACACTGTGAGAGGCAAAATACATTTTCAATTAACAGGATTAGACCAACACAAAGAATACCCGCCATCATACAAAATTTTCAGGCTATCACCGGATAATTACATCTTAATCCTCGTTAGTGGAACTTGTGTTGACTTCCTCTGACTCAAATCCTTAACCGATTTGTAACAAACACAATACCACGTCGATTAAGGAATGAATACAGAAAAATATCTTTAAAAAACTCACAACCAGTAATATGGAAACAATATTTCACAAAAAACTGTTATTTCGAATAAAATGATCTTGCATGGGCGTAGGCAGGATTTTAGTTAGGGAGGCTGATATAAATATTCCCCAGAACAACCCCTCAAGAAAAATAGGTAGTATGGTTTTCAAATCCTTTCTTTGGCCTGCAAGTTATTTTTTTCCTTGAAAACTTTTTTTTAAATTTAGAAGGGCTCAGGCCTCCCTGGCTACGCTCATGTAATTTGTACTAATAACTAAACCTCTCACCCCTTCAATGAAACTCTATTTTCTCCAACTTCATATAGGAAATACAGGATCAATACACAAGTCTCCAACTTGAAAATGAAACGAAAATTATATCATAGAAATGTATAATTCATTTCCAGAACATTTTAACGTAGTGCTACGTGATACATCTAATAAATTAATATACAAGCAACACCCGAGAACTAACAACGATCCAAACACGATACGCACGTACAAGTCCTAACTAGCAAGACGTAGACCTCCCACTGATTGTTACGGTTAGGAAAAGAAATTTTTTTTTTCTTGTATATCTATAATCCAAAAAATTTTCGAAAAGAATAATGGAGAAAAAATACACAAGCCGGTAGCGGGAGCAGACGACGAGGGTCCTAATTAAAGGGGAATATTTTTAACATTAATAAGATTTTCCATACGATGGATAATATAGCAAATAAATCTCCCAAAAAAATTTTCTTTCATATAACTACGTGAATTTCTTGTAACAATATGCTAATAGCGTTAGACGCTAGAAGGCAACCATTTTGGACAACTTTTAATACAAGCGTAATAAGGGAAGTTCACCGTCTAGGTAATATAACATACATGTCTATGCGTTGAACTCATGGATAATAAAAGTAAATTGAAAAATTGGAAAAGAAAATTCAGCACATAGAATCAAAATTCGAGTTTTAAAATATATAACTTCATCAGTCAAATATGTAAATAATGAATTCATAATCGACTGAAAAATTTTTGATCATAATTTATTCAACTGCAAGAAAAAATAAAACCCCTAATAGTTGAAATTGATAACCATCACGCGTTTAACTCGACTTTTGAAAACCGATTTTTTCAACACCATGGTTGAAAACTGAATTTTTACTTCTCAGCCTATCAATTATCAATTAAAATACATAAAATAATAAATATATGACTAACCTGTTCAAATCCGCCCAAAATGTCCATTGTATCCATCGCCGAATTTACGGACAGCACTTCGAGTTTTTCATTACACAGCTGAGAAATAACTTGAACAACGCTGGTTTTTCCACTTCCACTATTACCAACCTAATAAGATATCATCAATCTTCAGAAATTTTTCACACAATCAGGAGTAACTTAACAACATTAGGAAGAGTGCATACCAATACAACAAACCAGTTCACTTCAATACAAATAGCAAGAGATCGTAACACATGCAACTGATTTCGTAACAGCAAATTTGCATATTTACGGTCAATTACAGGTGACAATCTAGCACCACTGCCATTTTCTCGATTCAATAATATATCACCCAGGATCACCGCTTCCGGAGTAACAATGAATGGAGATGAAATTTTCAGAAGAGGGTATTCTGGACCAAATATTTTTTCGTAAATCATCAATACCTACAACGAAATCAAAATTAAATTAAAAAAGAAGTCAAACAAATCAATGTCCAAAGTACACCCAAATTAATCAGTAGAACCTTTTCTTTATCAGCTTTTGATCTCATCCGATTTGCATATATTAGCGCAATGAATCGACCCGCATCAAAAAATCCATTCTTAGAATACTTTTTCATCACTTGACACCATCTCAATAGATCCCGTAAATTCATTTCCCAGGGTGCACCGCAAAGTCCCCATGTGATACCACAATCTTTCATTAGAGTGTAATTAAAACGCACCATGAGTTTTAATAATGATGGGGGAATTTCACGATGTAACGAAATTAGAATGAATAGGATATCTTCGTCATCTAGCGGTTCCATGTAAACCTGAATAGCAAAATCATTAAATTAAAAATGGGAATGCACACGACAAAAACCACTTAGACCAGTACTTACTTGCGTAAATCGATTCAAAAACGAAGCTGGAAGTCCTTTACGAGCACCTCCTTGACGCAAAGGATTTTGACAAGCAAATAGTCGAGTTTTTAAAGAATTCATTACGAATGATCGTCCTAATTCCGGAATGTACAATTCACCACGATGATCTAATACTGCATTTAATCCTTCTAGCACCGACTGCGACGCTAAATTCAACTAAAAACGTACTTAACTTTTAGAAATGGAATATGAACGAATAATTTTTCAATTACATTGGGAGACTGACAGTTGTTTCAAACACTTTCAGTTTCCGAAAAATGTACACATTACAAAAACTAATGATTTGATTACAGGTACGAAAGATTCAATCATATATAAATGCAATAAATACCAAGAAAAATCTTTTACCTCGTCTAATAAAATCCAATGTCCATCTTTTAAAGCCTTCAAGAAGGGTCCATCTCTCCAGGCAAAAACACCACCATCAGCACAATCGACAGGCAGATCGGCTCCAAATAAGTCAGAAACATCAGTTTGCTCTGACAAATTGATTCTAGTTAAACGATAACCGGCTGCACTTGCTAGAGCTTGAACTAAGCTAGTTTTACCAACTCCAGGACTTCCTTCGAGCAGCACGGCTCGACCGGGGAGTTGCAATGAGCGAAGTAGCCTGACCAAATTTTCTCTCGTAGTTTTAGCCCGAAAAGTAAAATTGGAGTTGACTGATTCTTTATCAATAGAAATATTTCCTATTTGGATGAAAATAAAGCAGCTCCTTAATTATTCTTTCAAAATAACCAAGACACGAAATATTTCATTTAATTAACCTTTTTCGATGTAGAAAGGATAAATTCCAAAATAATTATCCGCTTTTTGTTCAATTGTTTTGCTGTTAAAAGAGATATCATAATGTTTGCAGCTAAAGTTTTTCATTTGAAGTGATAAGAAACTCATTGCCAATTCTCTTCGAGATTTTATTTGTTGCTCTCTTTAAAACAAAAAAAAAAAAAATAATTAAATGAAAAGTTAAAAATAAAATATTTTAGATTGCAAAGGGGATACAATTAAATTTACTCATTCACCCACTGATGATTTTAAAACAAATTTCCAATAAAATATATATCCCTGACAGGCACACAAAAAGAAAAAGAATTAGAACCACATCCATCATTATAAAATTAAAAATTTTCAAAAAAAAAAATTAGGTTTCCGAAATTTTAATGATACAAATTGTCTTCTTTCCATTCATATTCACCAAATTAAGATTAAGATTACGAAAATAAAAAATAAAAAACGTACTGATAATTGCCTGTAATTCCAGTACCCAAAGAGTCCAAAAATACGAGATGGGCACCATGGATGTACGCTTCCGACAGACTCAGTTTCGGCAACATTGACTGATCTGTAGTCTTCGAACCGTCATTGGTAGAAACATTCATGAATTTGACCCATAACAACAAATCTCGGATGCTGACTGTAATTCTAGCAAAAAATGAAACATACAACAGTGTTCTTTCCCAATAAACAAACATTTAGTTTCGACCAAAGATACGAACTTTTTTCCAAATTCTTGCTGTTGGAACCAATTTATGAAATTGACCATAGTTTTTCCGATGCCGCTAGTACCGTCTTCTTGATTACCGAAACTCAAACCCACCTTGACATTATGCTCAATGATGGCAATGCGATCATTGTCATCATCGCAGTTTTCACACCAAATTTCGGTTAAACGATTACGTAAGGCAGGAGAAAGCTACACGAATTCAATTACATCAAATGAAATGAAATTTTAGTCAAAACATGATACAACCCTAACATTATCTATGAAAATTTAAGTGATTTAAAAAATTCCAGAGATACAACTGGTTTAATAAATACCAGTTAATATGTAACTTTTTGTAGACATAAAACTGATATTTAGCAAAAATTTTGAAGTGACTCATTCATTTATGAATATGATTAACTATTTTGATTTTTGACATTGAAAATATCTAACTACACGGTATCGGAGTAAGCGTTTAAAAACATCGGATATCAACGACATCGACAATGTGCGCATGCAAACAAGTGAGAATGGTAATTGAATCAAATAAATCAATATTGCTAGGGGGAAAAAAAGGCTCAAGAAAAATCAGCGAGAATACGAGAAAAAAAATTGAAGGTATACAAAAACGCAAATTTTGACTTTTTTTATATTTTATTGTGTAGTACATCATCGGGTACACTTTTTGAGGATCTAATTTCAAATTTTACTATCATTTTTTCATTCAACTGATTCTTCCAACGCTAAGGGCTTCAAAAGTAGTCTAAATTTGAACTTCTCATATTCTATTGTGTGTGATACATCACTGGGCATATTTTTGGGGTGCTAATTTCAGATTTGACGTTCCTATTTTCATTTGACTCATTCCTCGATCACAGGGGCTTCAAAGGGCCAAATTTTGACTTTTCATAATTTATTGTATAATATCTACATCATCAGGCATGTTTTCTGAAGTGCTGAGTTGCAATTTGACAGTTATTATAAGAGTAATCCATATGTACCATATTTATATAATCAATGATGAGTGATTACAATCAAAAACATTGAAGTAAACAGGAATGATAATGATAATACTTATTTTAATTTTGTTGGGATAAGATACCTACATGTTTTTTTACTTAAAAATGTTTATTATTCTTCGAAAGGATATTATGATACAGAAAATGAGAAGATAGAGGAATATACTTCAATAGTATTTACAACATGGAAAAAGATAATAGTAAGAGGCATGTCTCATTTCTCATCATTATCACTGACACACAATGATGGTACAAGTTATACTCACACAAAATACCTGAAAAAACATATCATAGATCTTTATCGGTCAGGTGAAACCTATTGATTTTCTTTCTCTTTTTAATTCTTATTTTCAGAAAAGTGTGAAAAAAAAAATGTTACACACAAAGCAAACAAAAAATTGCATCGAAGTTAATTATTGGAATCTAAAGTCAAAATAGTTGCTCTCTGGTTGCGCAATAGCGAAACATGTTGATTGCTAGTAGCGCAGTCTTTACATCCCAATAGTTCAAAATATGATTTTAAGAATAATTCTAAGACAAAATTAAATAATGCAAATTTCTAGAAAAAACTAGAACAAATTTTGAAAAATTTAATAAGCTTAGATGAAAAATAAACGTACTTCTTTCTTTCCATAATCGCCACCAGGATTCATGGTACTCAGGAAGAAAAATTGCGGGTGGGCTGTTATGATTTCTCCAGACAGTAAATCATTACTAGATTTTTCACTGAGCAATAGCATTCTCTCAGGTTCTGAAAGTCCAAAAATAAATAAATAAAAAGCTATTCAATGGAAATAGATAAATAATTTACTCCACTAACCTAATAACGAATTCAGCCGTTCCAAAACACTATCATCAGCTAAAGATATTTCGTCAGCTAAAAAAACGTTTCCATTTCTCATAGCTTCAATGAGCGGTCCATCAACCCACTCAAACAGCCGCAAATCCTTAAATACATATAAAAAACAAAATAAAAATTTTATTAAAACAAATAATACTTTCATAATTCCATTAAAACAAACTCTAAATACCAACCCCTTCAGAATGATTCCGCACAGGCCTGAGACCACCAAGAAAATCAGAACTTTCAGAATGTTGATGACAATTTACGATAAACAATTTCTGTTTACGAGCGTCCGCAATATATTGGCAAATAGTTGTTTTTCCGCATCCTGTATCTCCCACCAATAAAACAGGCTCTTGAAATTCAATTGCTTTTCCTAAAATACAAACATTTTGCATATTGTAATCGAGTAGAATACTTAATTTCCATCTAAATCCATCGGGAACTAACCAACTAGAACAGCTAATTTTCTCAAATTCAATGTCCAAACCACATGCTCAAAAGCAGGAATAGACAATGAAGTGATAGTTTCCAATACATGTCGGGTGACGATGGACGTATTTTCGGACACTAAATTGAACACAAAACAAAATTATTTAAAAAAATTACTTTTATTTTCAAACAGGCGACAAAGTAAAACTTACACGTAAATAAATTGATAACATCAATTTTTCGTTTTATATGTTTTTCAATTGTTTTAATCACAATTTCCGTTTCTTCAAGCTTACGCACACGTCCAGCTAAAACCAAGTATCCTATAAAGGAAAATCATGCTTAGTTACAACAGGAGATGATTATGTAAAAAAAACATTTTTATTAACCTTCATCCGCCAAATGCTGATCCCAGTCGTAGAGCGACTCACTCAACACAGAGCTAGCTAACCTGTACCGTTCACCCCATCTGAACAAATCTCTCAAAGTGATGAAACCCTGTTTGCCAGCGAAAGCAGCGCTACTTCTACGATGAGCCTAATAAAGACACAATTACAATTTTATTTTGTACAAGACAGAAAATAATTTATAAGTTTTTGCTAACCTGTAATTCTTTCATGACAGCTACAATTTTTTTGGAATATGATGCAGGCATGTCGCATCTATTTTGTAAAATTATTTCTAATTCGACCGATGGTATTTCACCGAAATGTAATTCAATAAATCGATTTCTGAAAGCTCGGGACAACACCTAACAAAGTTTCTCAGGGATAAAAAATTGAGAAGTTAGTAATCCCTAACAAAACGAAAAAGTTTCTTACTTTTCTACCACCATATAAACCAGGTGGATTCTGAGTGGCAAATAATCTGAATTTAGGATTAGCTTTGATGGCAACTTGAGTTTCTGGAATATACAGTTCCCGGTTATCGTCTAAAACTCTATTTAATGCTTCCAACACATCCGATGGAGCCAAATTCAACTCATCCAAAATAATCCAATAGCCATGTCGCATGGCTTCAACTAATACACCTGAATTCAAATAAAAGTGAAATTAGATTATGAATTTTTATAAAACGAAGTCAAAAACAACGGCACACTTACTAACCTTCTCTAAATATGAGTTGGCCATTCATGGCATCGACAGAATAAGCCCCAATGTATTCTTGTAAATCAGTATGTTCGTGATTATTAATACGCAAGCATTTATTTCCGGATGCTGATGCCAAGTACGAAATCAGGCTTGTCTTGCCAACAGACGTGTCTCCTTGTAGGAGAATTGGATGATTGCTGAGTGAAATAACTCGAACCAGATCTCTCAAATTTTTCTTAACACATGGGGTCAATATATACTAACGGAAGAGGGCCAAGATTAATATTTTCTATGTCTTCTTAACAATCAATAAAAATAGTCACAAGTAACTTACTTTTTCTAAAACATTCAATGGAACAGATCCCTTATGCACCCAATATCCTTCGAAACAAACACACTCTCCTAAAGGCTCAGGTTCGGGAATTTGTTGACCCAGAATGCTTTGAATATTCTTAGAGCCAATGAGATCACTGCAAAAAAATATTAAAGCTCAATTAAATAATCAATTATAGAATAATTGTATTAACTCAGCTTTTACCTAACGATCAGATTTTCCACTTCTTGATGAGACACTGCATCCAACTGAGTAAGGAAACTTAAGCAAAATCCTTCATACAAGGATCTTTGAATATTTTTACATGGATTGGCAGCAACGATCGAAAGTGCGCGACATAATGTACGTAAACTGCAACACAAAAATTTAAATTTGCAAAGCCCTAAATAAATACTTATATAAAATCTGATAAAAGTATAAAATACCTGTAATGAGGTTTATGGCCAGTGCCATCAGTTAGCACTGTTTGAGATAAATGTCGCACTTTCAAATAAAATTTGGCTATCGCATTAATTTTTTCAGCAGAAAACTCTCGTAAATAGCAAGCAACCAAGGTGATTAAATCAGTCCGATCATTTAATTCATCAACAAAAAATTCGGTAAACCTAATAGAAAAAATATGAAAGGGAAAATTTTTTTCTTAGATGACAACACTTGGAAAATAAAATTTAACAATTAGATTTTACCTGTTTTGTATTCCAGCCGGTAACTGTTTTTTTCCAACATCTGTGGCTGGATTCATCGCAGCCATCAATCTGAAATTTTCGTGTCGCTTAACGGGCTCAAATTCTCCTTTTTCATAAAGTGATAAAGTTCCATTCATTTCTAACATTCCAGATAAACACTGCAGCGTTTCTGCTGATGCCAGATTTATTTCATCGAGTAGAACCCAATGACCTAAAAGGTAATAAAATGCACATTGTTAACTACTAATTTAAAATTTTACAGACAAAAATAGTCCTTCAATTTTACCTTCTTTTAATGCCCGTACCAAAGCCCCTTCGATGAATGCAAAAGCTAGAGTTCGACTATGTTTCAACTGTGAGTCTAATCGTTCAAGCTTAGTTCCAAAATTTTGCCAAACTAATAGCTGTTTTTTTTCCAAGTTTTTTTTCTGAATTACAGTACTTTTCACATGCTTCATAAGTTTAACTAGCGTTCCCCAATCTTGATTGTTGAAACAATTCTATTAAAAATAAGACAATAAACATAAAATCACCACATATGTTGAAAGCATGATTAAGGATTTTGGTTAAATTACCGATACGTGATTCAAAAATTTTAAATTTCCAGACACCAATTTAAAAATATTTCGAAACATTTCTTCAAATTCATCTCTGAGAAAAGCAACTATATACTTGACGTCAACCGGTTTATACCTAATAACACGGGGGGAAAAAAAACTAATTGTTGAGAACGTAAAATTTCAACATCGCTATGAAAGAACATACAGCTTACCCGCCAAGTAAATCAATGGAATCACTTTGCTGATTCATATTTAAAACAACCAGAGTGTTCCCAGAATGTTTCGCCAGTAATTGCAACGTTGATGTTTTTCCAGTACCAGTCTCTCCAACTAATAAAACTGGTTCATTCAAAGATAAACAACACGCAACTCTCTCCATTAAACAACATGAAGGTCTAGTCATGGCAAAATACAATTTATTTCTCCTAGAATGAAGTAAAGAAGAAAAAATAAAAGACGTAAAAGTAAACAAAATTGGTGAAGAATGGGGGAGGAAATAAACATCGCCCATCATGACTAACATGTCCAAAATTGCCGGATCGTCCTTCAGCTTTTTACTTCGTTCAAGGGTTGCCCTGCCAGCAATACAACGATCTCTTTCTAACGAAATTTTTGGCTTATAATGTTTGCAAAAATATTCTGCTTTAGTTTTGACAACTCCCAAACAGGTTGTAATCGCGCAAGCTAACTTTAGTCTAGTTTCTGGAATTAAGAATTTGATTAAACGATAAAATTTAAACTTACATCAAGAATAAGGATAATACTAGTTCTTAATATGCACCTTCATCTGCAACGTTGGAACAAAATAAATCAATAGCATTTTGTATAACGATCAATGCTGACTCTTGTGATTTCACGTCATAACCGATAATAGCTCTTGAGCTCCATTTCAAAAGATCTCTGTACGTCACGCACAAAATTAGAATTAACATGAAACAAAATACAAGTAAACGAAAGCTTTGGTATTTTCTACAAAATATAATAATATATTCATTACCGAGTCGATGTTAATCTTCCTTTCAAATCAAAAACATCACTGTTCTCTGACTGCAAAGAATGTTCCCTTGTCACATGCCACCCGACAGAAAACATTAAGAACACTTTTACCATTCGACTAGATATGGTATTCAACGCAGGAAACTGAAATGCCAAAAATTCGACAATTTTACAAAAAAGAGATAAAATTAAAATGGAATAATGATAAAAGAGAAAAAACCAATACTTTGGCTTCGATTAATTGTTCCAATTCTTCTCTGTTGAGTGGTTCCATGTTTAATTGAATCCAGTACTTTCGAAGTAACTCCGTGGTTGCCGAATTTTGCTGAAAGTAACCGCTAACACTACTGACAAATCTGCAAAAAAAATTCATCAATTAAGAAAATGATTTTCCAAAAATGTAGTCATTAAAAAAACAAACCTCTGAGTGAAAAACATTTGGAAACCTGGAGCAGGAATTAAATTATCTCTGTATCCAGGAACATTCAACGAATTTCGTTCAATAAGAGAAACGAGTAATGTAACCACATCGTTGGTCGCAGCATCTATGTCTTCGAATAATAACCAGTCTCCATCGATCACAGCCTAGTAAAATGGCCGTCAGTAAGAATAAAAATTTGCTATCAAACAAATCATTAAAATATTCGCCTTCTTACCTTTGTTAAAACACCTGGTTGCCATAAAAATTCTCCCGGGACATCAGTGCACTTATAAGAGCCCAAAAGCAATTTTGAATCCATTTCTTCACCGAGTTGTATTTGATGAAATTTATTCTTTGAAATATAGCCTTCAAAAATTGAATCAATACTCATAAACAAATAAATACTAGCAACAAATGATAATAATAATAATGATAATGATAATGATAATAATAATAATAATAATAATAATAATAATAATAATAAAAGCAATAACTAAAAATTATATTCATAATAATGTACCTGTCACAGAAGCTAAATACTGAACAAGAGCTGTTTTCCCACATCCTACAGGGCCAGATAGACAGACTGGTTTTCCTGCAGCCACAGCTAAGGCAAGTCCTCTTAAATTATTAATAGTGGAATTTACCAAAACTAAATTCATATCCTGCAATGGTAAAAATGAACGCACATTAAATTGGTCCATATTTCTACATGAAACATACAGTGAAGTATCATACTTGACGTTCTCCAACAGAAGATAATTTGATACCACTAACAAGACAAGAATCGGAATATTTTTGGGTGATTTTGTTTAATCTAACCAGGTTAGCCAAAATTTTGTCTAAAAAGAAAATAACAATAATTTAGAACAGGCTAGATAAGTTGGAAGTATTCCAAAAGTCCGAATCATCCTACTTTTATTCGGAAAAGAACTGTCATTCAAACATAATTCTCCAGAAATTTCTCGCTGAAAATAACGAATTTGCGCATTCCAAACATCACTGTTACTGGACCATAATCTACAAAGTTGATGACGTTGACCTTCCGATGCATGAATGAACGTCGACAAGCACTGACAGAAAAGCCTAAACATTCATTTCATTATTAAAAAATTATAATTAAAGAATCTTTCTCAACCCATCACAACAAAATTACCATTTGCAATAAACTTCTTCCGCGTTGAAAAAATGGCTAAGAAAGTCAGACCATTTCCATGATTTTCGAAAATAATCACAGTACGTTTGCAAGTACAGAAACATACTCTCCAACATGTCACTATCATCATGATCAGACATTTTGATCCTCTTAGGCAGTGGCTCTAACAATGTCAGAGTTGACCATGGGGGTGGATTTTTCCGAAAATATTCCAAGGAAAATCTGAAATCGGGAATATTTGATTTTATATATAAGAATGATAATTCAAATCAGCTATTCCTCGAAAACATGAAATTACAAGAATCTTCAGATACTTTTCGATAACCGTACCATATAAATATACAATAACATTTTACTTACCGAAGAATATCAGGAAAATTTTTAACTAATTTGGCTGACTCAACACAGAACATCCGATGCTCAATTACTGAATCCATCGTATTGATCAAAGAAAAATGAGAAAATAATTTCAATCAAACATAATATTCTTTAAAAAGAAATCCTCTGTCTGGACCAAACCGACTCAATTATTAGACGGTGAAGAAAATTCAAGTAAATCGAAAGAAATAAGAATGAGCGTTAATAAAGAGACAGGTAAATGAGAAAATTAAGGCAATTCTCATAGGCAAAATAATAATTTGATCAATTACAACAATTATAATTAAATTCTCAATAATTATGTGGGTATACTCTATACAATTCCTAAGTAAATAAATTTACTAATTTAACTTCAAATTCAGACAGAACTTCCGAAATCATTTCCAACAAGAATCTTCAACTCAACACGTGAGTTTTAAAACTTTTTATCAGGCTCTTCCTTCGAGGATGTCTTCGAGGATATATATATAATAGAGACGACACAGAACAGTTTTAATATGGAATTGAGTGTCCAAACTATAGATGCTGCATGCTGGCGAATGAAGTACCCCAGACCTTTGACTATATACATACTGGACTGCTAATACTGATGATGTGAGGCGGTGATGACGAGGAACGAAAAAGAGTAAATTTACATTTGGAAATAAAATATGAATAAGTACGAAATGGCGAAGCAACAGCGATAGCGGATCAAGAGTAGTAGGGGAAGCACTTCGTGATGAGAGTGTACGTGTGACATATGTTGATACGAAATCCCACCTCACTCATTCTTCATCATCATCATCACGATCTCCATATATATATATGTCATAATGTACAGTCTGATCACGAAGTGTTTCCCCTTCTACTTTTCTACTTTCGATCGCATATCGCTGTTGCTTCACCATTTGCTTTTTCGTTTGTAAAATATATTTTAGTTGCGGAATAAACGTCTTTAAAGTCAAAAGTCTCAAGTTCTTTCGATCCTCGTTCTCCATACCTCACATCATGGTAGCCATCGCTACGGTAGAACTTTGAAGAGAGACTTAGAAATTTAAACTGATGAATTAATTATTTTTTGAAATTTGATTTACTGCTGTGCGTAAAATTTTTTATGTTTTTCTGTTAAATAACACACGAAAAGTCATCGTGTTTTTCGAGAAAGTATCTCGAATTTAAATTTATTTTGAAAAAATCAAAATTTAAAGTTGAAGAATAGCTGAAGTTCCGGACTCAAATAACGGCCATTACTGGAAGTCAACGAACGCTAAAACCAGAGGGACCGCCAACGAGATCAAGAGGACAACCAACGGAAACCTGCTCCCGTCATCGAGGACTCAACCGAGAACCCATCGAAGACCCAACTTTTTCGGAACAACCCACATCTAAAATTAAAGCAGGAAGTACCAAGGTCAACAGCGAAGGAAACATAAATCATCGGTAAACCACAGCAGAAATCAAGAAGAGAAAAATATTGTAAAGGTAATATTTGTTGAAATTATTTATTTTTTCATACGTTGTAAATTGTATTTGAAGTGAGGCCCCAAAAAATTAAATAACAAAGAAGGAGTACATGTCCCAAATAATAAATTTATCTGAATCCAAAATCGGTGAATATAATATTAAAAAAGAAGATTTGGAGGAACTAATTAAAAAATTTGAAGGAGAGAGAGTAGTTGATCTGAAGACAGAAATTTATAATCTACCCCACGTCAAATATTTCACGGGTGAAATTATATTAGAGTCCTTTGTAATAGATATATCCGGGAGAATAGAAGACATTAGTAGTCTTAAATATATTGTAATTTCAGAATCTTCAGTAAATTATTTTTCGAACAGAATTTATAGTTCTGCTAAATCGAAAGAAAAATTTATGAATAGATTCTTTAATTAGGTAAATTTAGGAAAACTGGATATAATAGAAAATTGTGAAAAAGAAAATTTAATTAAAAAATTAGAAAAAGAATCCAACGAAAATAAAAAATACACAGCCGTTTGTAATAGGGAAGAAAATTTATTAGGTTTTAAGAAAATAGAAGGAAAAATGGCGTCCTCAAATGAAATTAAACCCATTCAAGCCCCACTCGGAAAAGTTTTCAATGGCAAATATTATTTGGATTGGCGAAGAATGATCATATCAGCCATACGAGGTGCGGGATATTACGATATATTCGGAGAAAGTGAATTCTTACAATCCTATATTGAAAACATAGATGATCTAAACTTTCGGCCAAATAAAGAAATGCTAAATTACTGCAAAATGCAGGACAATGCCAAAGCGTTTGTCCTAGAAAGAGTATCCAATGATATAACGAAACAAATACGAGATTGTAACACCGCAATTTTAATGCTAAAAAAGTTAGACAATATTTATGGGACTAAAACCTCAGTTACGGCTAATATGGCTAAGGCAAAATGGTTAGAATTCCGATTTCAACCAGGAGGAAACATGAAGGGATTCTTGAAAAAATGGGACGAATTAGTAACTGATGTAAGAGATAGTGGCAAAGAAGTCACAGAGAATGAAGAACTAGAGAATTTGCAATTGGCACTGTGTTATGAGCAACAAATAGCCAAAATACAATACGAAAGTTTACCTCCTAATGAAAAAAATTTAGATAATTTTAAGAGAATACTGAGAGAAGATTCAGATCAAAAATATAGGGACCAAATTTTAAAAAAGAATAGTAATGGAAATAATGGTAATAATAATAATATGAATAGAAACAGTAGTAATATGAATGGAAATAATAATAGATATGGTTATAGAGGAAGATTTAATAATAACTATAGGGGAAGAAATAATTATAGAAACCATAATAATTATAATAATTTTAGAAATGGCAACAGAAACGGTTTCAATAATAATGGTCAAAATGGTAATGGTAATAATAATAATACACCAGAACAAACCCATAATAATAATACGAATAATAATAGTAATGGTAATAACGGTGGCAATTATAGAGGAAATAATTACAGGGGAAACTCTAATTATAGAGGAAACAACTATAGAGGGAATAATGGAAACAACAATCGTAATAATCCCAAATGCTACAAATGCAACCAATTCGGACACATAGCCCAGAATTGTATGAATAATAATAATCAAAGTAATGATATTAAAGGAAATACTAATAGTAATAGTCAGGGAAATTACCCACCAAAAACAAACGTAAATACATCCAATAATAATAAAAAAGATAGTTCTGAGCAGCAAGTAAAAATGTCTTGCATGATAAAAAAATATAATAATAATGAATGGCTGTTAAACGAATTAATTAATAATAATAAAAGTAATAATGAGGAAAAATACGAAACATTGAATAATAGAGCGATTCTTGATGGAGCTGCAGAAGTCCACTTAACTTCCGATCTAAGTAAATTAATAGATGTAAAAAAATTTATAACCCCCATTAAATTACAATGTGCGGGTAAAAACACGTTTTTATATGCTACACATACAGGAAGGATGATCATAAAAGTAGAAAATTCAAACAAAAATCAGTCATTGATAGAACTAAATGACGTTCATTATGTGCCAGACCTAAATTTGGATATTATCTCAGCCATAAAAATAACTAATACAGGGATAACAAACATCGACCAACAAAAAGAAATAGCAAATATTTATTTTATCGAAACAGAGGAAATAATAATTACGGCAAAAAAAGAAGAGGGTATATTTTATATATACTATAACATCGAGACAAATGATATAAAAAATAATGAAGATTATATGGATATAAAAAAAAATGTAATATGTGCCCCAGTCACCCAGAATAATAACGATGAATGGGACAATTTCACAGTAGAAATGGAAATCATTGAGGAAGATGAAAATACCCAACAATCTCAGGGGGGTGACGAAACTGAAATAAATGAACCCTGTCAAAATAATGAAATAAATGAACCCAAAAATAATAATAATACAAATAAAAAATTAATAATACATAGAAGATTAGGACATTTAAATGCCAGATACTTACAAAAATTAAAAAATTTAGCAATAGGAATACCCGAAAATATTAATTTCAAAGATGAAGACTTTATAAATTGTCAAATTTGTTGTATAGCCAATAATTCAAGGCTAGGTCATACTGGGATGAGGACTAAACCTACTAGGAAACTCGAAATAACTTCATCTGACATCATGGGACCGTTTACACCTTCCGTAGCCAATCAAAAATACATATTAACATTCATAGACCATTTTTCGAAATACACATTTGTCATGCCCATAGCCAACAAAAATCAGGTGACAATAGAATTCAAAAATACCATAATGTCTATGAAAAATAAATTTCCGGAATATCCTATAGGAACAATAAGATGCGACAATGCAAAAGAATATACAGATACGAAAATTCTAAATTATTGTAGAGAAATGGGCATAACAATGGATTATGTGGTTCCATATTCTCCCGAATTGAATGGTGTTGCCGAAAGGCAAAACCAAACATTAATGAGGAGAGTAAGGGCCATGTTAATTGATGCTAACCTCGACATAAAATATTGGTCTTATGCTGTTGTAACTGCAGCCTACTTAATCAATAGATCCCCGACAAAGGCGAATGAAGGATACAAAACCCCATACCAATTGTTTTACGGTAAAAAACCCAATCTTAAAAATTTAAAAATTTTTGGTGCATTAGCCTATAGACACATACCCATCGAAGTTCGAAAACAAAATGCCACGAAGGCAAAATCTAAATTGAAAAACAAAATTGACCCAAAATTGGCACATAGGGCGGAAAAAAGCATATTAATGGGATACACGAATACGGGATATTGTTTGGGAGATCCATATAATTCTAAATCATACATATCATGCGATGTTAAGGTAGATGAAACCCAAAATATAAAATCACTTTTAATCAATAAAAAACCTCTGACAATAAAATCGGCAGATTATGAATACGATTTAGGAATAATAAATCCTGTAGTTATGAATGTTAGAATGAAATATAATATGGCTTACATCGAAGATAATATACCGAAATCATTCTCTGAAATTGAAACAAATCCTTTCAGAGAAGAATGGACAAGGGCTATTAATGATGAATTTAGTTCCCTCGATGATCTGAAAGTATGGGAAGTGATAGACTATGATCGTCAAAAGTTAATTGATACGAGGTGGATATTTACAATAAAATTCGACGAATTTGGCAACCCAAAACCCAAAGCCAGATTAGTAGCACGTGGTTTTAAAGATCGGACAGAATATAACATAGCAGAAACACATGGACCTGTAGCATCCATAGGTACAATCAGATTATTATTATCAATTGTTAACAAAGAAAAACTTATAATGGTACAATATGATGTAAAAACAGCCTACCTAAATTCGCCTATTATAAAACCAATTTTCGTGAAAAGACCAGAAGGCATAAACATCAATAGAAATCAAGTACTCGAATTAAAAAAATCAATCTATGGTCTAAAAACCTCAAGCAAATCGTGGTACGACTTGTTGGACACGAAGGTAAAGGAAATGGGATTTAAAAAAACAAAGAGTGATAGATGCTTATATATTATGAAAAACGAAAATGAAAAAACATATTTTTTGAGTTACGTAGACGATATATTAATAGCATCAAATTCACAATCCTCTATTACGAAAATAAACGAAGAACTTCAAAAAGATTTTACAATCACAATCACAAACGATCCAAAATTTTTCGTAGGTTTAGAAATTGTAAGAGATATAGAAAATAATACCATAACAATTTCACAGTATAAACATATAGAAAAAATGATAAAAAAATTCGGAATATCTGAAATCAAAAATACGAATACACCCATGGAAACAGGATTGAAAATTGATAAAATACAAAATGGAAGAGATGACACCGAATATAGATCCATGATAGGGGGATTACTTTATTTAGCGAGATTGACAAGACCGGACATATTGTTTCCTGTAAATTTCTTTTCCCACTTTCAGAATAATTCAAACGACACCTTAAAAAATTATGTTAAAAGGATATTTAGATACGTCAACACAACAAAAAATTACAATTTAAAATTCACATCAAAGGGGGATGGAATTCAAGCATATATTGATGCATCTTATGCACCCCAGGTTGACGATAATAATATAGAAATAAATAACCTAAATAAGGGAAAATCAATAACTGGCTTTATGATATTCGCCTACGGAGACTTAGTGGAGTGGAATTGTTCCAAACAAACTATTCACGCTTCATCGAGTACCGCAGCCGAGATAATTGCAGTTTTTGATACTCTAGATACGATTAAAGTAATGCAGTACATAAATTTCGAAATTTTTGGGGAAAAATTAATGGTAGATATTATGGAAGACAACATTTCGACGCAAAAAATATGTTCCGGAGGAAGTCAGAGGAAATCGCGGGCCCTAATGATTAAGTGTTATTCAATTTTGGAAGCGTATGAGGACAAAATTATATTTTTTAGAACGGTTACTTCGGAAAATCAGTTAGCTGATATTCTAACAAAATCTTTGGACAGATCAAAATTTGAAAACATTATTGTAAAAGTATTAAATGAAACAAACATATATACATAAATAAGAAATTCAAGTCAAAATACGAAAAATTCACAAATTCATTTTTCTCCCATTTCAATTACGAGTCGTAAATTGTCCAAAAATAAGTCGTAACACGAAAATATTTGCTGAAATATTAACCTTCATTTATTGTCAAAAAAGAATAGCCAACATTACGATTTACTTGAAAATACGTGCCTAAAATAAATCGAAGGTTTCTCAAATATTACAACAAAGAAAAAATGATGAAAATCGAGCAAGTAAAAACCCTACAATTCATACAATAGAAACCCTATACACTTTCCAACAAGCGTGGGAGAAACGCATGGAATATTCCCACACGCACGTATGAAAGGAAACTCTATAACAATACACATAAAGATAAAAACCCATTACATGACCGCAAATTATGATAAACCGAAAAACGTTGCCTTATCCAAAACATGTCAAACGCCACCTCGAATACAATACAACGTACGGAAAGATAATATACGATGCAACGAATATTATTCTACAATTTTATTCATGTTACTTTTAAGATAAATACGTAACGTACGCTCGAATTCATTGAACCTGTAAATGGAAAAACCTTTTATCGTATTTATTCCATCACCTTCTTTTACCATTTTTATTTCATTCATATATATGTTCGTGAATATTTTTTTCTCTTTTTCATTTTTGAATTTTTTTTCTCATCAACTCGAATTATACGAGCGGAAATATAATATTACTCGATACAATATAATAAATACGCATGTTACCATTTTTAATTTTGTAATTTTTTTATTATTTTTATTTTTTATATATATTTTACATATACCATATAATATTCATATACACGATAGTGTTCATTTATTGCATGCATGTTACCATATTTTATATATTTATTTATTTTTTATTAATTCATTTTTAATTTTTTTTGGAAGCACAGCGCAGTAAATTTTTTCTCAGAAACCAAAGTTACCAGAAATAATAAACAAACAATATTAATATTTTTCGAAATTTTTATTCGACATATATTTTTTGTGCTTGTATTTTTTTTGTATTTAATATTTTTTTTAGATAATAATTATTGATTCGATTTCAGGAAACACGATGAAGAAATTATTCGGTAAAATTTCAGGGGGGTGTTGATACGAAATCCCACCTCACTCATTCTTCATCATCATCATCACGATCTCCATATATATATGTCATAATGTACAGTCTGATCACGAAGTGTTTCCCCTTCTACTTTTCTACTTTCGATCGCATATCGCTGTTGCTTCACCATTTGCTTTTTCGTTTGTAAAATATATTTTAGTTGCGGAATAAACGTCTTTAAAGTCAAAAGTCTCAAGTTCTTTCGATCCTCGTTCTCCATACCTCACATCAACATATATATATATAGAATGACGTGATGATGATGATGAATGAGATGAGGTGGGATTTTGCACCAACACCCCCCTGAAATTTCACCGATTGAGTTCCTCATCATGTTCTCTGAAAATAAACGAATTATTATTATTTTTTTAAAAAACATTCAGTACAAAAATGATATATGGATAATAAAAAAAATTTTAAAAAATTCACATCTTATTATTAAGGTAACTTCAGTTTCAAAAAAAAATTTTTGTCCGCTGCGCTTCGAAAAATAAATAAATAAATAAATAATATGTAAATACATAAATATGGTAACATGCAATAATTAATGTGTGACGTATATAATTATATATGGTATCTGTAATAAATGAAAAACAATAAAAAATTTCAAAAATGGTAACATGCAAAAAGTATTTGTATATATAAATGACTAATACATTATAAATTAGGAAGTGTGCTCGAAAGTATTCTCGAACATTTACGAGTATATGATAGACGAAAAGAAAAAAAATAATCACAAAGAAATAAAATTAACAAAGGATTTCCGAGGTACATGATCGTTTATCGAAAACGTTACGTTTGACAATTTTTATCTGTACTCGGCATGTAATAGTATGAAGCGATAATATATGATGTCCGTTAGCTTTATCTTTTACGTATTTCTTTTGTATCAGAGTTGACGTTCGACATGTTTATTTTTGGATAAGGCAAGCTATTAAGTTTATCTATATTGAGGTCGTGTAATTGGTTTTTATCTCTCGTTTATTGTTAAGACTTTCTTTTCATATATTCGTGTGGGAATTTTGTCGTGTATTTTTCACACAATTGTCGAGAGTTGCATGCTATTTCTATTATTAACGATTGTAGGGTTTTTGCCTGTTCGATTTTAATTTTATTTTTCATTGTTGAATTTACCGAGAGTTTAACTATTTATTTTCGACAAGTATTTTCGAGTAAACTTTTCATTATATTATTTATGGACAATATCAGAGTACTGTTTCCTGTGCAACATTCCTCAAGTTTCGACTTTGGTACTTTGACTTTTTTTGGATGGGTATTTTTCATGAAATAAATGTATTTAGTATTATGTGAATAGATTCGTATTTTCCAGAATTTTAACTATTAAATTTTCGAATTTTGTTCTGTCCAACGATTTTGTTAGTAAATCTGTGAGTTGATTTTCAGAATTAACAGATCTAAAATGAATTATTTTTTCTTCCATAGCCTCTAGTATTGAATAACATTTTATCATAAGTGCTCGCGATTTTTTCTGACTACCCCCTGAGCAAATTTTTTGGGTCGATATATTATCCTCCATTATGTCCACGACTATTTTTTCCCCAAAGATTTCAAAATTCATATATTGAATTACCTTAATTATATCGAGAGTGTCAAATACAGCTATGATTTCTGCAGCGGTACTGGACGAAGCATGGATTGTTTGTTTAGAACAATTCCATTCTATCAAATACCCGTTTGCAAAAACCATAAAGCCAGTAATTGATTTTCCTTTCTGTAAATTA